>OX438762.1:26723498-27205042 GCA_949316455.1 Acleris holmiana
AAAAGCAAAAACCGGCCAAGTGCATGTCGGACCACGCACAGTGAAGGGTTCATTAGCTGGGATGAACGTTCATGGTTGAAGTTCAATTTTTTTTTTATTTGTTAAAATCTCAAAAACTACGCAGCGTATCGTGTTCAAAACAATTTTGGTTGGAAGTATTTCGTATGTTCTACTACTGTAATTTTTATTAGAATGTTCTATTTAACAGTTCAAAAGCTACCCACCCGGACAGAATTTTTACGACTTTAGAAGCGTATATCTCGCCAACTGTTCACTTACGTAAAAAAATCACTTAAAAACCTCCGTATCATTTTGGAAGTGCTATCTAAAAATACCCTACACGCTGATGTACTTAACTCAAAAAAATTTTTTTCGTCCCCTACTTACATGTATGGAGTGCCACCGCTAAATATTTTTTTTTTCAATTTTACTACATCATTGTATAGCGGTTCATAGAATACATCTATCCTCCAAATTTAATTTATATAGTGCCAATAGGCGCTGAGTAAAATGGCTGTGACATACAGACGGACAGACGAACATGACGAAATTATAAGGTTTCCGTTTTTGCCATTCGGCTCCGGAACCCTAAAAACAGATGACTACTACTTATTCAATTTCTTAAGGGTATGTTATTTTATTAAATTAAGAGAAAAATATTCTCCTTTTGTTGCAAACGGTACAACCACAACAAATGCAATTCCATGTTCTCGATAATTAATTCATCTATATCACTATCGAACTTTGAGTTGATTTGCTTAACAGAGATTCCTGCGATTCCTGGCTTTCCTGTGATTTCTATAATGGTAAGCATTTCGACAGCGGTATAATGTTTTTCGTTGCGATCGAACTGTAGCCGGTAGTGGGGCGACGCGGGGAGGTGGTGTGGCGATAGCAGAGAATTCCGATTACAAGCCGATTAGCCGCGACTGGCCCGTGCCGTGCCCCCGCGTTCGTATTGTGACTGCGTGTGGGTAGCCCTGCCGCTTGAACCTGATAGCGGTCAACTGACCCATGTTAATACTAGTAGGTAATCAACGCTTCTTGAATATTGCTTCAAAATAGGTATTTTTCAAAGAAATATGAGTGACGAAAATTAACTTTTTTAAATGGACGACTAATTTTCGTTACTCACGTGTAAAAGTTACCGTAACTTAATTTCAGTCCTTAATAGGTACAATTTCTTTGAAAAATATCAATATATGAACCTCCTGGCGCAAATCTTAAAGAAGCCCTGACGTTAGAGTTTATGTCTTTTACATGTTGAAAGAAATACAATTGTTGTCCTAATGCGAAAAACCGGATTTTAGATTTAATATTACCATCTAGTTGTGACAGCAATGTAGCCGTCTCTGATCAACCACTCACACATGAAGATTCTGATCACACATCGCTGACACTTGCTACATTTATGTTATACAACCAGTATTAAGCTGCCGCCTTACATTATTTTCAATTTTCATGCCGCCGATTTTAATAGTAGTTTATGCAACAGTTGTATAAGAGAAGTCAAAAAAGACGAGTGGTGTGGTTACGATGTGAGCCGCAGGCGAACATCGTAAAGCAAGACGCCACGAGTATTTTTTGACTTAGTTATACACCGTTGCATACAATATTTTTTCTCCGACTAGGTTTCAAATAAAATGCAAAATGAAATTAACAAATCTTTTATTAATATACCTAGGTTAGAATACGAACGAACGAAGCACAGAACAACAAACGAGCGGGAAACATTCGAAAACGACAAAATATGTGTCTATGGTTAACTTTGTTTTTAAATTGATGTGCACTTGCCAGGTTTTATATTTAAAAAAAAGTTGCACAATCGATTTAACTTGTGAAATAGTGACTAAAAACACCTAATGATTTGAGAAATGAGTTCTTTTACCCGATTGGTCGATTTTAATGGGTGGCTGCATTCTGGTTGGTTGATAAGATGTTTATAAAGAGTTAAATTAGTAAAAGAGTTTACATACCAAAAAGAACCTAACGTTCCGATTGACAGTCAATGTGTATTGTGATTGGTGGATTAATTTGGTGAAGTATTTTGATTGGTTAAATTAACCTAGGTGTAAGCTTTGGCAGCTAGGCATGTCGTTTTGGCTCAAAAAAGCACAAGTGCTGTTAAGGGGAATAGACTAGATAGAGTTTTCTACGGAATGTTCTGCGGACATATTATCTATATTCTTATATTAGTGTTCGTGACTATATAAATGACAGATAAAAGTACAGGTGTAGGAAAAAATATTAACGTTCGAGGCGCGGCTGAAAAGTCCTAAGCCTAAGGTATTTTGAGATTGTAGGTACATATATGTAATTATGGTACTGGCCACTAGATAGACAATTTAAAAACAAATAAAGGAAAAAACATTATGTCATTACAATTGTAATTTCTCGAGATATTCAACGATTCATAGTATCATGTCTGAATTATCATTGCATATTACGAAAATCGAGCACCGGGCTGTGATTAAGTTCCTCACGAAAAGTAAAAAAACTCCTCAATGCATTTTCAAGAAATGGCTGCTATTTATGGTGACTCTGGGCCTTCCTATGCTACAGTTAAAAAGTGGAGTAGCCTATTTAAACAAGGGCGAGAGTCGATCGAAGACGACCCCCGCTCAGGACGGCCAGTTGTAATATTGTACCTTCGATACTTGGATCCGTGTCCGTTTTTCTGTAGATTCATAGTTTAAATTGTTAACTTATTGCGCATTTCTGATCATCTTGCCGGCGCGGTCCACCTGACGGTTATTGGGACTCGTTTGGTCATGAATTATTCCTGAAATATGTTATTTAACTTAGTATATAAAACGTTCACAGCTTGACCGACTGACTTTGGGGACGTATATCTTCTTGAATATATGAACTCCGCGATGTCGTGGGCTTCCAGAGTGTTTACTTACATTTTTCCTTTTGATTCTTGCTACTTTTATGATTATTTCGGCATTTAAAGCAGATATATCTCACTTTTTGTTTATTTTCTTTCAACTGACAATATTGTTATTTTCATTGTCTTGACAACGGGCAGAGACAATATCTTAGGTTTTATACTGTAACATGGAGTTAATATGATTGTTTTCCATAGAATTAATTCCTGGGAGGTGTAAATTTGTAATTTTATAAACTTAGAACGTCAACACCAGGGTATATAAAGTGTGGCTCAGACTAGAGCCATTCATTCTTTCTCCAGTTTCCGAGTTGAAACGATAGAAATCGGCCTTGTGCGGGGCCAAGTCAGGCCCCGCACCTCAAGAAGCCTCTATCCCCGCACCTCAAGAAGCCTCTATCTCCACACCTCGATCTCGTTCCTGCTTGCTCCGGGACCGTTACTATCTCCGCACTTCGATCTCGTTCCTGCTTGCTCCGGGACCGTTACTCGATCTCACGGACGGACCTCTACTCGGGCCTATCTGCTACCACACTTCTACGAAGAGGAGCGTTGCTGCCATCGCTACGCACTACTGCGCAAGTGGTGTTCACTGGAGCTCTCTTCAATCGTCTACTTCACAGAAAAGAACTACTCTCTGCTATCTCCCTGGTGTCGTTAGGGACCTATTTACTTAGTTAGTAATTTTATACTGGTAATTCTGTGTAAAGCTAAACAAGTGCTCAATAAATAACCCTGACCCTGACCTAACTCTTTTATCTCTTTCAACCCTCTTTACGTACCTGGTTTTCCGAGCCTTCGGAAGGTCAGGTGCCTCAACAAATTTCCTCCGTCTGTTACCTGGTCTTCCGAACCTTCGAAAGACCACGTAACACGACAGTTTTTAACTCTTTTATCTCTTTCAACCCTCTTTACGTACCTGGTCTTCCGAGCCTTTGGAAGGTCAGGTGCCTCAACAAATTTCCTCCGTCTGTTACCTGGTCTTCCGAACCTTCGAAAGACCACGTAACACGACACAATATCGGTAGTAACCGACCAAAATGCCACTAAAGTAAAAAAAAATGTGTAGGAGGATCAAAGAATTAAGATGTGTCAATTAGCTGAGGCCTTGGACATTAACAAGGAGCGGGCTGGAGAAATCCTTCATACACATTTACACATTTGAATTAAGGGCAGTGCGCTTTGGGTACTGAAAATGCTGACGTTTGACAATGAGCGGCGTGTCGAAACTTCTCAGGTGTTTTTAGACTTGTGCAGAGATAGTGTTGACGAAATTTGCTCCAGGATAGTAACCGTTGATGAAACATGGGTCAGACAATATCTAGGTATGATCCTGAATGTAAGTCTGAGTCCTTGCAGTGATATGAGAAGGGTGAAAGGCCGGCAAAGAAGTTTAAAGTGCAAAGATCGGCCTCTAAGCTAATTGTCGACGAGTGCCATTTTTTTTTATGTGTTAGGTCTGTTGGTCGTCCTTTTTTCACAAGTCTTCTGACAGTGTTTTCCGAAGCGTTTGTTAGTTGTGATGTGCGTCTTATAGATCCATAAGGACCTATTTCTTTTATAATCACATTGTAGGCATTTAAACCACTTCTTGAGCAGCAGGGTGCAAATGCTTTTTTCGTAATGGTGTATTTTTATCGACACAGACAGGATTGTAGCTGGATGAAACTGTCGCATAAGAGCGGGATATATGTCCTTGACCTGGTGTGATGATGGGGTTATTTGATGGGGCTTCCGATGAAGCTGCAGCCTCACTACTCTCCCAAAAGGGCGAAACATAGTCTCGCACTCTATTTCGTTTAATCAGTCCATATACAAAGATGGGGTCGTTATCGAGTTCACTACACTTTCTCACAAAAAGTCCCAATCGGTAAACAATCAAGTAAGCCAGTTGTCAAATGTAAGAAATATCGAGAATAGAACACAAATAGTAGCGACTGAAGCTGATAAGAAATCTCTATCCCCTCTATCCTTATCTGTAGCTGCGAAAACTAGCAAAATCGTACAATAAAAATATCACCTGTAACTAACATAAACAGACACCTGGGTGACCATGATTCTTAATTTCAAAATGTCATACGTTGAGTGTATGCTATGACAATTTAAACCTTATTATTGAAATAATACTATTGTTACCTATTCATACGACATCTTTTGTTATTTTGCACAGGTAATTAGCGGTTGGGTTTAAAAAGAATAACAATGCCATTCTCTGAGCAGTTAAGCTCTCAAGTGGAAATCGTGATATTAATATTAGTTTCTACTATACGTACAGTTGGTTGTTGCTAACCGATTGTACTCTTGCCTATATGGAGCCAAAGAAGCGTCAATCCCGCCGATTGTCGGAAGCCGAAAACTTCGATACTGCGAGTTCCACTGTAGGAGCTGGTAACATTACCATGTCCCAGGAGACCTCCGCAACGATGCTTCCGACACCGCAGCAGTCTCAGGCAGAGTTCTCCTCTCAGCTCATGCTCGAGCGTCTACACCGTCACAGACAGACCACACTGCCGCTGCCGCTGCCGCTGCCGCTGCCGCTGCCGCTGCCGTCAACGGAAACTTCTCGCAGTGCACGGCACGCTATGGTGGACTGCAGGACGAGACCTTAGAAGCATTTTTACACTCGGTCGAGGCATACAGGTCATGCCTACAGATATCAGAAGATACTTGCATTTGCGGCTTGTCAATGCTGCTCACAAAATCGACCGCTATATGATGGTAGAGGGTCAAGGACAGCACCAACAGCTGGGACGAAGCCTTGTCTAAACTTAGAAGTGCGTTTGGTGAGAGACGCCTTCCACATCAAATATATCGGGATTTGTTCGCACTAGTTCAGGAACAGAAAATACAGACCTTTTTATTGCAAAAGCCTTGTCAGCTAAACTGCCCGGGGAGACACGTGCGAACGCGTCAAGCTAGATACGAGTATGACCTTCGGATTCTTGGACTGTCGTATAAGATCTTGACTAGATCGTGACGTTATCACGACTTTCGACACATTGCTTCACAAGTGCCGCAGCACAGAAGACGCGCTTAAGGAGGACAAGCAACATTTAAAAAAGCCACTACGGCCGCCCTTCGAGCACTCTAATACTTATCTAGTCTAGAGGACACACTTTTTGTACGAGAACGTATCGAAACATCATTTGTTTTTTTATTTCATTTAGTTTTGCATCGTCATGGGTAGGTATAAGTATTATTATTATGAGTATTATGAATAGTATAAATATTAGTAGGTACCTATTTGTGTCGACATAAACCTATCTATCACTATTTATTTTTTCCAAGTAAGTTCGCCTGATTCCGGAATCGACTTTAGCTAAAATGAATAACCTACTTATTAGGTAAGTAGTACATACTGATTTCCGTAGGAATAATCGACGCACCATTTTTAAACTCATTCTTGATCCTTGTCACTGTTCTCAAACTTACACCGCAAATCCAAGCCGCAAGTTCACGTGGTTTATTAAAATGTTTTTTTTTTGTAATAATGTGGGATCTTCTTTAATTTCTGTTAAAAATATTACAATGTTAAACCTTCAACAGTAGCAAAATTATTTTTGAAATACACTTCAGCCATGTCCAGAGCGATGCGCAATCCAATTTAAAATGATAATAATTGTTACCAACGTGTGGTATTTATAATAAGTACGTAAGTACCTGGTTGCTAATTAACCCATTATAATCATATTTATTAATTGATTCATTAGCCCGCGTGGTATTTATGATAAGACGACTTCGAAGATCAAAACGCAATAAAATATATAAAAATATATTGATAAAGGACTAAAGTTTACCGATGCGTTCGTTTACTTTATGCTATATGCAGACTAGAATGACGGCATTATTTACAACAATTATAAACGTAGTTGATTAAAACTAATCTTTTGTCTTATGACAGATACTTACGATGAATTGGTACCTCTCTTCTCTTATGTTTTTTCGCGAACCGGGCCACACACTATTTAGGTAGATACATTAGTAACTTACTACGATACTCATACTACGATTATAGTAGTAACTTACTACGCCCTGAACCAGGCGACAATTACCATGTTGCTTGCTGCTCAATGAACTAAGTTAGCACTCTAAAATGATCCTTAATTCTATGACGCTAAAGCCCAAATCAGTTTACTTACACATATAAATAATATATAATTTAATATAAAAAAAAAAAACCAGAAGATTACCAAGGAAATCAAATTATGTAAGCTTTAAGAGCACTGTGAAACAAAAAAAATCCTTACAAAATGCGATAACGTTTTATTCGCCTAAAATTTTGTCCGATTAATAAGTTGTAGAAATTATGAAAAACTAGGTCTGTGCGTTTTCCTTTCTCAGATAATACTTATTGGAAATAAAAAAAAACAAAAGCGGAAACATACAGACCTAGTTTTTCATAATACATACAACATATTAAAAAAACCGTGGAAATCGGATAAGATTTAGGGGGTGAGAAACGTTATCGCCCAGAGCTAAATATGTATGGATTATTTTTGACAGATACACGATTTAAGTAATCGCTTCACAATCCTCTTAAATTAAAAGTCCACCGAAATTAATAACTGCTAATATTTTGCTGTCTGTGTAATTAAGTGAAAAAAAGATACCAGCTACTGTGGCTGACGAGTACATGGTCTTTAAAACTGATTTTGTACGAAGTGCAGGTCATTTGTTCATGTGGCAAACATAGTACCTAACCCATATTTAGCTAAGGGTGAGTACTGTAAATAGCGACATGTACCTGAAAAAACGACTGTTATCGTTTATAAAACGCCATAGTAAACCTGTCTTGTTTTGACCTCATTTGGCCACGTGCCACTACACGAAGAAAGCGATAGAGTGGTACAAGTCCAATAATATCGAATTTGTGGAAAATACATTGTTCTCCTCCGAACTGCCCTCAGTTACGAATCATTGAGAAATATCGGGCTAGCGTGAAACAAAATCTGTTAAAAAGTAAAACGGGAGCAAGGAATAAACGATATTATTTTTCTTTTTCTGGGACAAGCTTTAAGTAGGTAGGTACTGTAGCCCCGGGAGGCTGTAGGCACACGACGGAGTACCTGGTAATAGTGTCTCAGTATAAGTTGAATGTGAGGAGCGCTGACCTTTCGCCCCGTTCTTCTTCGTCGATGGATATTGGTGCCGCGCGCTGGCGGGGATCTGGCGGCCCGAGGCAGGGGTCCGGCTGGCCGTCCTGGGAGTTCCAATCCAGCGGGCACGCTACGAAGAATATGTCCTGCAAGAGAAGTACTACTTTGAGCGATGGCGTTACCACTTGCCTCCCACGCGGGGACTGAAATAGATAGAGCTTTTCCCTTTCACTCGTCGAAAATTTAATAGCGTGGCGATAACATGGTGCTCGGGATCTGGTATAATCGATTACACTGTCGTACATTCTTTACTTTATTTAAGTAATTAAAACTCAAAATGTTTTAAAAGGCCTTTTACAAAATTTACTCCCGCAACGTCGTTTTTTTCTTTTTCTCAATGAGTGAAGTAAATAAAAAAAAAAATCTACTGTATACATCTGGGCGAATTTTTATTATCTGAGCCGCTAGCCAAGATGCATTCGCTAACTAGCGTTTCTATTCGTTTTGTTTTCAAACCAATCGCGTCACTGGTAGATCGCGTCATACCCAAAGTCACGAGATCTACCATTGACGCGATTGGTATAAAAACAAAACTAATCGAAACGCTAGATATCGAACGCATCTTGGCTAGCGGCTCTGTTCCTAGTAAGTAATTGTATAACTACGTTAGTAAAAAATTCAAGAGGCATTACCGACTAGGTTAACGTATGTATTTATGTATTTATATGAATATATAAAATGTAATGCTTTAAGAATTGTATACCTATCTGTTAAACATATGTATGCCCTGCCTTTTTATAGCTACGAGAGCACGTTTGAATGTTACAATCCACGCAATGAATTACGGAATTTCAAGGCAAGAATCATCGTGAAATGAAGAAATAGCAGTGCCAAAGGGCTCGAAAATAAATCAAAGTGCAAAGGTCGTAGAGTAAAGCAGTAAAATTGAAAGTCCGGGGTTAGTTCAGAGATCGTTAAAAATATTTCTAAAAACCATGATCACATGAAACGAAAGCAAAAAAAATGAGCGGTTGAATTGAATCGTTTGTTTACTTTGATTTGACTAGACAATGACAGATATAGAAGTGAAAGTTTTTTTTTTTTCATTAAGTACAGTTGAAGTCATAAATATGTTTACACTTTAGTACTATGTCACTTTCATTCGCTGAGACAATTACATATAATTATATATTAGATTGTCTCAGTGAATGAAAGTGACAAGGTACTAAAGTGTAAACATCTTTATGACGTCGACTGTACAAAAGCAACAAGCTTGTCGGCATCGACATACTAACCTATAGACGTCGGGTCCCAAACAAAATTCTTTTCAAAAGTGACCTATACAAACTTCATACTTGTATAAAATCCTTGTCAAAATAAAACATTCTAATTTAAATGGTATGTCGGTAACGCAATGCTTAATTTTGCTTGAAAAAATGTATCAACCTATGTGGCTTCGACTAGATGCTCGTTTTTTACCTTATGCAGCTTCTACTAGCGAAGTGCCAATGTCATCGCGAACAGAGTACAAATGGAGTAGCTTTACACTTAATATTATTTCTGTTTTGACGTCTCAGGTGGGTATGGGTTTAATATAAAAACAACTCAACGCTATTTTACAAGCTTTTATTTAACTTGCTCTGTATGTATGTATGCATGTATGTAAGGGTCAAATCTTGCAAGTTAAATTTGACTTACAACCCGGTTTCCAATGAAGCTGAAAAGCATACGCCTTTATTTCTGATGACAATATAATAATGTGGTATCATCGAGCTGGTCTGATGATGGAGACTCAGGGTGGCCATAGGACTCCTACTCCTAGTGGTAGAACCTGTTTTTAATCATTTATGATATTAGTGACATACTTAGCTTCAGTTCCACGTCATAAAAATAATGATAGATAGCATATTATATTATTGGCAAGGTAAATAACCTGCAATTTAGAGACAGCTGTTTTACGCAATCGACGTCTTTGCTAATTTCCTAACGACATCAAATTTGTCGAAATGGATCGAACATACTACGGAACTTTTTCCTGGTCTAAAAAACTCGTCCTGCCGTTCACTCGCGAAGAATGAATTCCAAATTGCATATTGAAATGGACCAGGAAATCTACAAATTAATATTAAATTAACGACTGCAAGAAACATAAAGTATTATACTACTCCATAGATGCACTGTTCTTCTGCAACAACCAAATAATGACAGTGGTTGGTCGGAAACTAAAATAAATTATTTTGTCAGAAATACTTAGTTATTCATCAATTAATATTAAGAATCGACATTTCCTCACCGAAAGTATGATTCCGTCTGTAACTTTTTTGTTTCGGTGATTATTTTTACAGTTTCTGAAAACATACTGAGGCATTGTAACACGTGTCACTATTGGCGTAGTTGACAACGAACTAAATTCAAATAAATTCCCAATTTGAAGTGAGTATGTATTCACTGTGCCGTGTTTTGTTCTCTGACCCGTTATCTAGTTGTGTATTGTTGATCGAAGCTTGTCGGCCGTTAAAGTTTACAAATGTCAACTCCATAGTCTCCATAATTAAAAAAAAAACTAAAATATTAGAGAAAATAAAAATAAAAGAGCCTTGATCTTTATGATGACGACTATCGAAAAAAAATATAATTTACATCTCTTCCAAATACTTTACTTAGCCTATTATACTGACCTAATCCACATATTTTGAATTTCGACGTAGGTCTCTATAGTACTAAATTTATGAATCGACATCGATAGCTGTTTTTTTATTTATTAGCTCTCTATCATTCTAAAAGTGTGACTGGTGTGTAGGGCTCATAGAATAAGAACTAAAGGCATGGTGGCAGCGTCAAATATACATTTGACGCTTTTGTTATAAGACTTCTTCCATGGAAATAGTAAGTATTACATACATCTGGAAGTTGCACTGTATAAATAACGCGCGCTGAAAGAGATATACTAAAACGTAGTGCGTCCCTTTCTAGAAAAGGTGACCATAGCTTTAAATGCAATTTTCGGACAAATTGTACGTATCTCGAAGTAAAACGAAAAAAAATGCATAAAACACATTGTATGTTATTTTGTATTTCCTAATTTATTGGATAAACACGCAATTTATTCAAAGTGACCACCTTTTGCTTTCACACACATCTTCAATCGATCTGGCCGCTGGTCTATCGCCGCACGCACCGTTTCTAGAGGTAGGTATCGAAGCCGCTGCTGCCACCAAATCACGCTTTAACGACTCAATATTACGGTGGGGTTTCGAGCACGCCTTCTCCTCTAAAACTGTCCAGAGTCGGTAGTCCAAGGGGTTGAGGTCGGGACTTCCAGAGGGCCAATCTTCGCACGCAATAAACTCCGGTAAATTGTCCTTTAGCCACTGTTGAGTGGTTCGTGCCTTGTGTGCTGGAGCAGAGTCTTGTTGAAATATCCAATGTTCATTGGAAAACAACGTTTGACTGAGTGGCTTAACTACAGGCTCCAAAATGTCACTCTGGTAATTTGCGGCCCTAGTTTTTACGCCTTGTTGGCAAAAATGGAGCTCGGTAACTCCCTCGTATGACACGCCCCACCAAACCATGACATAAGCCGGGTGATGGCCTCTTTCCACCTTAGCAACCTTCTGCGAAGCTTCCTGAGAGCTGTGAGCGTAGACCCTGACATTTTGGCGGTTGTATTTCTCTTCTACCGTGAAAATTTTCTCATCGGTAAACAGGATTCTTCGGTACCCGCCCTTAGCGTGCTTCAGAAACAGTTGTTTCGCTCTGGTCGCTCTTATGTTGCGTAAAGCTGCTGTTAAGCGATGTCCTGTACTTCGTCGGTAAGCGGCAAGCTTCAAGTCTTGTTTGATGATGCGAGACATGGTCCTAGGTGGAATCTTCATCTCCCTAGACAAGATTTTCTGCTTACGGAGAGGATTCCTTCGAATTCGCTCACCAACAGCTTTAATCGCCGCTGGCGTCCTGGAATCCCGCGGGCGGCCGCTTCTAGGTCTATCATCGATAGAGGACATTTCACTGAACCTTTTGATGGTACGGTATACGAATTTTGTAGTAATTCCTAGCGTCCGCAACAGATTGAATATCTCAACCGGCTTTTTGTTGCACTTGTGTAGAGCTATAACGGCGACTCGATATCCTTTCACACCCCACTCCATATCTTCAGCTTGGATAATTAACGTCAAATGATATTTTTCTAGAAGACCGAAACCAATTTATGTCATACAAAAACAATAAGCATCAAATTTCAATTGTTTTCGAATTTATTTAATTCAAAATTTAGGGACAGAATTTTTGGCCGGACTAGGTAGTTTTACAAGCCGGTGGGGCACTAAATCAAGCAAGTTTTTGTTAATTTCTAAGCGCGAACACTGCTCTAACCATTTTGATGGAATCATTTAAAGTAAAACTCGGTCGCCCAGCACTAGTAGCACGATAGCGTTTTGTCACCGACGTAAAACATTATGTAGGCGGTATCGTGCTAGCCCTGCTGGTATTAATTGATTTTATTGCATAAAACAAAATATAATACATATTATACATATAAACATATCATTTATTTAATAAAAAAAATAAACAGCTAAACAAAATGATTTTATGTAGTTTATGTCGTAAAGTAGCCGGAGAGCCAATTATTGTTTGTGACTACTCTGCATGACTTGTCATCCTCATCGTTAAATATCAGGTTTCCATTTTTTCTAGCTTTTGTTATATAATCTTTAACCTTAAAATATAAACTAAATACGACCAAGTTCGCCTCAATCCATTTTTTAATATTTCGACATTCGCGGGCAGTCTGAAATTCGCAAACAATAATGGTATTAATGCTTGCTCGTGGTCACCCTACTAACAGAAATCCCACAACCTGGATAAGATTATTTGTTGCAGCCACTCACAGCACAATTGGTTTTAACCATAGTTCTAAACTAAATTACACGAAAACTCACAAAATCACAAATAAGTGTTATTTCCTTGCAAAAGTGAAGTAGTTTGAAAGTTACTGCCATTTTGATATATCATTGTTGTTAGTTTTATTTTATAATCTCTTCTATTACCATGGATAATCAATTATTGAAGCGGGTTAACTTAAATAATAATTTAGTATGTAATGCACGCATCCGCTGTGCCTAATTTTAATATATACGAGTATACTGGATAAAATAAAATATATATCACACTTTTACAAAGTTTAATAGTTTTCATTTCGTACTAAGGACATCGTAACTTTTTAACATGGCAATTGTGTAAGAGGGACAAACTAAGACAAAGTAAGTCTCATCCGGCTTTTATACTTTATTAACACAAATACAGCCTTCTGGCTTAGAATATTGAGTTTAATTTTATTTGTCACGTTTTTTCAAGTAAGCATTCCAGATGTACTATTAATTCCATGGAACGTTCAATAAGTTAACCTTTTGACAGCCAAAGACGGCTGTGGACGCGGACTAAAACTCGTGCCACTGAAGCCACGGAAGGCCACAGCCGCGCTTAACTTATGCGTTAATTTTTTGTAATAAAAAGCTTTACAAGTAACTTGACCCATTTTATTTAATATTTCGTAGTACGTACATTAGTTTTGACATGACAATATTAATAAATAAATATCAGAAGTTTTATTTTATTCATATTTTGTCTGGTTATGATTGACTGAAGTAAATTGCGGTGCTCCGTGAGCCAAGAACGGCCCTCGTCGCGTCATAGGGATGTGCCCGCCTGCGCGGCGCCAAACAAAACAAAATTATCTGAAATTGTATTCTATCTATGTTAATTAAAAAAAGAATGTTTCTAAATTACCATTATTACTCAGATATTTTATTAACACATACATACATACATAAAATCATGCCTATTTCCCAGAGGGGTAGGCAGAGACCACTTGTTTCCACCTGCTACGATCCTGAATCTCTTTCGCTTCGTCCACATTCATACATCAAGTCACGCATGCATGCACGTTCGTTTTATTAACACGTTACCCTATATACATAGCACGAAGAAATGGATGGTTGAAGTTCATTTATAAGTTCGTAATAATAATCGACACGACGAGTTTCGCGCATTTCTGACAAACAAGGGCAAAAATGAGCGCTTGGAAGTTAGCAATGGTTTCAACACTTCCATGTTTTATGAAAACTTCTAAAAAGGAATCTAAATTTATGAATCAAAATCAGTAAAATCTCGTGTTTTCACAGACGTATAAGGAATACTATAATTGATTCCAATTTGTGTGTAAGTAGGTACATACCAGAGAAAGCAAAATAGTTGTACAAAATTAACTTTTATTAAACATAAATACTATGACACATTTTTATACAGATTAAATTTGAATACGGTCCCTACCTAGAATATCGATATGAAAAGTTGAAGCATACTTACTACAGCTTCCCAACTCTAGTATTAGGTATAACAATTTCCAAAGCCTCCGTTGCCAGTAACGGCTGGCGCCGTGAACGCATGACGTCGTCACCTCAGAATAAAACAAGTAGTGTTGTGACCCAATCACTAATCTAAAATGCATTCTGTGCGAACTTTTTGATATTTTCATACTATAGTGTTCTTTTATAATGTTAATAGTCAATGAAAACATAATAACATCATATTGTAGTATATTTCTAACAGGTTTTCTAAATTCTTGTTATTATTATTTAGGTATTATTTAAATATCGATATTCCTGTTTGAAAACAAAATCAATACCTATGTTTTGCCGAGACAAACTTTTGTTTTTGTTCTGGCCTAAGTTGGGCAGCGTTTTGTTTTGCACCCTGGCTGTCAAAAGGTTAAAAAAGGAAAGATTATAGAGTATACAGTTCTTGCTAAAACCAGCCTTATACACCAAAGTGTTGTCAACTCGTTAACACTGGACTCCAACGTCACCGACTGGACACCCTGGTCGTAGATTATACGAGTGTAGGCAACAGTGTGCGACAACAACAGTGTATACTACCATGATATTTTAGCTTATAGAACTGTCAAATTTTGACACAATTCATCCCAATAAGACTATGCCTATCAGCTATCTGTACGAGTATGTTGCCTTTTATTTACAGGGAACTTGTTAAAATTGCTATACCCACTTGACGGCCACACAGCAGCCGAAGACCGGGCAAGCACGTTGTGTGAACCAGCGCCCCGTTAGCCAGCAAACGGATCTCCATCAGGTCCTCGTTGAACGCGATCACGTACGGGAAAACATCCACTGAGGACAAACCAGATAAGGTGCACACTCAATAAACTGTTAGCGCTGATTGTATTGTTTTTCGTTTGCCGCTTTGCAATTCTATTTTACTATTCCAGGGTAATTCAAACTGATTTTTAAGGATTTTTAAATCTTAAAAGTGGGCATATATTGCAACGTCGACTGTTTCTTTTCAATCAAAACTTTTCCCCTTCGCTAGTTTTTACATAAGAAATAAAAAAAAATACGGGTAAGGATTGGTACTTAAGCTACCATAAATGGACCATTAATTCATACCTTATTCGTCCTAGTTTTGTAGATTGATGCAACCAATTACCATAATATCTAATGGTGGCCATTGGAATCAGTGTTATCTATTGTAAATACCTATTAAGGTAAACGCGCCTATTACCGTGGTACTTAAGGAAGTTTTCAAATAAGTCCAAAAAATTAAGGGTATCAAAGCTCCTTAGCGACCAAAAATATTTTTTTTATTTGAAAGTGTTTATTGAACTTTCAGCGTCGTAACTTGTTGGATTCATTTTACTTTATTATATTTTGCAAAATAATTATGAAACCAAAATACCCAAGTCTTCTATTAACGTG
This sequence comes from Acleris holmiana, assembly GCA_949316455.1. NCBI lineage: Eukaryota > Metazoa > Arthropoda > Insecta > Lepidoptera > Tortricidae > Acleris > Acleris holmiana. The sequence continues at coordinate 26,739,254 of OX438762.1, forward strand.
GTAATCAGCAGGCTGTGATTCTATTACCGCGGATTCGGCTTCCATTACCGAGGGTATAAAAAACAGCCATTTTCTACCATCGGTAAAAGGCATCCGACTCACGATTCGGAACTAAATACCGAGGGTTAAAAATAAATAACAGGTTTGGTTCCGTATATTATTTATGTACAACAAGTTTTTTAAGGAAAACGAAATAAAACGTTAAAATATGATTGTACTTAGGACAAAACAATAAAAATAAAAAACGTTGCAAAAGATACTTGTTATGTAAAAAACCACCAGGTAACTAAGTTATACTTATGGAAATAATAATTAATTACAATTATTAAATATGCAATATTATATAAAATTAACTCACTAAAATCCTTATTAATTAAGATTAAGTAAATGTTAAGCAAACCAAAAATTTGTCTTGCTTAAAATAAACTGCTGAAATTTATATATATATCTATATATAATATAGGATAATGAAACGAATGTATGCTAGTATAATTATAATTAAGTACATAAATGAATAAATAAATATCCTTTATATAATTATCAAAAGTAGAGAGGACTTATAATGATAATTATGCAGTAAACACGGAAGTTTTTACAACTGATGATTAAAAGTCTCAACTTTAAGTATCAAAGAAATCTGTACTTACGGTACCCTAAATGTGATTAATTTAATAGATGACTAAAATGTCACTCGGTATTAGATACTTCTTTAAGAACCTATTACCGACCCAAAAAAATATCGAATGGGTCGGTAATAAACTCCCATACATTCTATTACCGAGGGTTATCGGACCGTACCATCGGTAATAGGCTTAATCTATATTTGAGTGTTGGAAAAACCTAATTCCGACCCATAAAAACAAACTGATACACTTTTGTTTTTATTACAAATTGAAAATATATATTACAATCTTGGCATAAAAACAAAATTACATAACTGGTAAGTAAATTAACGATTTAATCTCATTTTTTTTTTGACAATTTAAGGTTTTCTATACAAACTACAAATTCAGTACAGAAGTTTTTGTAACAAATTAAGGGTTCGTAGAATACTTTCTATACCACGGAAATAGTTCTTTAATAGCGTGAATAGATCAAGATTAGAATAACCGTAAGAAAATATTTATAACCGATCACATAAACCAAAAAAACGTAAAAATATCTGTAATCTGTTTCATCCACACACACTAGCCCTAACGGGTCCGTAAGTCAATTAAATAAGCTACGTTCGCGTAAAATGTTTTTTTTACAAAATTAATAGGTTTGCTTATAAAAAGCGTATTTAAAAATACCACGGTAATGGTCGTGGATTTTGATACCCCCGGTAATAGGCGCGTTTACCTTAACCTAAATTTCTAAAAGTCAAAAGTAAATTCTAGTCTTACACGTATAGTTTGACGTTTATAAATGAAGGTTCAGGGCCTCTATTCAGGTGCGATAAAACGATATCGTGTTTGACACGTTTAAGAATCGTTTATGTCACAGTCGCCATTATTGTAAATGACATAAGAGTTATCAAACCGTTGACAATACGGAAACAGGTCAAAAACGATATCGTTATTACCTTGTAGAATCCCAGCCCAGGTCTTCTATTCTATTGGTGTAAAACTGTATTGCTTTGCACCTGTTTCCGTATTGTCAACCTTTTGATAGCTCTTATTTACTTGACAGTAATGGCAGCCAGTTTGAGATTTCCCAAACCGGCTAGTTACCGTGAGAAATTCGCCGACTGCGGACGCTTCTACTGTTTGCATTAGTTACGTGATGAAATATTCCCGAAGTTAAATTGCGATTGGTCTATTTTAGTCATTTTAATTACTTGTTCCTTATTGCTTTATTACGGATTGACTCTAGTCCAGGGCCTCTATTCTACTGTGTTAAAACGATATTGCGTTTGACGTGTATTAGAATCGTTTTTGACTCGGCCGTCGGTAATTTCAAGTACATAAGAGTTATCAAAACGTTGACATTACGGAAACACGTCAAAGGCGATATCGTTTTTACCGCGTAGAAGCTCAAGGCTGGGATTCTACACGGTAATAACGATATCGCGTTTGACGTGTTTTGGTATCGTTTATGTCACAGTCGCCATTATTGTAAATGACATAAGAGTCATCAAAACGTTGACAATACGGAAACACGTCAAATACGATATCGTTATTACCGTGTAGAATCCCAGCCCAGCCCTAGGGTGGCGAGCGCATCAGCTACGCGAAGTTGCTACGTGAAGCTGCTACGAGGTGCTACGTGAGTACGTCTACGCTACAATATTAAGATCGGAAAGTGCCCAGGGAACCGATTTTTGACTTTAGAGCGTTCGATTTCAAAACCCAGCAGTAGAAAATATTCGAATGCGACAATCTTTCACGCTTTATTTTCGAATGGTACCAAATTCCATATTTTTGAGATTCTCACTCGAAACTGAGGGATTGACTAAATAGTACTGTTAAGTTGGAACGCGTTTCATTATACGCAGTAAGTCGATGTTTTACCGGTTTTTTGTAATTCATATTTTGAATGCGGATAAATGTGTGAAACTATCAAAAGTTGAAATTATAACAAGTTAATTATTATTTAAGTGCGAGTGAGATTTATTACGCTATTTTACAAATTCTTGACTGGTTATAAATTTAGGGTAAATGAAACGCTTCCTCGTCTGTGGATGTCTATGTCATTGCTAGGTTTCTTTCTTTCTTTCTAGATTTAATAGTAACTGGTTAGAACATGCAATAAAATTGTTTTGTAACATAATTGCAAAAACTTTATGTTGTATCCATAATAATCACACAAAACTAATTAACTTACCTTTGCGTTAATACTTAAATCACATGGTCGTTGAGCATCCGAGACAAACGGCCTTAACTTATGAATTAAATATCTGCATAGGCTTTTACTTAATCTGTAATTCTTCTTAAATTTATTTTCGCTTTCGAGAAATGGCTTGTTTCCTAATTCCGCTAGCCGAAAACGCGGCGGTTGCGCAGGCACAAATTCATCTTCTTCCTCTTCATTATTATTTACTAAAATTAAATACTCCTCCAGACTTGCCATACCTATTGTAATATTTTATTTTATGTCGCTAATTTTGCTATAAGTATTATAACAATATGAATTGTTTTAGTATTAACAGGTTTGACAGATGTCAAATGATACTTTCTATTGATAGAATTCAAAACGAATGCCACGGACCACTCGTGTTCATATTTTCTATCGCTCGCAAGTCAAAAATACCATTTTATTGTTTTTGGTTACTTTCGATTGAAACTTTCGAACGCTCGAAAGTCAAAAATCGGTTCCCAGGGCCTCTATTCAGGTGCGTTAAAACGATATCGTGTTTGACACATTTAAGAATCGTTTATGTCACAGTCGCCATTATTGTAAATGACATAAGAGTCATCAAAACGTTGACAATACGGAAACACGTCAAATACGATATCGTTATTACCGTGTAGAATCCCAGCCCAGCCCTAGGGTGGCGAGCGCATCAGCTACGCGAAGTTGCTACGTGAAGCTGCTACGAGGTGCTACGTGAGTACGTCTACGCTACAATATTAAGATCGGAAAGTGCCCAGGGCCTCTATTCAGGTGCGTTAAAACGATATCGTGTTTGACACGTTTAAGAATCGTTTATGTCACAGTCGCCATTATTGTAAATGACATAAGAGTTATCAAAACGTTGACAATACGGAAACAGGTCAAAAACGATCCCGTTATTAGCTTGTAGAATTCCAGCCCAGGGCCTTTATTCTACTGAGTCATAACGATTTCGCTCGACAGTGACAAATATTTTAATCAATACCAAACATAAAAAGTCTTATCGCACCTCGTCTTATGTGCCTATCAATTAAACACTACCAGCATAGTCATTTTCAATTGACTTCCAAAAACGAGAACCAGGGTGACAGGAAATTCGCCGTATTCCCTGAACGGGGTTATTTACAGCTCATTTGTAATGATTTAAGTCCAGTTAACCAGGGGTCAAAACTCATTGGCTTTCGAGTTATTCACATTTTTAGTTTTTTTTTTTAATACCCGCCTTGCGGTCGCAAGGCATTTTAAACTAGTAATTTTGTAAAAGCTCCGTCATTTAGAAATAAAAAAAAGCATTTGTCGAATAGCCAATGAACCACTGATTACGAAAAAAAAAAAGCCTAATAAATGCCAAATTTTGCAAATAAAAGGATTTGAAGTTAGAAGTTCAAGTAATTATTTTCCAAATTTTGTAACATTTTAATTTTATTTAAAAATTTACAATTAACAATAATAGCAGCAATGTTTGCGGTTATAAGCTCCATCGTTTCAACCAAAAAACACGGGGAGCGTTGTAGTAAAATGAATTTAGAACACAGTTCTCTTTTTTAAATTATAAGCTATGGGCTTAGTGTCATATTTTTAAATAAATTTTTGTTTTTAAAAACCTAAGGTGCGTTCCATTTTTAAATTTAGAGCATCTCAAAACGTTCTCTTTTTTAAATTCGGTTAATGTCTTAGGACGTTCTATTTTGAAATAATTTTGCTTTTTAAAAACATAAAGTGCGTTCCATTTTCAAATTTCGAGCACCTCAATGTTTTTGAGTGACCTACGTAATCAGTTAGTTTCAACTTTCTTTTCAATTTGGACGATATTGATAGTTAAGCTTTTTTCTCAAATGGCTGCTTACCAATTCGAAGAATACGCAGATATCGTTTATTGTTACGGACTCTGCGATGGAGACGCCGCTGCAGCTAGAAGAGAATACCAACGTCGTTACCCTAACCGCCGTTTACCTCACGTAAGTGTGTTTGGTTCATCGTAACGTCTTATTCGGGAAAGAGGATCAGTTCAACACCGCCAAGCTGACGCTGGAAGACCTCGAAATGATCCTGCTGAAGAAGAAGAAATCCTTCAGTGTTTCCAGGCAGACGGCACTACTTCGACGAGAAATGTGGCTAACCAGCTCGGTATGTCGCACTGGAAGGTGTGGTTTACACTGCACTCAGCTCGGCAGTACCCGTATCATTCCATTTCAGTAAACGCTATTGAAAAGGGAGACCCAGCAAGAAGGATAGATTTTTGTAGATTCTTAATTAATGCAGATATCGAAGATCCCGAGTACCTGAAGAGAATTTTGTGGACAGATGAATCCAATTTCGACCGTAACGGGATAACAAACTACCACAATCAGCACTTTTGGGCTCCCAAAGGTCAAAACCCAAAAAAAATCAAGAGAAGGAGCTCACCAGCAAAGATTTTCTTTGAACGTGTGGATGGGAATCGTGCACGACAATTTGATCGGACCTTTCTTTCTGCCAGCACGATTGACCGGCATCGAATATTAATTTTTTTTGAGGGCTGAGCTACCGACGCTACTTGAAGATGTGCCGCTTGCGACAAGAAAGAACATGATTTACCAACACGATGGCTGCCCCGCTCACTATTACCGGGGCGTACGACAGTGGATGGATCAGAACTACCCAAGAAGATGGATTGGTCGAGGCAGCCCATCCCCTTGGCCAGCCAGAAGCCCGGATTTAACTCCATGTGATTTCTACATCTGGGATCACATAAAGGCGTTGGTCTACTATAAACCGATACGTAACGTAGAAGAGTTAAGACAAATAATTGTAGAGGCGGCACAGAAAATGAAAGATGGGCTTTCGAGGCGAGTAACAATCACCGAAGTACGAAAAAGGCTTCGTGCTTGCATTCGAAACCAGGGCAAACAACTCGAGCAAAATTTGTGATGTAATTGATTTTAGTTTTTAAGATTAAAGTTTATTTGATAGTGAAACTGTTTTTCATCCTCATGTAATCCTAACCTTGCTCAATCACTTATCAAAGTATCACTTAAGACTTAAGACAGAAACTGAAGGCAAAAAACCCCACGAATTCGAGACACAAACAAATTAAATAAATTAAACTAATGACCCTTTGTTTGTGTAACCAAAGGCAATCTGCTGTGCCTTCAACATCAAGAAGATAAGTTAAGATAAGAAACAGAAGACAAAGTAAGCCCTCGGAGAATCTAAAACGACACAAACAAACCCATTAGAGTCAAGTACGTAAGTAAAGTCTTCTAGCTGTTCTGCTATTATTATTATTAATTGTATTTTTTTTGTATTAAAATGTCATAAATTGTACCTTTTTAGAAAGCTTATGAATTAAGCAAATTATTCCTGTAATTTGTACGCGAAGTGTCGTACTTTTTTTTTAGCTATGCTTTAAAATGTCACTAAATTTGGAAAATAATTGCTAGAACTTCTAACTTCAAATCGTTTTATTTGCAAAACTTTGCATTTCTTTGTAATTTTTTTTTATTATTCGTAATCATTGGTTCATTGGCTATTCGAAAAATACTTTTTTTTATTTCTAAATTACGATTTTTTACAAAATTACTAGTTTTAGGTCGAAAAGAGGGTATTTTAAAAAAAAATCTAAATACGTGAATAACTCGAAAACCAATGAGTTTTGACCCCTGGTTAACTGGACTTAAATCATTACAAATGAGCTGTAGAATAACCCCTTTCAAGGAATACGGCGAATTTCCTGTCAACCTGTATGTTTCGTATGGGGTCGTATGTCTTTACAATATTTTGTTATGTTCATACAATTGTTGCTTCATACAATTTGTAAACCACAAAACACGCAATTTAGACCTAAGTTTACAATGTCAGGGCCAAGCTATACAACAGGTCAACGAAACAAAGTTTCTGGGCATAATATTGGACAAGCACTGCTCTTGGAAGCAACATGTACAGTTTATTTGTGGAAAACTGGAGAGGTTTGTTTACGCGTTGAAACAGCTAAGAATAATCGCGGGAGAGAAGACTACACTCCTCGCATACCATGGCTACGTGACATCTGTCTTAAAGTATGGTATATTGTTGTGGGGTAACTCAACAGATGTTAGCAAGGTGTTCCTAATACAGAAGAAATGTGTAAGAGCGGTTAGCGGCGCTCAGCCGAGGGATACTTGTAGACCTTTGTTTCAGAGACTAGGCCTGCTCACATTAACGGGTCAATATATTCTTGAGGTAGCTCTCTTTGTTCGCAACTATCCGGCTTATTATAAAAAACCGACATTCAATAAGATACTTAGAGAGAGGGATGAGCTCAAGTTGCTTATGCCGCATTGTTCATCCTCCTTATTTAAAAATAATTGTTATGTAATGACTATTATCGTTTATAATAAAATACCATATGACATTCGAAAATTGATAAACCCCTTGTTCAAGACCAAATTACGGAGGTGGTTACTGGACAAAACTTTCTACACTGTGCGTGAATTTTTAGATTTTAAAGGTTAGCTTATAATGTATCTGTAATATTTAAACTAGATTTAATAAAAATATTTGCATGCCTGTAAGAAGGTTAATCATATGATACTTGACAACTACTATTTGACATCTGAAATGTACCATGTTTAAGCAAATAAATTATTATTATTATTATTATTCAGCCATCATTTTTTGCTTAGTTTCGGTCACGTTGACAGACTTCTCAGTCTTTTGTTTTTTACTTAAGTGCATGTACCTATTTAAATGAAATAAAATTAAGTAATAAATATAAGTATAATTATATTTATTTCACTGAAATCAAAGATATACTCGTATTTAGCAGCTGATGTGGGCACATTTATTTATTTGCATAATCTTATAGAATTGCCTAGTCAAGTGACATTTATTACTCAACTATAATACACGATCTTTAAATAATCAATACATATAATGACAATGAATCGCTGAATGTGTTGCTAAGCGCAAATCTCTAGAACAGCTGAACCGAGTTCGCAAATTCTTTTTTTATTGTGTTTGTTACTGCCAGGAGAAGGTTCTTATGAAAGAAAAAAACTGAAAAAACCACCGGGAAAGTCAAAAATTTGCAGCGGGGCGAAGCCACTGGCGGGCCGCGAGTATTAATTTGTTTTTACCTAGTAACACACTTTCTACATTATTCTAAGCATCACGATTATTATAGTAGTACATTTTAGGGTTCCATACCGAAAGGGTAAAACGGGACCATTACTCCGCTATCCGTCCGTCCGTCCGTTCGTCTGTCTGTCCGTCTGTCACCAGGCTGTATATCATGAACCGTGATAGTTAATATTTTCACAAATTATGTATTTCTGATGCCACTATAACGACAAAAACTGAAATCAAAATAAAATAAACATTTAAGGGGGCCCCCCTACAGCAAAAGTGTTTTTTTGCCGTTTTGTACGGAACCCTTGCCCGGTTTTTTTTATATATATTATTCTTTTCGTTATCAATATAATAATGTTTATTACAATTTAAAGTGTATATATGGTTACGACATAGTACGTGAGCTTCATTTTTAGTTTTACGTACCCAAAGGGTAAAAACGGGACCCTATAAGACTCGTCTGGTCTGTCTGTCTATCACCAGGCTGTATCTCATGAACCGTGATAGCTAGGCAGTTGAAAATTTCACAAATGATGTATTTCTGTAGCTACCATAACAACAAATACTAAAAACAGAATAAAATAAATATTTAAGGGCCCCCCATACAGCAAACGTGATTTTTTGCCGTATATGCTAATAAAGGCAACTGGTAGATGTTGTATAGATAACGGTACGGAACTCTTCGTGCGCGACCGGACTTGGCCGGTTTTGTAAATATCCCTTAAAGTATTCTGCACAAAACTGGCCTTAAACAAAATAAATACAGTTTAATATCACGGAATTGAATTAGATAAATTAACGAGAGCATGGAATTGCATATGTACTCGTAGTAGTATTGTATGTTTACAGGCATTCGATATTTGAATTTTCTATTTTATCGTAATCAGCATAAAAAGAGGTTTGTTATATATTGAAGAAGTAAATACCAAAATAATGTCAGTGTCAAATTGTGAATATTATTTACGTTGTGCATATATTTTTACGTCTGATTTTATTGTATTCACACAAATCATCAGAATAATTTTGTGTCAGCCCGTACTTACTACCTACTAAGTGTAAGTTACATAATTTTCAAAAAATATGGCAGTGAGTAATTTTGGTCCGATTAAGAGTCAAAGTAAGCACATTTTTTTACTGTTATATATATTTTGAACTTAACTGAAGAAAAATTTAAATTCCCCTTACACGGCTGCCCAGTTAGTTGAAAAAGCTACAGGTGTTTGTCTCTCTACTGTTTATAACGTTGTGTCTGAGAGCAATAGTGAGAAATTCGCATCAACAAAGGAATTCATCTCCCCGAGAAATAAAAAGTTACGTACTGGTCCGTCATCAGCAGTAGACGATTTTGATCAGGAAGTCATCCGGAGAACTATATACAATTTTCATCTGTCCCTTAAGCAATTTCCAACGTTAAAGGCACTCCACTCTGTGTTAAAATCCGATATAGATTACGAATTTGGCATTTACACCTTACGAAAACAAATACAAAAATTAGGATTTAAATGGAAAAAGACCTAGGACAACCAAAAAATATTAATGGAAAGACACAACATACGACTGCTAAGAATAAATTACCTTAACAAAATTGCGGAATATCTTTCTAAAGATAGACCACTAGTTTATACTGATGAAACCTACATCCACACTATTCCACACTTCACATATGCATACACTTACAAATAAATTATTTTGATTTGATTTGATTTGATTTGATATGACCGGAGAGGCTTGGACCGATGCAATGGAACAGAATTTGGTGTAAAAAACAAATCAGTATAGGCCAGCGATTATCGGTATTTAGAATACTCCTTACTTACTAGTAATGATTTGCATGATTTTCAAGTCTACTTTTATAACGTGTGCAGGATTGGTTGACTTCCTCCTTTACAGTCGGCATTACCAGGTGTTCATGGATTTCTGAGTTCCTAGTAAACCATGGGGCGCTGCAAATTGTCCTCAGGGCTATGTTCTGAAATCTTTGCAATACTTCGATATTGGAGTTGCTCGCGGAAGCCCTTCTATTCCATATGTAGCGTAATTTGTATTACGCGTGTAATAACTATTATTAATTTAAATTGTACAAACAATTAATTCATTTTTGGTTTTTATTATTTTAATCATAAAATTAAACATTGTAATATTTTAATTAATATTCATGTGTAATGTAATTTAACGGCGGTTTTTCAGTAGCGAGCGCGGGACCCTAAATTGTCCCTTTGTTCTCGTATCCACGCGCGGCCTACGTGACCGACCGAAGGCGACGCGCGAGCGCAGCGCATCAGTCTGCTACATGCTCCGGAGTTAGACGCACGGCCGTTGTATGCATTCGCGTGACGTCACGACTCTCGCTACTTGCTATCTCCGCTTGCTAATTGAAACGTCTAACGTGGATAGACTTAGTTGTAGTCGCTTTCTTCTTGTGCTTTCGGACAAGCTTTGCCAAATTATACTTTCTCCTTCTTGTAAACATAATCGTGTGTGTATAACAATAAACTGTGTTGTGCGAGTGTTTCTGACTTATTTGTTTAACGAACTTTACCCGCATCACAACTGGTTATTACCACATTGGTGACCCCGAGAAAGGACACGTCATGGCCGAAAAGGAGTTGGAGACATTTAGAGTTGGTGTGAGGGTACCTCCGTTTTACCCGGAGAAACCGGCCTTGTGGTTCGCGCAGTTGGAGAGCCAGTTCGTGTTGGCCAATATAACGGCCGATGCTACCAAATTCCACTATGCCGTGGGCCATCTCGAGCCAATCTACGCTTCAGAAGTGGAGGACATAATAAGTGCACTGGCGGCTCCAAATAAGTACGAACATTTAAAAACCGAGCTTATAAAGCGCTTGTCAGCGTCACGAGAAAAAAAACTCAAGCAGCTCCTCATGCATGAGGAGTTGGGGGATAGAAAACCTTCCCAGTTCCTGCGTCACCTTAAACATCTGGCAGGACCCGGAGTTCCAGAGGAGTTTCTGCGCAGTATTTGGATCAGTAGGCTCCCCACCAGGACACAGTCCATAATTGTATCGCAGGCAAATATATCCTTGCACGAGTTAGCGGACCTGGCTGACCGAATCCACGACATAGTGGTGCCAACCCCGCAGGTAGCAGCAGCATCAACATCGTCAGCCATCCAGAGCAGTTCCCAGAACAATGAAATTGCTGCTCTGACTCAGCAAATTCGAGCACTTACAGCGAAGGTAGATCGAATGTCACGAGGCAGAGGTAGATCGCAGACTCCTGACCGTAAGAGGTCTAAATATTCGGCAAATAGGTCCTCTTCGAGTCACCGCAGGTTTCCGAACTGTTGGTACCACCACAAATTCGGTACGAAGGCAAATCGTTGCATTAAACCTTGCGACTTAGCGGGAAACGATCAGGGCAATCATTGATGGCGGCCAACGAATGCCCTACTACAGGTCGCCTCTTCGTAACGGACAAAACGTCGCGGGTTCCGTTTTTAATAGACACGGGTAGTGATTTATGTGTGTATCCCAAATCTCTTCTAAAAAACTATAAGAAAAAAGCAGATTTAATATTAAATGCAGCCAATGGTTCCGTGATTAATACATTTGGTTTTATTAATTTTGTTTTAGATTTAGGCTTGCGCCGAGACTTTCCTTGGCGATTTATTGTGGCAGACGTGACAAGGGCGATAATAGGGGTCGACTTCCTGTCGCATTACGGCCTCATTGTCGACGTGAAGCGTCAACGCCTGATCGACGGTATCACGTCGCTAGCTACACCGGCTTCGCAGGCGGTAAAAGCAGATGACGTCACTTCGGTTAAGATAGCATCTGGTAATTCTGTATATCACACCATACTCAAACACTACCCCGAAGTAACACGACCACCCGGCATACACCGGACACCTGCACATAATACGGTGCACCATATACGCACCACGCCAGGGCCACCTGTATCCAGTACACCACGTAGACTTGCACCCGACAAGCTTAAGATTGCCAAGGCCGAGTTTGAGACCATGTTGCAGAGCGGTATCTGCCGTCCATCGGAATCTCCTTGGTCGTCTCCCCTCCATCTAGCCCCCAAGAAAAACGACGGCTGGCGTCCTTGTGGCGACTACAGGATGCTGAACGCCCGGACCATCCCAGAAAAGTACCCCATCCGCCACATTCAGGACTTCGCCAATAGCCTAGCTGGCTGTACAATATTCTCTACTATCGATCTGGTAAAGGCGTACAACCAGATCCCCCTAAACCCTGATGACATCGCGAAAACTGCAATAACTACGCCGTTCGGTCTTTACGAATTTCCGTACATGACGTTCGGACTTCGTAATGCCGGGCAGACGTTTCAGCGTTTCGTCGATCACATGCTCAGAGGACTGGATTTCGTGTACGCCTACCTGGATGACTTTCTGATTTTCTCAAAGGATCAGAAAACCCATGAGCAACATCTGCACCAGCTGTTCGCCAGACTCAGGGAATATGGTATGGTGATAAATATCGCAAAGTGTAACTTCGGTGTATCCGAAGTCACTTTTCTCGGTTACCATATAACTAGTAAAGGTACAACGCCATTGCCGTCTAAGGTTGAGGCTATACAGTCATTCCCCACTCCAAAGACGGTAAGAGAACTTCGCCGATTTCTAGGGATGATAAATTTTTACCGAAGGTTCATTCCTGGAGCGGCCAAGGATCAAGCACCCCTTAACGCTTTGCTGGTCGGTTCGGTGAAGGGTTCCCACCCTGTGCATTTTTCCACTCAGGAGTCTGAGGCGTTCCAGAACTGCAAGGACAGTCTTTGCCGAGCAGCTTTGTTAGCGCATCCAAAGTGCGACGCAAAACTCGCGTTGGTGACGAACGCCTCTGACACTGCGATTGGCTCTGTATTGCAGCAGTCGAGTTGCGACGGGTGGCAACCTCTTGCATTTTTCTCGCGTAAACTAAGCCCAGCACAGGTGAAGTATTCTCCCTATGACCGTGAGCTCCTTGCCATTTACGAGAGTGTAAAGTATTTTCGGCATATGTTAGAAGCACAGGACTACGATCTATACAGACCACAAACCCATAACATTTGTCTTTCAGTCTCGTAAGGAAAACTGTTCCCCACGACAATTCCGACACCTGGATCTGATAGCCCAGTTCTCAACCGACATCAGGCACATCTCGGGGAAGGATAACGTCGTGGCGGACACACTTTCCCGCTTAGAAGAGATCACCCAGCCAGTGACCGCTGAAAGAATAAGTATCGCGCAGCGGACGGACGGAGAGCTGGAGCAGCTACTGACATCACACTCCTCATTACACCTAGAAAAAATTTAAGTTCCCGGCACGCGGAGTCAATTGTACTGCGATGTCAGTATCTCCACTCCAAGACCGTTCATTCCGCGGGAGTTACGCAGGCAAGTGTTCGACAGTCTGCACTCTTTGAGCCACCCCGGTTCCAATGTCACCGCCAGATTAGTCGCTGAAAGATATGTCTGGCCTGGTGTTTAAAAGGACTGCCGAGAGTGGGTTCGTTCCTGCCTACCTTGCCAGCAATCCAATGTCACACGCCATGTCTCTGCCCCATTAGGTAACTTTAAACTTCCACGGTCAAGGTTCACCTTTATTCATATAGATCTAGTGGGTCCATTGCCGATATCTCATGGTTTTCGTTATTGCCTCACAGCTGTGGATCGTTTCACCCGGTGGCCAGAGGCAATACCGATAACAGACATCACGGCAGAAACAGTGGCGAGGGCATTATTAAGTGGCTGGATATCCCGTTTTGGTTGCCCTACTACCATAGTGACGGACAGAGGCCGCCAATTTGAGTCAGCACTTTTCCAGCATCTTTCCGAAATCGCCGGTTTTCAGCACCGCAGGACAACTGCATATCACCCTGCATGCAACGGACTCGTGGAGAGGATTCATCGGCAGCTCAAGGCTGCCATTACCTGCCACGCAAACTCCAGTTGGGTCGACTCACTTCCAGTAGTCCTATTAGGAATCCGCAATGCCTACAAGGAGGATCTACGTGCTTCTTCAGCCGAGCTCGTCTATGGCCAGCCCCTTCGCCTACCGGGAGAACTTTTCAATCCTCAGGCGGAGGAAACTGTTGACATGACGGATTACTTGTCACGCCTGCGCAGTTTCGCGAGGGAGCTGCAACCTTCACCAGCCTCACGTCACGGCGGCGGTAAGCGCAAGACATTTATTTTTAAGGACTTGGCCACTACCTCTCATGTATTTCTTCGCGACGACACTGTAGGTGGATCCCTAAAGCCTGCATATTGTGGTCCGTACGAAGTTATCGCAAGAGGTGGAAAAGTATTTAAAATTAAAATAAACGGGAAACAAGTCACCGTATCACTCGACCGTATTAAACCGGCCTTTATACTGCGTGACTCTAACGCCACACACCATACATCACCTGACACAAGTAGTTACAGTCATACACAAGCACCATCTACAGAACATCAGGTACTACCAACAACCGATGCCGATGATAAGATCGTCAAAAAGACGCGATCGGGACGCATTGTTCGATTTCCCGACTATTATCGCCCTTGACGGTCTCTGGAAGGGGGTGATGTAGCGTAATTTGTATTACGCGTGTAATAACTATTATTAATTTAAATTGTACAAACAATTAATTCATTTTTGGTTTTTATTATTTTAATCATAAAATTAAACATTGTAATATTTTAATTAATATTCATGTGTAATGTAATTTAACGGCGGTTTTGCAGTAGCGAGCGCGGGACCCTAAATTGTCCCTTTGTTCTCGTATCCACGCGCGGCCTACGTGACCGACCGAAGGCGACGCGCGAGCGCAGCGCATCAGTCTGCTACATGCTCCGGAGTTAGACGCACGGCCGTTGTATGCATTCGCGTGACGTCACGACTCTCGCTACTTGCTATCTCCGCTTGCTAATTGAAACGTCTAACGTGGATAGACTTAGTTGTAGTCGCTTTCTTCTTGTGCTTTCGGACAAGCTTTGCCAAATTATACTTTCTCCTTCTTGTAAACATAATCGTGTGTGTATAACAATAAACTGTGTTGTGCGAGTGTTTCTGACTTATTTGTTTAACGAACTTTACCCGCATCACAACTGGTTATTACCACACATAAGTCCAGATTGGTTTGATGATGGCTTTATGACCAGTAATTTGTCGTTTAATCACAGTGGCTATTGACGACCTATTAACCAGTATATGCCCTTGAATTGTAAGTTAGCTTCGGTTCGTTTTGTTTTTATGTGCTGTGCCCAGGTCAGTCTTCTGTCCAAGTGTAGTCTCAGGTATTTTACTGAGTTAGCGGTTGGTAGTAGTTCCCCATTGATGGATACAGGAGCACAGTCACCTTTACGATGCGTGAAGGTAATTTGTACGGACTTGGTTGAGCTAGACTTTCTCATCCCAAAATATAGACGCCATAACCTTACCGGCCGATTTCTGAGTCTTTGGCCGCTTCGGCCGCTCTCCGCTCCGCTGACTGCCGATTGGATTCCGGAGTGAAATGGTGTATCCATGTTTCATCCATTGTCACATACCGACGTAAAAAAACATTTCTATCACGATTCATCAGCGCCAAACATCGCTCTGAATCATTGATACGTTGTTCCTTTTGATCATTTGTAAGCAAACGCGGCACCCACTTGGAAAAAAGCTTTTTCATAACCAAATATTTATGTACAAATTGTGATAACACTACCAGTTGAAATCTTCACTAGGTATCTCGGCTATCTCCGGACTTTTACCTTCGATCTTCCATTATGATATTTACGATATTCAGGACTTGATTAATATTTTGTTGAGTGACTGCTTCATTTGCACGACCTGAGCGTTCCCCATCATTTGTGTCCATGCGACTGCGTTTGAAGTCGGCATACCACCGACAAATGGTTGCTTTAGAGGGAGCTGATCCCGCATAACATTTTGTAAGCCATTGCTTCAACAGTATTTATTCCCATTAAAAAACAATGTTTTATCAACACGCGAAACTCGTTTGTTTCCATTGTATCTAAATTACAAGCGTAGCCTCACTTAAGGTAAATGTCTGCAAATTCAATATTTTATTGTTCCATTTTAAAAAAATTGACACATTTCTTTTATTGATGGCCAGTACTTTAAAAAAAACAAAATAGTCTTTAATATATGCGCCATTTCCAAGTTACTCTCGGGCCTTATTGAACGATCTAGTAGATGAAGCTCTCAAAGGCGCCACTGTCAACGCAAACATCATGCCCACCACGCGCGCTCCCGCATAGCCTGTCAACAGTCCAGAACTACTTATCGAAGCAAACACTAGCGGGTTGCCACCCAGAATCGGCGCTTGAAGTAAATATTTCAAAAGAAGCTCTCAAAGGCGCCACTGTCTTCGCAAACTGTGGTTTCACCATACGAAATGGTTAGTACCGTATTTGACCACGTGCTTTACGATAATGGTAGGATGATATTAATGAAGTTTGAATCTTTATTTAATATTTATAACATAAACACATTAAGTAAAGAGCGTAAAGAATGAAAGTATTAAATAAATACATTATTTACCTGTGCACTTTTTGTATCGATTTAATCATTCTTGTTTATAACACTGCAGTAAAAAATTGCGATTCGCCTTCAGGATCTTGCTCTTGGTTTATATTATTAGTATTAGTACATCACTGATACGAGTACCGGATAACCGTTTTATTTAAAACTGCATCTTTTAACTGATAAGAGATTTGTCAAGGGCACCACTGAGATGTAAAATATTTAAGGTACTTTTTATCCCACTGCTTGAGTAAAAAAAGTTATGGTTTATCGTATAGTTTTAGAGGTAAATATACTAATTCTACGCGAACGAGGTTGGGGGCTCGGTAAGTTTTATATACTTGTGACAACCGTAATTTTGCAACAGGCGAAAGAGAGGTAAGGGCGCTGAAGGTAATTATTTGACGTCTTTGCTGTCAAATCAATACAACGACGCCGAAGATGCCCTTCTAATAGTATTTATCCTTATGACGAAGGCTTCTTGTCCGACATAAAGACGATAATGCAGTAAATGTTAAAAAATGCCTAGAAACAAATATTTTATAAGACTACTCGATGTGACTTTTTATGTTACGTGGTGATCAAAATAGTCAATGAACGAAACATAACAATAATATAACAGTGACAGCCGTTCAAAAATTTAAACCATGTCAACGCATTCACTGCCACCGACGCATATGCGTTCACTGTCATACAAGTTTGTAACAGGTAGATACATACACCATGCAAAATAGTCTACTGACAATTAATTGCACCACTAAAAACCATTAACGACCAACGCGTCCCATCACTATGCTTCTGGCGCCATAATGTGTGTGGTGTCCACGATGCACCACGAGACCAGTTGGCAAGCCACGAACTTGATGGAGAGACGAGCTAAACATGCGGTCGAGCGCTTGGACAAGACTAACCGACGAGCGCAGGGTATGGAAACAGATGGGGGAGGTCTTTTCCCGACAATTGAGATGATCACAAAGTTTAAGAAAAAAATACCTACTTAATTATATTATGCATGTTAAGTGCTCAGAATATAATGTTAAGAATACCTACTTAGATTAAATATAGGTATATAGGATAACAAACAAAGTTAAGCTGCTAAGTGTATTCATGTTACTGAGGCATAAGAAAAAACAAGGCAGCCGAGTTAAAAACAATACCAAACTAATTCGAAGGCAATATCGTTTTACACTGTAGAATAGAGGCCCAGATATTTAAAAATAGAGAGCACTGATTGAAAGTGACCCCAAAGTTCTGCTACACTGTACATTTTAAAGCTGTCAAGTTAAGACGATTCAGCACAGTTTTTACTGTTCTAAAAGGCGTCTCACAATGTTTTCCAGTTACTGCAGAGCAGATTATGGTGTTTGGTATGAAGATAACTCAAGATAGATAGGAACCCTTACTGGGACATTAGTAGATATGTAGAAGGATTTTGGATATTTTCGAACTTACAGACTTCATAGGGTACGGTAGTCCAGGTGAAATCGTACTGGGCATCACTTTCCAAGCCACGGCTATTCAACCTCTCGAAATGGCACGTGTCTGAAAGAATATACCTACTATCATTTCTATAAGTACCTATGATCAAACATACTAACAAATCTCATGAAACGCAAAATGATTATTATTAAAATAATAATACCTCGTCACCAATATTATTCATACAAGTTGGTACGAGTTCAGAGACGGGACGAGTATAAACGGTTAATGGAATTTATCAAACGATATTGAAGATATTATAATGGAATCTCAGAGGGTTCTATAAAACGGCTTAAATTGGGTTATATTGTAATTAAATGATATATGGTGATTCAAATACCATTTCGAGAATAAGGGTTGTAGAACCATTCCCTGTTATCAGATTATATTACAAAATTATTATTTGAGATTTATTTTTGGTTTATCCTTTGACATTATTTGACCTCTAATGTAGTGACGTCACGATCTTGATTGGTGAGTTGTATTTCATCTGTGATCAACCATACTACTCCATATAATACCTATAATATGAGCCCGAAATGCAGTTATTTTAATGTTTATTCAATTAAGACCATTTTATAACTGTGTATGAACATGACAATGTAAGATCTTTAAAAAAATGGAATAATTAAAATATGTACCAAAAACACACAGTGCTGCCAGGCAAAAAAACAATCAACAACATTTCTCAAAGAAATTCTCAAACGTAGTAACGTACGCTCAAACAAACCAATTTTGTACTGACGACGCCATAACAAAATGTACCTTAAAAATTAAAATAAATTATGAAACTTATTTAAATCCAAAAACCACGAAATCAGTGTCTTCAATTTGTCTGTTTTATCGAAAAACAAAATAAAAACTAGGAGTTATTTTCCTGGGATATCCCAATTATGATGATAATGTATGATGCCTACGGCTGTAGCACAGCACGAGCTGGCGGTCGCGCTCATCTCCGATGCGCAGTGCGTTCACGAGAGTGCCTCGCCGCTCCGTGGCGTTGTCGGTCCGCTTCAGGATCTGTATTGAACATTCAAAATCATCAAGTTCAACTGTGTTCCTTATTAGTAGTACCTATACGACCTTTTAGGAGTTACTACTTGTTAGCGATACTTTATTATCATTGTAATGACATGTTTATACACTTTATAGTGCACAAACGTAAGGTAGTATAATCAATATTGTTAGGTACTGTAGTGATTCTCAAGGGCAAAAAGAATTGTCGTCTTTTGGAAATGACATCTGTTCACGATTAAATATAAACTCCGAATCATAATAAGTACAGATGGGGTTATTAAATCGACATTGCAATCTTATCCGTTTTACGACGGATGTTCTAGTGAACATTTAAAAACAAATTTGAAGGTATCTGAGAAACCGAGATACCGAGAAAAAAAACTGTGATCGCGGAAACTAAGAGCGAGTCGAGTAAACTTGTGGAGTTTTCGGAAATTATGTGGATGGGAATTATGTAATACATTTTGTTTATTTGGGTCATCTTTAATTGGATAGTTAGTGTGTGTGTGTGTGTGTGTGTGTGTGTGTGTGTGCGTGTGAGGCGTCACGGGGTAAGTGTTTACCTCGTGATTCAGTTCTAGAATCCTTCGCTTGCTCGGGATTCAAAATCAACACTCGTAGCAAAAACCAACTTTGCTCTGCACAAATAACTATTATGCTTTAGAGGTAGACTTCTAACAATCGCTTTGGGTCATCCCCACTTCCTGTAGTCATGTATGTATTGGACGAATACTTTAAATATTACTTTAAGTTAATGTACTTTAAATTAATAATTTTGCATGCCAATCTTGGTTTTAAATAATTATGCATTATATTTTTAAGCGAATACGCGAACCGGAATACTCTGACAGTACGTCGTGCGTCCGTGGTTAATTGTAAAGCGCATAGCATATTACACGAATATTAATAATTCATAAAAAACAGAATTCTATTGTTTATTTATCATTTGACAACGATTTAGTAAAACGTGAACATAAAATTGTTAAAATGGAGAAAGAACTGTATCGGCCTGTAATTAATTAGATTATTTTTTTCGAAGGAATTAAGACGGTTTATCATGTATGTGCTCGTTCTATGTCAACCGTCAGATACTGCTATAACGAGTTTAAGCGGGGAGAACAACCGTCTTTGATGAGGGTCGCCCAGGCCACCCAATTGAGGTGACTACAGACGATATGGTTTTCTTTTAAATTGAAAACATTGTTTTAGTCGCCCGCCGAATTAAACTGCAAGAAATCGAAGATGATACATGGGTTTACCACTACACCCCGGAAATGAAAGAGCAGTCGAAGCAGTGGATTATACCGGGTGAACCTGCTCCAAAGAAAACAAAAACCGTCCCATTCGGCTGGAAAGGTCACGGCGACCTTCGACCATTCGCAGGGACGAATCCCAAAAAAACGGTAAAATTCATCCAATAAATTGGCATAGTACTGCCCTGTTATCGTTTTCCTCTTTTGTAAGTAGTCAATATGTATAATACCCTTATTATACATATTAACTACTTAGAAAACTACTACCTACTATGCTAATACTGCCGTACCCTACTATGCCAATTTATTGAATGAATTTGACGCTGTGTTGATTTATTGCCGCCACAGAGGCCTATTTTAATGTGCTTCCGAAATCATACTTTTGGATGCTTTATTAAAGCTTGAATATAGGTGGAACAAATCAAAAACAAATACCATTTGTTTATGATTTGTTCCACCTATATTAAAACTTTAAGTAAATTGCGTTCCGAATTAGAATGCAACAATAACTCATTTTGATTTGTGGCACTATTGCATAAAAGCAACGAAATGTATAAAGTTAAAAGGTGACTATGTAGAAAAGTAAATGCATATATACTCGTACTAAAACAACCGATTTTTTTTTCTTAAACGGGTACTTATCAAACAGCCCTCATACGGTAGGGTTGAGTTGAGTTTACCTGACTGTTTTCGCAGTCGATGACCTCCCAGTGGTGCTTGTACCCAGCTGCTAAGACGCCCGTGGTGCAGGTCAAATACCTTATAATCAAAGGGACCTCGCAGAGCACTACGTCCTAGAAAAAAAAAAGTTATAATTTAGTAACTAACATACTAATACTGTCTGGCACTAAAATTAATGTGAAAAATGAATTAAAATAAAACTACAAGGTGAAGCAGCGGCTCTGGGGACTGAGCTAGGATGCCCTGTGTTACTACAGGCCCCATGTTGAAGGAAGCTTAAGCTTTCTTGGTCAATTATAAACGAGTTAAGTTAATTGGTATACCTACGTATTTACTTATGTCTTAGCAATGGCAGACGAGCATATCTCATTCAGGCTGCACCGCCGCCGCGTTAATTCCTTGGCGTAATTATTTGCCATTAATTACTTAGTCGAAATGTTGGCTAAATTTTCCTCAGGTCGCCAGACGGAGCTCTATTCGTCACACAGTCCAGCTGACGTTTGTTGTCATTTGCGCGTGAGTGAGCAGAACACGTAAATTACCTACTTAAACACGACTTAACAAAACTGGAATCTAAACTTAATAATTTGTGGTAGTCGGGCTTATGCGTTAGTAAGGTCTTGTTTGATCGGGTCAAGTTTAACAAAGTGCCTTCGTGTTCTTACCCTGATTTGCACGTACTCGAAGCCCATTGGGCCGTCAAGCGCTTGCTCAGTCATCAGAAGCACCCGCCTGCCGACTGCCACGGCCAGGGTCATTTGGTCTTCTGCGAATGGGTGTAAGTTGTTTTATATATCTGTGTGAATTAACGCGGTTTACCAACGTTTGTACAAAATAGACACCTATAAATGGACGACTTTGTTTGGGGTCTCTTTAACTTTTGCCATGTGCTTTTCTCTAACTGATTTAATTTAATAATAAATAAATAAATAAATTCAAACTACTCGTATGTCAGTAGTTCAGTAGTACAAATTGGATGGTAGTTTAGCCGCATAAATGAAACATACATCAATAACCCTTCCTTTTGGCTTTGCCGTAATCGGGTATCAAGAATAAACCTATCAACTTAACATCTGCAAAAATCTACGGGTGTGTAATGAGCGGTAGGTATACACACCCGTAGAATTATAGATCAGATGATTACTCATTTGATATTACAAACATGTGGTAGGTACATTTTAAGAATCTATATTTTTCTATTATATAATTATCGTTTGATATAACACTCATTTGTTATATATAATTCGTTCATGCCTATTTCACCGTATTCCTGTTTTGTCGGATTCTTGTTTCGTCGGAAATACTTATCTATACAAATATATACGTAAAGCTGAAGATTTTGTTATTTGTTGCTTGAACGCGCTAATCTCAGGAACTACTAACTTTAGATGAAATTTGGTATGGATAACTAAAGTATACTTTTTATCCCGGAAAATTGAACAGTTCCTGAGAGCATAGCCGATAAACTAGGTATTTGACATAATATAGACGACACTATCAAATTGTGATAAATTGTGATTTAATAGTGTCGTCTACGTACACAGGGGACGTAGGGGAAAACTAATTCTACCTAACTAGTCTTCTATCTACACGGAGCCCGTAAGCATTGCGAGAGATTTTAACAGCGTAATCCTGATTACATTTTAAGTTAAAAATGTTAATTAACGTCCGCTAAATTCGGCTCGGTTTTAGAGATATTTCCATTTTTGTAAAGAAAACTAGTTACGAGAACTTAGAACTTTTAAGCCAAGTATAGTTATACGGGTGTTTGGCAGTCGGGTGTAGGGGTTTTAAGGGATGATAGTTAGGGTCATTCTGAACATTTTTGACCACATTTACTATTATGCTAAGTGTCACGGTTTTTGAGATATTGTCATATTTATTTATTTTTTGAAAAATTACTCTGTTTGCCAGTTTTTTTTTATTTAACACCCTGTATAGCTTGTATTGAGTTATTTTTTAGTGTTTTGCCATTGATACACCTTGGTTCTTCAAAATCAATTCAAACAATTACCTTCTACTGCTACAATTATTAATAAAACCTATTTAAACATGACGATAAAGTTTTTTTTAGATAATTTTACAACTTTGCATGTCTACAAAAAAAAAAGTAACAGCGATTTACGCGTAAAAAATACTTAATAAACTTCTTTGATTTACGGGGTTTTTAAGCATGTGCCATTTAAAACCAGAAATCTAAAAATAAATTAAAAAAAAAGGTATTTCCAAAATAAGAGACCTCACTTCCATACAGTGCAATTGTGTACGACTACGATGGTACCTGGCTATACAACTACAAAAATTAGTGTTTTCTTGCTTTTTGATTAGTGCATCTCTTAATTTTTGATAGAAGGGAATTATTGATCAACAAACAAATTGTGTTAGTCTAAAAAACACGTTTAACTTTTGTCAGATTTTTAATTGTCACTAAACTGAATAATTACGAACTTATAAACGACGAGTAACTAAGTAACCTACTAAGATAGTTAAACAGATAGATAGCGTTTATTTCATGTACAAAACAGTAAGATAGTTAAAAAAAAAATAGTAAGATGATGTTGTTAACTACTTAATTACGTTTTAAGTGTTCAAAATGTCCTCCACTGTTCCTGACACAAGCACGAGCACGCCTTCGTACCTCGGTGGTCGTCACTCCAACTTTCATTTCATTTTTCATTATGAGACATCCTGCTTCAATTTTGCGTCTTAAATGTGTTATGTCCATAATTTCCTCATCGTAAACTAAGTCTTTTAGCCTACCCCAGACAAAAAAATCAACTGGAGTTAAGTCAGGACTGCGAGCGGGCCACAATATTGGGCCATTTCTACCTATCCACCTATTTGGAAAATTACCATCAAAATAATCACGCACAGATCTTGCGTAATGTGCGGGACATCCGTCGTTTTGGTATATCATATCGCGTCTTATGTTCAGAGGCATATCTTCAAGTAATACTGGTAAATCGTTGTTTAAAAATGATAAATACGCGTGTCCGTTTAAATTATTTGGCAGATAGTGTGGCCCAACGAAAGTATTTCCAATGACGCCCGCCCAGACATTGACACTAAAACGCCTTTGGGATGAAATTTGCTTTTTCATGTGTGGATTCTGATTTTTTTTTCTCCCGATAGAGGAGATTGTGAAAATTTGTAATACCATTTCTATCAAACTTAGATTCATCAGTCCAAAGTATTGTTTTAAGAAGAGACGGCTCTTCAATGCCTGAATTTAATAGAAAACGACAAAATGCTAAACGACGAATCGGATCTCCTTCGTCTAAACCTTGAACAGGTGTGTAATGGAACGGGTGCCTGCCATCACCATTAACAACTGCCCACACTTTCCACTCAGTTAAATTCAATTGTCTTGCAACTTTCCTGATACTCGTCGTGGGATCGTCACTGAATTGTGCTAATATTTCTTCGTCGACATCAACAACATAATGTTCAGGATAGTGGAGACCAGGATGTCTTGAGGCTACATTACCAGTTTCCCGAAGTTTTATAAAGGTATTCCTAAAAACTTGTGCGTTTGGAAGTCTTCGAGAGGGAAAACGTTCCTGGTATAAATTACGAGCCCTTGTTGCGTCTCCGTGAGCAAGCCCGTACATAAAAATTATGTCTGCGTACTCGTGATTGGAAAACGAAGTCGGACGCGACTAATTTACAAGAACATTCTAAATTCAAATTCAAAATACTCCAACTATCCAGTCACTACACTAAACAACGAAGTGAGGTCTCTTTTTTTGGAAATACCTTTTTTTTAAATTTTTTTTTAGTTTTCTGGTTTTAAATGGCACATGCTTAGAAAGCCCGTAAATCAAAGAAGTTTATTAAGTATTTTTTACGCGTAAATCGCTGTTACTTTTTTTTTTTGTAGACATGCAAAGTTATAAAATTATCAAAAAAAAACTTTATCGTCATGTTTAAATAGGTTTTATTAATAATTGTAGCAGTAGAAGGTAATTGTTTGAATTGATTTTGAAGAACCAAAGTGTAGCAATGGCAAAACACTAAAAATTAACTCAATACAAGCTATACAGGGTGTTAAATAAAAAAAACTGGCAAACAGTGTGATTTTTCAAAAAATAAATAAATATGACAATATCTCAAAAACCGTGACACTTAGCATAATAGTAAATGTGGTCAAAAATGTTCAGAATGACCCTAACTATCATCCCTTAAAACCCCTACACCCGACTGCCAAAAACCCTGTATACAAACATTACACAAGTAACTAAATCAAATTGAACTCGTACGCCAAAGTCATCACTAACTTCTACATGATATACTCGTAGTTTCATTTGTCTGCAACGTGCCCTGAACTTATTACCTTATAATACGACACTCACAAGATGAATGAATATGACAAGCATGCTATGTCATCGACGTCATCGTCTTTGTTTACATGTCAACCGATTGTAAAATATTTTATTGCATAACATGAAAAAAGACAATAATTATGGAGAATCAAAGGCATCTACGCATCATTTGCATCAAATCAGTAACTTACCCTCAGTCAACAATATTTTTAATTACGGACATGAGAAGGAAATGGTCAATAACTAAAGTGGCTTAAATACAAAAAACGAATGAGAACATAATGGACGTATACATAATACTTATAATTTTTATGAAACGCATTAAAGTTATTCAGAATTTTATAATTGACACTTCTAGCTAAATCCTGCTTGAAATAATATATGCCGATTACGCAAACGTCTTCTTATTCATGTTATAGTTTACTAACATTATAAGTCAGAAAGGGAAAAATTACTCTCATTTATAACTTTTAAGGGAATTTCCCGTAACAAGTGATAATTACTAGAAAAGCGTTGCCAGCTCGACCTTAGGGTTTGTTTCCTGTAGAAGTGAAAATATTCCATTAATTTGTATGAAAAAAAGGAAAAATTAAAAAAAGCCGAATTGGAACGATGTCAATATAACATTATTAACCCAAAATTAATTCAGGAACACGCTGTTAAAATCTCTCGCAATGCTCACGGGCACCCTGTATACCAATAATAAAAATAAATCGCTGCTGTTAATAAAATGGGTAATGTGTAAAATGTTTACGGGTGAAGGTATGTGCCATCATGCATGTTTTATATTTTACTTTATTGAAGAATTTGTCACAATTGAAGATTTGAAAACTCCAAAGTGCTGTGACGTGTTTCTGCGCCATTTTTTTAATGTTAGATGAGGCAAACGAGCTTGCGGGTCATGCATGTCCAGAAGAATAGTGACCCAATTCAAAATTTCTGTTTTAAAACTTCAAGTCATAAATTGATTACTATCGCTTTGCAAATCAGGGCGTATTCACCTTCTTTAACGTTTTTTGGCACGCAAACTGCACAAAAAGTTAAAATTCACAATTTAAAAAATACTTTTGTTGCTGCGGCTCTACTTTGAAATCAAAAGGTATAGCAGTAGACGAAGTTCTTCTTCTTCTTCTTTTTATAATAATGGCGGTCAACCGTGATATTCCGCAGTCCAAGTCCAAGTCCAAGTCAAATGTCAAGTGAGAAGAGTAAAACAGTAAATAGAACAAGTTACAATCAAAAGCCGGTCATTTTTTAATCGACCATCTTTACTCCCCGAAGGTTAGCGGAAAAACCTCAATTGACGAAGTTAGAATTACGGATTCCAAAGTAGATCCCCTGTTTGATGGCGCGCTCGTTCGTCCTCGAAAGAATTCATTTGTTACTTGTGTATTTTATTTATTTCTAAGTGTAGTATAAAGCAGTATATATTACTCGAGGGTAAGTACAGATTGCTAAACTCGTGCGGTTTACGGCCCTCCGCTTTGCGTCGGGCCGCAAATGCACACTCGATTAGTAATCCGTGCCTTACTCCCCTTGGTAAATAAACTACTATTTTTTAGCATGGTTAGGCGGCTTCGAGCAGTTCGCCTCTCTTCTCTGTGTTGAAAATTCTAATGTAAATTTCTGTTACGAAGGCTTTCAGGGTCCAAGAATTGCGACACGAATAGACCTGTGTTTTTGAGATATATAGTTTTTGAATCATCTATTTGTGTTTTGTGTTTGTCATTCTCCTACGCAATAGTTCTATTACAATAGGACGCCTTGAGCTCCTGCGTCCTATTCGCCCAACCTCTTCGATTGATTTGTTAGGTCAACGTTATAAATATCATAAAACACTCTTGATACTTGATCGAGCATTATTTGCTCTGACTCTTGTTCATACTCATTTCAGCCGGAAAAGTCGTTTCGCGTGTTCTGACGGGCGGCGTAGGTAGTTTTGCTTTAGCGGTCTATTTCTACCCTCGTTCTCAAAAAATAGACCATATCATATGATAAAGTTTTGTTATTGGTCTGCGATTTGGTTATATTCGCATAGGTAGAGCGTTTTAAGCTATCTTCTAGGAGTCGAGTTTGTTCCTTTATCTCTGCCATCTGTTGTTGTAGTACTGAGATTTTCTCATTTGTTTCATCAATGTACTGCGTATGAGAGTTCGTTGTTCGTAAGAGTTTTGTATTTTCCGCCATGATCTTAATGTTATCTACATCCGTTTTTAGTGTTAAGTATTTAACGAACGAATCGCTGACTCTTGTCTGAATGTTTTCAACAATGCTGATGAATCTTTGGTCTTGTTATTCTAGTTACATTATTACATGTAAGCGAAAGTTGTTGTAAACCAAACACAGTCTATTGGATCAGGAAATAAATTAAATGTTCCTCAGGGCTCTATATTAGGTCCTTTCTTATTTTTGGTTTAAATTAATGACTTACCACCAACGGCAGATAAACTTTGTAATATTGTGCTTTTTGCTGATCAAAAATGAAAATCCGTCAATTACAGTAGGATAAACGTCACCCTAGTTAAAGTACTTTGTTGGTTTACTTGTCACAATTTGCTACTCAATGCTAAAAACACTAAATGTGTTAGGTTCACTTTTTCTAATGTTAGACCGGTAGAATCAAGCATAATTCTGAATGACGAGTGTTTAGAAATCGTAGATAACACACTTTTCTTAGGGATAACTTTAGACAAAAACCTGCAATGGAGTCCCCATATACCAGTACTAGCAGGTAAATTAAGTTCGGCAGCTTAAGCTGTTAGGATAATCAGGCAACTTACCACAGCTCGTCGTTAGTTTATTATATTTATTTTCATAGTGTTACGTCGTACGGTATTCTAGTTTGGGGAAAAACGGCTGATATACAGACTATATTCGTGTTACAAAAAAGGGCCATTCGTTCAATATACAGGGTGACAGGAAATTCGTCGTATTCCTTGAAAGGGGTTATTCTATAGCTCATTTGTTATGATTTAAGTCCAGTTAACCATGGGTCAAAACTCATTGGTTTTCGAGTTATTCACGTTTTTAGTTTTTTTTTTCAATACCTACCTTTCGACCTTAAACCAGTAATTTGGTAAAAACTTCGTCATTTAGAAATTAAAAAAAAGCATTTTTCGAATTGCCAATGAACCACTGATTACGAAAAAAAAATGCTTAATAAATGTCAAATTTTGCAAATAAAAGGATTTGAAGTTAGAAGTTCAAGTAATTATTTTCCAAATTTTTTGATATAATTATCAATATCGTCCGAAGCTTAATAGCTTCTTTCTCAAATGGCTGCTTACCAATTCGAAGAATACGCAGATATCGTTTATTGTTACGGACTCTGCGATGGAGACGCCGCTGCAGCTAGAAGAGAATACCAACGTCGTTACCCTAAACGCCGTTTACCTCACGTAAGTGTGTTTGGTTCATCGTACCGTCTTATTCGGGAAAGAGGATCAGTTCAACGCCGCCAAGCTGACGCTGGAAGACCTCGAAATGATCCTGCTGAAGAAGAAGAAATCCTTCAGTGTTTCCAGGCAGACTTCTACGAGACAACGACGACGACGAGAAATGTGGCTAACCAGCTCGGTATGTCGCACTGGAACACTGGAAGGTGTGGTTTACACTGCACTCAGCTCGGCAGTACCCGTAGTACACTCCAGTACACGCTATTGAAGAGGGAGACCCAGTGAGAAGGATAGATTTTTGCAGATTCTTAATTAATGCAGATATCGAAGATCCCGAGTACCTGAAGAGAATTTTGTGGACAGATGAATTCAATTTCGACCGTAAAGGGATAACAAACTACCACAATCTGCACTTTTGGGCTCCCAAAGGTCAAAACCCAGAAAAATCAAGAGAAGAAGCTCACCAGCAAAGATTTTCTTTGAACGTGTGGATGGGAATCGTGCACGACAATTTGATCAGACCTTTCTTTCTGCCAGCACGATTGACCGGCATCAAATATGAAAATTTTTTGAGGGATGAGCTACCGACGCTACTTGAAGATGTGCCGCTTGCGACAAGAAGGAACATGATTTACCAACATGATGGCTGCCCCGTTCACTATTACCGGGGCGTACGACAGTGGATAGATCAGTACTACCCAAGAAGATGGATTGGTCGAGGCAGCCCAAACCCTTGGCCAGCCAGAAGCCCGGATTTAACTCCATGTGACTTCTACATCTGGGGTCACATGAAGGCGTTGGTCTACGATAAACCGATACGTAACGTAGGAGAGTTAAGACAAAAATTGTAGAGGCGGCACAGACAATGAAAGATGGGCTTTCGAGGCGAGTAACAATCACCGAAGTACGAAAAAGGCTTCGTGCTTGCATTCGAAACCAGGGCAAACAATTCGAACAAAATTTGTGATGTAATTGATTTTAGTTTTTAAGATTAAAGTTTATTTGATAGTGAAACTGTTTTTTTTCCTCATTTTATCCTAACCTTGCTTAATCACTTATCAAAGTATCACTTAAGACTTAAGACAGAAACTGAAGGCAAAAAACCCCACGAATTCGAGACACAAACAAATTAAATAAATTAAACTAATGACACTTTGTTTGTGTCACCAAAGGCAATTTGCTGTGCCTTCTACATCAAAAAGATAAGTTAAGATAAGAAACAGAAGAAAAAGTAAGCCCTCGGAGAATCTAAAACGACACAAACAAACCCATTAGAGTCAAGTACGCTAAGTAAAGTCTTCTAGCTATTCTGCTATTATTATTATTAATTGTATTTTAATTTGTATTAAGATGTCATAAATTGTACCTTTTTAGAAAGCTTATGAATTACTAGCTACCCGCCGTCGCTTTGCTTCGGATTAAAGTATTATACATATAAACCTTCCTCTTCAATCACTCTATCTATTAAAAAAAACCGCATCAAAATCCGTTGCGTAGTTTTAAAGATTTAAGCATACATAGGGATATAGGGCCAGAAAAAGTAATTTGTACGCGAAATGTCATACTTTTTTTTAGCTATGCTTTAAAATGTCACAAAATTTGGAAAATAATTGCTAGAACTTCTAACTTTAAATCCTTTTATTTGCAAAGCTTTGCATTTTTTTGTCATTTATTTTTTATTTTTCGTGGTTCATTGGCTTTTAATACTTTTTTATTTCTAAATGACGAAGTTTTTACAAAATTACTAGCTTTTAAAAAAAAAAACTAAAAACGTGAATAACTCGAAAACCAATGAGTTTTGATTCATGGGTATTGTCCTGTTATCTAATGAATTATCTGTATTTTACATACCTTATGACACCTATTTTTAAATTTAGCCTTTTAAATTTAGTCGGCTTCAGTTTCCAATCCGCATAGCATTTGTTATTCTAGATATGGCTTTTGACGTAGAGACCTCGTCGTGTTGTTTTCCTAGACTTATTATTTTTAGTTTAATGTTATTAGCCTTACATTTGTATTGATTTTATTTGTTCAAGCTTTAATCATTATTATTTATTACTTTATTAAGTACTTGTAATGTAACTTACTTTTAAGTATTTCTGTACTTTTGTTTGAAAAAATGACCTTCTGCTGGAGTTTCTTGGCGCTTCTTCTCCGCAATGATGGACTTATCTGAAGCGCTAGTAAATTCACTTCACATTACCGACGTGTAAAAGAGCCCCATGGGGGCCTATTTACTGAATAAACATTTTGATTTTGATTTTGATTATGACAATAAATAAAAGCCACGGACAAACTTTCGATAAAATCGTTTTTTTTTTTACTTAATCCTGTGTTCACCCACGGCCAGCTGTGTTGCCTTCTCTCGAGTTCGAAGATTCGATGATATATAGAAATAATCGATTCAACAAGGTCTGAAAGTCGATAAATATTTAACGAAAATGTTGTCTTTAGAGAAATCTTATGATATTCAATTAATTAACTAAACAACTTTTATTCTGTGATTTTAGTATAATGGACCGAGTGCTTACTAGAAGGCAGAGAGAAGATAATCATTGTTTTAGAGAGGTTAAATGTTCTTTTTAGTTTATTTAGAAGGTTGTTTTTTATTATATTTTAGTATGAACTTTTGCAGTTTTATTTTATTATAAGCAAGCGAAGGATTCTAGAATTGAATCACGAGCGTAGCGAGTGATTCTAGGTTAGAATCCTGAGTGCAGCGAGGGATTCAAAGACACGAGACGCAAATAACTTTGGTCTTGTGTTGCACATACAATTTTTCACCTTAGCAGCGAGAAAATATAACCTTTATCTACACACATATTATTATCATAAACCCTCTCTGATGCGTTCAAAAACCGCAAATTACAGTAGCATAATGATAAACTGTTTTGTTAGGACACATTTCTTATTTGTGAAAATGTAATTATTTCTTAATAATGAATGACATCAAATTCGATATCAATATTACATTCAAATTTCGAACAACTTTGAAAAACAAAGCAATTTTATTTGACCTCGATTCTAATATCATTCGAGATGACATTTTATTCTAAATGAAATGTCAATTGCATACAATTTTGACAAATCTCGCTTGTTACTTAATATCGAACGATATAATAGTAGAGGCCGACTCTAATTTGTCTCTGAATTTAAAAAAAACCATGGGTGCCGCCATTTATGACGTTCTATTTGTCTTGTCGCAAAAATTAGTTTTGTTTTTTATAATAATATATGTATTTAGATTGTAACTGTACATAATTAGGCATTAAAACACTCATGTGATGTTATTATGTAACAGTCACATAAACTACCATAAGGTAAAAAACAACATGGTAAAAATAAAACAACATCCCCCAGCCGCCCGTGCGCCGCACCACGGCCATAGAACAAAAATTAAAAAGTTACAGTGGAACCCGCTTAAGACGATTCTGAGGGGACCTAACAAAAAAAGTGTCTTAAACGGGAAATCGTATTAAACGTGAAAATAAAACTAGTAATATTTCATGTACACACATTTACATGTAATTTGTTTATTTTAAATGGAAGATACAAAAAAAGATGTTTATGTAAAAGTGTATATTAATAACAATTGTTTTACTTAAAGTATTTATTTATTTTAGATTGACGTAACGATTTGGATGCATTTTTCATAACAAGATTTTCAATATAATTTAATTTGTGGATCGCTTTTTCGCTATTACTCATAGACGATACATAGCATCTTAAATCTGCTACAACTGACAACGCCTGAGCATTTGACAAAATTGGAGGCGTTTCCGCCTGTTCGTGTGCGTCTTCATCATCACTTATGGTTGCGTTTTGGGTGGAACCTGAACTTTCCATAAGGTCTTCGACTGAAAGCACTTCGTACGTTGCAACATTATCGTCTATGGATGAATATCCAGGAAAATCCTGCAATATGGTGGGTTCTCCTTCTTCTAACAAGATATTACGCTCATCATTTCGGAACCCTGCTTTTTTAAAACAATTTTGGATTGTTTCGGGCTTAATTGCTTCCCATGCCGCTGCTATGTTTAGTATCGCGTCATGAACATTCAGTGGTCGTTTGCTGTCAGGGTTGTCCATTTCCATTAAATAGCGATTTATCAGTCGTGCTCTATAACCTTGTTTAAGGACCTTTATAATGCCCTGATCCATTGGTTGCAACTTGCTCGTCGCATTTGGAGGTAAGAAAAGAGGTAAGGTCCCTTAGTACGATATGCTCTTTTTCACCCGCGTACATTACTTGGTATTATGGTTTTAGAAGACGTATTAAGCGGGACGCGAGTCGTATTAACCGTGAAAAGCAGGCCTTAAGTAGCAGGGACCGGCAGAAAATGGCGTATTATGCGGGAAATCGTATTAAACGTGATCGTATTAAGCGGGTACTCTACTCTACTGTACTTTGTCTCACGCTCGCAGCAAAATCGAAATTTGCTCACTGTTTTTAAACAGCAAAACCTCCCTTTTCGAGGTGCTGAGGTGATAATATTTTTACATAAAACCTGGCAAGACCATATCAGGCCATACTCAAGGAAGGGCCCAGTCCCGATGCCCCGTTGTTACAAACACAAAGAGGGGCACTTAACAAAGAAAAATTAACACTTTACAGCTTAATACTCGTATTTCACAAACAGATCCCTTAATCGGAAAATGATGACGACAAACCCGCAATGTTTTTAAAGACCTATCTAACGAACCCCCACACCATGGGGAATCTCAAGATTTTTATTAACCGCTTTTTCGGCAAGTCTAATTATGTATATTCATACCAAATAACATCTTTCTAATACTAATGAGTGTCTGAGCTAAGCTGCGAATGGACGAACAGACGGACCGTCGGAGAGACGGACGGACATGACGAAACTATAAGGGTTCCTAGTTAGATTAAGGAACCCTAAAAAACATTCAACTCATTTTTTCTCCAATCTCCGAAGGCGCGAGGACTACGGCATGACTCTGAATTGTAAGCTGCGACGTTACGTCTACGGCCGTATTATTACAAGATGATTTTTTCAAACCAGTTACGGTTATTGAAGTAGGCTAAAATTTGAAATACCTACATATATAAAATTTAAAAATGACTATACATGTACCTACTACCTACATGGCGACCATCGGAGATCTTACTCTTACCTTGTCCAAACAAATCGAAAAAGTGTGCATTTTTGGTTCGCGACAGGCGAGCCTGCTTGCAGTCCTGCAGTGGCCTCATGGCCCATGCACCGGCGTACAGCTGCGACACCGGCACGGCGTACACGCCGCCCTGGCTGGACAGGGTGCCGGGGACGGCGTGAGCGCCAGGGCCAGCGCGGGTGCCGGCGGCGGCCCGGGCTCCGACGCAGAACAAGCCGGCGCGCTGCGTCACGCGCACGGCGCGTACGCATCCCTCCCAACGCAAGATAACACGAGTTGTGCCGGTTTCTAAAATGAAAACACACCAGCAAATAGGCGACTTACTGACGACTGCGGTGGTAAAGCGTGCTATACCAGTCAAAGAATGGGTAAAATAGAAAACAAATAATTTTACGTGGACACATCATTTAAAATGATTTTTATGCCCGTTGGCAATGACACGCATTATGAGTAGTAATGTTATATATCAATAAATCTCTTAGTGTTTTTTTATCAGCTATCCATACATACCTCATACCTCATGATGTTATATAAAAAGTAAAATAAAAAAACCTTTGTTTTACATGTACCTATAAACGAAAAAAACACATTTTATTTTACAACCTTTTCCGCGTAATTTTAATGTAATATACCTAATTATAGCTTTATAGTTTGACAGTCGGTTAGATGGACCGCTGGTACATGGTGAAACTATAAGGGTTCCTTGTTGACTACGGAACCCTAAAAAGGATGCCATCATAAATTAACGTTACAGTTAATTAGCACAAGTTAGTGTGTCTCTGTCTCTACCGTTACAGACGGAACAGAAAGGGAGATCCGAGCGACGAACAAATCGCGGAGCCATTCAGCCAGAATCGATGTTATGATTGAAAGTATCGGTGAAGCGGTTGTTGTTGGAAGAGTGTTTTAAGAGTAATATCGAGAGGGCAGGAACACATGTGTACCTACATCAGAGATGTTCGAGGGTTATTTAATAATGAAACAATATTTGAACAATGTCCTATTTATAATTCTAGTACAGTCGACGTAATAAGTATGTTTAAAGTTTAGTGCCTTGTCACTTTCACCCACTGAGACAATTTTATGTAATTGTCTCAGTGAATGAAAGTGACAAAGTACTAAAGTGTAAACATATTTATGACGTCGACTGTACCTACTTAGCTATATTTTTCAATTTTGAATATTAAAAAATATCTTCCTAGAGTTCCGTAGCATTATAAAATAATACAAAGAGAACCCTTATAATTTCGTTATTTCCAAGTTCCAACCTATAGGCGGCTATTTTAGAAATACCTTCTTTTTTATTGGATATCTATCAATCTAATATTCTAATAAAAATAATTTAAATTCTAGTAAATTCCAACGGAAGATCAGCGTTGACTTTAATGCCAGTATTCCGCTGAATTGAGACTATTTCGTGGGTACATGCTTCTTATGCGTATTGATCTCTCCTTCGTTAAGTCTCAAATACATGTTTTATTTCTTTATTTGCCTCTTAAAATTAAGTTGCTTCTGATGGGCCGGCCTGCTAAACACGTCGCGTAGTACGTATATCATGGGCGATTTCCTCACTACCAGCATTACGTTTGTATGATTTGATCATTAGGTAGTCATATCATATAACTAGAATGAAGGAGCGCTAGTAGGTAGTACTGACCTTCCAATACGTAAGTGTTGGTGTTGGTGGAGAGTAGTAACCTCGTGGCGTCGATCTGTTCGGCGCAGACGGGGGTCCCCGGTAGCGGGGTGGTGCGCCAGACCTCGCCCTGCCACGGCATTCGGCGACCTTGATTCAGAACAAAGATCAGACATCAGACTGCACTTCAACTAAGAATGACCAGGAGATTCACGAGCGTCAAAGTGCCCCAAGTGACGTCGGGAGCCCAAACTGTCATTCAAAATGACTTGTCTCGACAGTGACAACTTGACTAACTAATAAATAAAAATAATAATAAAATTACCCGACTATAATACATCAAACGGAAGGGTTATGATTTCAGCAGTCTATAAATGTAAGTATTTACGTATGTTCCACTAGGTATTGCACCTAAACTATCCATTCGATTTCGACGAATGAGGTGCAGGGCTCGGACAAAGTCATCGCAGAAACTGATATGGACATGGGACAAGACTATTATAGAGCCGCGACTTAAGATTATTATTATCTAAAGCTGATATAATTATTATCGTAATTTATAATTTAACATTTGACCTTTTTAGTCGCATACCTGTCATGGATTTGTCAAAGTGGCTTGAAACAGTTTTGTGGTGAAAATTTAAACAAATACAATTATTTGCTTAATTATGGTTATTTCTAAATATTTTAAATATGGTGCAAATAAATACAATTAATAAGTGGGTTAAGGACTACCCCGAACTCCGTTATGAGGAAAATGACAAGGAAATATTGTGTACAGCATGTGACATTCGTATTAAACAGTTAAAAAAAGATAATATTGATAAACATATTAGGTCAAAAAATCACAAATTGAAGACAGCTCCGCCAGAAATTTCTTATGAAACTTTTTGCATCGATTTGTTGATGTTCCTAATTTCTATTAATATTCCATGGAATCAACTCAATAATTCACGCTTCAGGGCATTTTTCAAAAAGTATCTGTGGTGCCCGTGGGAAATACCTGATGAATCCTATATTAGGAAAAAAAACTAATTGAAAAATAAATGTAATTGAAAAATATAATTAAATAATATTGTACATAATGCGATTCTATTGATCTTGTTCTATTGCCGTCTTGCGATTGTTTTGCGATGACTTGTCCAAGCCCTGATGAGGTGTCAATCGATTCTTTATTACGGTCCGGGTGACACAGGGTACCTGCATTTTATTTGAGTAAAATCAATCATATCAAAAACCTAAATGTGAAAGTGGGAGCCAAGTTCAATATTAAGAATATGCGATGCGTCGTTATCGACTTAACCGACAAAATAATAAGGATCTAAAACGAAATTTAGGGTATTAGTTGATCTAAAGGGTTTTAATACATAAACCAAATTGCATGTTTTCAAGTTAAATAGATTTGGAGTTATTGAGGCGTCAAAAGTGGCTCCAAATGGTTCTTGTAAATAACACACAGCTGCGCTCGCCAATTCCTATTGGCGTATTTTTTATTATTAACTTCAGTAATATAAAACAAAATATAAATTCAGTGCATATATGAAATCTAAAATGAGTACAGCTCCGTAGCCATCTAGCCTCAAAAAGCTGAAATTGAATGTAATGTTGTAGTTATTTGACGATAGAAGATGGCGTACTTGATTTCAAACGACAACAAAAAATAATGAAACAAGTAGGGTAAATCGTCTATTACCGGCAGTTGCTAGTAAGTGGCCACTTTGCAATAATAAGTATAATGCAAAAGATATGCTCATATTTCTGCTATAAACATTTAATACCTAGACATAGAAAGATTATTCGGAGAACTGATGAACTTTCTTTATTAACAGCGTTAGTATCTAAAAGTAACTAAATGGCATTTTCTTAACTGGCCAGTTATTAACGATTTACTTTTTCAAGCTTTTTAATGTTTTACTTGTATACAAGAAGCCTAGCTATATATGACACTGGAGATTGCACGGCGAACAACGCCTTGAAGCCAAGAAAAGTGACCTTGAATGACATAGCTTATGTTTCCAGTCTCTTTCTTTAGGGTGACCATGTTGGATTCTGAGTTGAGGACCTAAGTACATACTTACAGTTTACGTTATTAAACGAAAATTAAATGAAAACGTAGGAAAGGAACATAGTATCTAAATCGTTTTTAGGGTTCCGTAGTCAAACTAGGAACCTTTATAGTTTCGCCATGTTCTTCCGTCCGTCCGAGCGTCCGTCCGCAGCCTAGCTCAGAAACTCTTAGTACTAGAAAGCGGTAATTTGGCTTGCATTTACAAATTAGTCACGCTAACAAAGTGGTAAAATAAAATCTTGAAATACAGTTTTTTCAAGATTCAGCTCAAATCAGCTCAGCTCTGGTGGAAGCAGCTCAGTGGAGCGAGGATTTTGTACATACAAAATAAGGGATATATGTGTGCAAGGAATTTTTTGCGAGGGATGTGTTTCGAGGCCGCGTCTGGTTGGCGGGCGCGAGCGCAGTCACTGGAAAGAGGAAGATTACGCACGACGATCGATGACAAAAACCGGGAACCAAGTGAGATGTAAGCAGTGGCTAGTGGCACGTGCGCTCCGCCCCCGCCTCACCGCACTCCGCCCGCTTATTTGAAAACTACACATCCTTGCTACGCACTCTCGCACCGCTCAGCTACCTCGCACATCTCTGGTGGAAACGTAGCCCAACTCTCTTATCTCAGTCAGAATAAAACCGCTTCTACTTCCTATATTATGTCATGACGAACGGTATACATTTAAATACTCGTAGCAGAACCTGCAGGCAATTTAGGCTAAGTCGCTACTATGACGTTTCAAAAGAGTTTATTATTTGTAAACCTACTTGAATAAAGATTATTCTGATTCTGAATCTGATTCTGAACCTAAGAGTAGAACCCAAGACAAGTTTTTTTAAATAATACCATAGTTTGGGTTTTCGAGCAGTGTTGTTTGAGAGGAATTTACCAAATTAAATGCGTTACAATGTTTTTGTAAAAGATGGTTAAAACAAATAAGTTTAACCTTACCAGATAGCTACCAACATAAGATACCTACTGCCCACACTGCACGCTTTCATTCCTAAAAGTCGTACCATCAAGTTTAAAAATGGTTGAGATTTAATAGACCTTGCTGTATGGAGTTGGATACGAAGTCAACGTGGCCTCTCTCCATCAAAAACCTTGAAAGGCCCCAGCCCTAAAATCAATCCGTTTTAATTTATTTTCATGTTGCTGCAAAATAAGTTATGGTTATGCGTATGGGAATTCACGTATTAAAACGTGCACGTGCAACTGTGCTCCCCTTACTGTCTATAAAATTGGGATTTGCTGAAAGAGGGCCACATCCAGCGCATTGATGCTGGCGAGCTGGATTTAAGCCAGTCTGCCGTATCCAGAGATTACCTACTCCCAGGCGACTAGAGGCCTTACATGAAGACCAGGATTCAGCATCCGAGATCTGATGCACTTGATGATCTGATGATCTGATGGGACGGCCGCTTCATCGTAACCACAACCGTATTCTTCTTTTCTTTCTTATAGGCAGTCTTTCTTACAGTCCAGAGGGGTGGCTGCCAGTGAATGGACAAGAGGAGGCTCATTAAACTCAACATGATCCCAAAAAGTCCTGCCATGGAGCCTAGATTGCTGCCAAGACACCGCCAAGCATGACTGAAATTTGCCCGCAAATATCTAAATTGGGCCAACGGTCCCAGTTTTGTTTGCGACGAGTAAAGGGTGTTATTGAATGGCAGCGACAGAAGAGGACGAGTTTATAAAAAACCAGGAGAGTACTCTTAACAATCAATATTACAGGATATCCTGTAGGTAACCTTTTTTTTTAATAATTAATTTTATCTTTATTGCGCAAAATAATATACTTACAAAAGACGAACTTAATACCGTAAGGCATTCCATACCAGTTAACCTTCGGGCAAACCAGAGATTGTAGTGGCGGTGCAACATAAGGTTTAACTATAAACATACAAATACGTATTAATATGCTATAATAATATAAATACATTAATAGTACGAAAAACATACATGTTTAATGTATAGTCATGTATATTATATATAAAGATAAGATAAGAACAAACCAATACAGATAAAGCGATCATAAAATCAAGATGATGTCAATTCTACCTGGGCTGGTTTTCTTCACGGTAATAACGATATCGTCTTTGACCTGTTTCCGTATTGTCAACGTTTTGATAAATCAGGGCCTCTATTCATTTGCGTTATAACGATATCGTATTTGACGTGTTTCCGTATTGTCAACGTTTTGATAACTCTTATGTCATTTACAATAATGGCGACTGTGACATAAACGATTCTTAAACGTGTCAAACACGATATCGTTTTAACGCACCTGAATAGAGGCCCTGATGTCATTTACAATAATGGCGACTGTGACATAAACAATTCTAAAACACGTCGAACGTGATATCGTTATAACGCTGTAGAATAGAGGCCCAGTTAATAAAATTTGGGAACTTTCTTTTTAAAGGAATACTTATTTGGAGCCCGCCGTGTGGTTGCCGGGTTAGAATAGTGCCACTCCATGTCTTCCCGTGGATGTCGTAAGAGGCGACTAAGGGAATAAGGGCTTGTAGTACTGTTAGGCGATGGGCTTGCAACAGTTGCAACCTGTCACTAATACACTAGTAAACCTCTTAGCCTGTTAGTGCAAAATGTGGTTACAGAAATATCAGTAAGTCTTTAGTGTTGTTGGTATTTCTGTAGCTCTGCCTACCCCACTCTGGGAATGAAGGCGTGATGTTATGTATGTATGTTATTTGGAGCTTGCTTGATTTTAAGGAGAAAGTCGCCAAAAAGCCAGTTTGGTGAAGAGGGATAGAAAGTGTGAGATTGTCAGTGGATCGTTGCTGACGGATATGATTGGAACCCAGAAATAAAGATATTTTAATTACTCCCAGGATTCTGTATCGTACAGAATAAAAAGTGTACAAAGGAAAAAAGAAATCTAATTCTGCGACGTTGACGAATAACAACCCATTTAAGTTGAGATCTGAAAGAAGACACATGATCATATTTACGAAAACAGAAAACAAAGCGAATACAATTATTTAGAAGGCCATCCAACTTATCAAGTTGTCCCTCGCTTAGGGTCGGAAAACACACGTCACCGTAATCAATGATAGCAAAAATTAGGGACAGCACCAGGAAAACCTGGGTCTTAATAGGTAAAAAGTGTTTTAATTTATTAAGATAATTAAGAGAGCCCATGACCTTACGACTTATTTTAGTGACATGTACACCAACGAAGAAGGCGCCAAGAAACCGAGGTATACCTAAAATATCGCCTTGCACTTTACGATCGTGGCAACTTTCAAGAGTATATACCTATAATGAGACGTTAAGTCAACATATTTGCTATAATAAACCCTAGTATACTACACGAACATTAGTAATTACTTAATTTGAAGCACTTCCTGGTAGGTCTGCGAGGTATGATGATGATGAAATGGTATGATGAAATGAAACAAACATTTGGACTACCTACTTTATTAACCGTTACTACTAAAGTGGTCTTTAAACTAATTTAGTTTTCGAGTTTCAACTGGCGTCAGAGACGGAATCTGTGGATATACACATTTGCCGACCTGCATATTGCATTGTAGAATGCTATGAGTGATCTGTTTTTTGTATACACTTACGTTGCCCTGCCGGCTCCTCGTTGGTAGGCACGTCGCCGCGCAGCACGGCGTCCAGCTTGATGGCTTGTCCAAAGTGCAGGAACCGTTCTGAGCGAGCTGCGCCCGCGGCGCTCTTGGCGTCCGACCATACGTCAGACAGCGCGCGGCGCGCGAGCATCGGCTGGAAATGTATTTAATTACAACTCCGGCCTCTGCAGGAATAAAAGCGACCGATTTATATCGCAAGTAGCTGGCTAATACTCATACGATCTAGCTTTTTCATTATCAAAATATTTTAAGCAAAAAGCATGAAAAATAACTGCGTAAGACTATACTGCTGATATTTGAACTGACCGCTTTGTCACAGTGCTCTATATACACGTCTTGAATGAGCATTTCGAGGGTGCGCTGGCGCTTCTGTGCAAATGTCGGCGTCTGGAACGCTGCCCTTTCCCCGTTCATCAATTTCACCTGTACACGAGCAGACGTTAGTTAGGGTAACTAAACAAGAGGTGTGAGCCAGAGCTTGAGGTATAAATTACACAAAAAGAAAACTCCCTTTAACCTTGCGATGTGTTTTTACCAATTATGGATATATTATACTAAGGTTTTAGTACTGGTAAAGAACCTTGGGGAAAATCTTTGGCCCTTTTAGCTAGAAATTTTTAATTTAATTTATTCAATTTCGATTATTGGTGACCACCAAAAATTGTATCACCCCTGTCACCCTGTCATCTCTCCCTTTCCCCCATGCGCACTAAAGTATCTGACGCACTACAGCGTGACATACGCGCAGCAGCCTAACGCCTACCGTTGATGGCGACTCTTTCGTTAAAATTCTTCGTGCATGAAATTACACTCCTTATCTGTTCGAAATCTCATTTGGACCTAACAGAACTTTAATCGATAGTTCTAAACCCAAATTGTACGCTGTTTAAATTAGCGTCCCCACTAAGAGCATGCGGCGTCGAATATTAAAGAGGTGGGGACGTTTCAACGCCACACCACTTAAAAATTAGGTACGAATGCTCTCAGTAGGGATGCTCTTTAATAATTAATAACCACTGTCAGCCATGTGTCAGTCGCACCAAAAGGGAGAGAAAACTTGAAATAAATGAACGTGATGACAATTACTCACCAACAAGAATTCTCTGAAGAGCTGCAAGTCGGTGAACACGGGTGGGCAGGGCAGCGAGGGCCCGAAGGGCGGCACACTCTCGTCGCTGAGCACGCTCAGCTTGTACCCGCCTGGCGCCTCGGACACCACCGCGAACACGTCTGCTTTATAGGAATACTATTTGCTCACGTCTGATAATGCTCCTTATCATTAATTGTTTTTGGGATGCAGGTGTTGCATTGTTAGCTATCGTTGTAATCAAACTCATTCATTATTCGTTTTTAGGGTTCCGTACCCAAAGAATAAGAACGGGATCCTATTACTAAAACTCCACTATCCTTCTGTCTGTCACCAGGCTGTATCTCATGAACCGTGATAGCTAAACAGTTGAAAATTTCACAGATGATGTATTTTTGTTGCCGCTATATCAATTTTTTTTAAAAACGGAACAAAATAAACATTTTAGTGGTAGTAAATAAATATACAACAAACGTGATTTTTTTGGCGTTTTTTGCTCGATATTAGTAACGGTAACAGGTAGACGCTTGAAATATTCACAGAATGTTTAGTTGTATAATAATGAATTCAAAATAAAATAAATATTTAAGGGAACTCCCATAAAACGAACGTGTTTTTTTCCGTTTTTGCAAGATGTAGTTACAGACAGACACCGGACAGGTGAATAAAATAGGTTATAATGTAATGTCCAATGTTGTATAGATAATCATACGAAACCCCAAGTAGCACAAAACCGCATTATAGGATGTCACATAAGGCCATATCGGTAACTTTAGCATTCAAATAATTAAAACAAAAAAAAAAATCTAATAGATGGTCACGTATCCGATGTCAAAAACAATAATAATTTTACAATTTAAAGGACAATGGGCAAATTTGTATGGGCACTGTCCCCCCCCACCAACAGTAACGGGATGCATGCCTATATGTTTATAAGGACCCAAAAAAAGACAAAATACTTATTTTAGTAGCAAAATCAATGGGATTTTTTTAATGAAAACAAGGGCCAAATAAGGCAAATCATCCATATATGTGTTCATTTTCAAACAAATTCCATACGATACGTTTATGGTTTTCCAAGAAAACCCCATACATCTGGTGATCGTCTCCATAGTAAAAATACATAATGTTGCTGAGATCTATTAAATGAGACATGTTTCATTTCTGTTGGTGGGGGGGGACATTTCTGCCCATGGTCCTTTCATACATTCATCCACGGAGTACAATGGATTATCAAATAAAAGGTTTCTCAGCTCAGGGGGTTATCATGACCTAACTTTTATGTCATGATAACCCCCCTGGGGGGTTATCATGACATAACAATGCAGTTCTGTTTACGCTCAGAGAAAAGGACAGAACTATGACAGTGAGGTTTCTTGGTCTTCAGTTCACAAAAAGGACTGTCAATACTTGTCTTATAAAATCGGTAAAATGTATTACTAGAGTTCTTACTAAATACTAATTAACTAGTATTGCCTTTGCTTTACTAACTGAAGAATTAAATTATTAATGGAATTTCACATACGACATCACGTCATCATAGATAAATACATAACGAAAATTTATCAGAATTATTGAACTATTATAGAAATCATACAGTGATTAAAAAGCCGGCCAAGCGCGAGTCGCACTCGCGTACGAGGATCTTAAGTAGCACAGAAGCGCTATTTATCAGCTGAGTTGCTGTCCACAATAGAATCCTCAGCTCAGCGTTAACAGCGCCTATTCAGCCGATATAACTCTGATTTGGGCACAAATTAAACAGCTGTGCTGAATAACTGTAATCATTTGCAATATAGCAGCATTATATCAGCATTACTAAGAGTAACAATCACCTTAAGAGCCAAACATTGACTGATTATTAGAGTGTATGTTGGTTGACTATTAAACAGCACAATGGCTGATTATTTTTTAGCACAAAGTACAGACCATTATCTTTTAAGAAGGTGCCGAGCGTCGAGAAGGGTCCTAATTACTTTTATTGTGTTTTCCATTAAACTAAAGTAATATCTTAAAATCAAAGGGCGTTTTTAGGGTTCCGTAGTCAAACTATAGTTTCGCCATGTCCGTCCGTCCGTCCGCAGCCTAGCGCAGAGACTCTTAGTACTAGAAAGCTGTAATTTGGAATGAATATGCATATTAGTCACGCCAACAAAATGGTACAATAAATAGTAAAAAAATAACTTTTTTATGGTACCTCCCCTACACGTAACATGGGGATGTATTTTTTTTTGGCGTCTACCCCATCGTGTGGGGTATCGTTGACTAGGTCTTTCAAAAATAATGGGGTTGTAAAAACAGTTTTTCAATTAAGCAAACCGTTTATAAAATATTAAGCTTTAAAGCGCTAATTTTTGTTAGACTCAAGTGCCCCATCTGAAAAAAAAAGACATATAAGGAATTTTACAGGAAAACTATCATGACTAAGTAGACATCAT
Organism: Acleris holmiana; assembly: GCA_949316455.1. Lineage (NCBI taxonomy): Eukaryota > Metazoa > Arthropoda > Insecta > Lepidoptera > Tortricidae > Acleris > Acleris holmiana. Next base: position 26,783,775 of record OX438762.1, read on the forward strand.
TGGTTCTTGAGATACAGGCGATTAAAGTGTTTATACCTACTAAAATCATCTTTTGGCACCAACTGCCTTTAAATACAACATTAGTTATTACTTGTTGATTTGTATGTTTGTAGTACTTAACGGCTTCGGAACCCTATACTGAGCATGGTCCAACATGCTCTTGCTCGGTTTTCTGTCGAACAAATGAATAGTTATAAAAAGGGCAGGCTAAAAGTAATGAAGGCGCCACTGGACGCTCGGCGCCCACTTAACGCTTCTATGGAGTTAAGAGTTCACAAGTAGGAAAATAGTGAATATTTTTTACCCATGTTCCATAGTATTTATTGTTATCTGTTAGAACGAACGATTTCTTGACAAAGTGCTTGTAGCAGAACAGGGCGGAGTGACTGATCGACCGCCCGCCTGCTCCGGCCGGGCGTGCCACCCATCGATACCGCTCGATTAGTTTATTTTAGTTACTTCCATAGTATTATGTCATTATGGTATTTTACGGTGGGGTAGTACTGCTGATGTAAATAGCATCTTTGTTCTGCAGAAGAGGGCTATTCGTGCTGTCTACAAGATGGGCCAGAGAGACTCGCTTAGAGATAAGTTTAAAGAAATTAATATCTGTGACCAATTCTGTGACATACATAATGTTAATACCAGAAATAAACATAAGCTCGCAGTGCCCTTCACGCGGCTCCATAAAATAAAAAACTCTTTTATGGGTAATTGTATTAGGTTCTATAATAAGCTCCCAAGTAATGTTACTGAACTATCAGTAAATAAATTTAAGAGTTACGTTAAGCGTAAACTAATTTCTAAAGAATATTATAGTATGAAAGACTATAATATTAATGATAACAATGCTTGGGACTGAATTGCTTGTAACAAAATGTTTAGTCCTTACGACAAAAGGTTGCGAACGTCGAAATAGAAAAGACATCCGACAGAGTTTCTTACAGGTTCTTCTCTGATCGGTCGCCATTTGAACCTGCAGTCAATTTAGGCTAAGTCGATACTATGACGTTTCAAAAGAGTTTATTATTTGTAAACCTACTTGAATAAAGATTATTCTGATTCTGATTCTGATTCTGATTCATCATCATCATCATCAAGTGCTTGTAGGAGAATAGGGCGGAGTGACCGGGAGACTGATCACCCGCCCGCCTGCTCCGGCCGGGCGTCCCCACCCATCATCATCATCAAGTGCTTGTAGGAGAACAGGGTGGAGTGACCGGGAGACTGATCGCCCGCCCGCCTGCTCCGGCCGGGCGTCCCCACCCATCATCATCATCAAGTGCTTGTAGGAGAACAGGGCGGAGTGACCGGGAGACTGATCACCCGCCCGCCTGCTCCGGCCGGGCATCAAACCCATCATCATCATCATAAAGTGCTTGTAGGAGAACAGGGCGGAGTGACCGGGAGACTGATCACCCGCCCGCCTGCTCCGGCCGGGCATCAAACCCATCATCATCATCATAAAGTGCTTGTAGGAGAACAGGGCGGAGTGACCGGGAGACTGATCGCCCGCCCGTCTGCTCCGGCCGGGCGTCCCCACCTAGCCTCATCGTCATCAAGTGCTTGTGGTGCTGCAGTGCTGCAGTGCCCTTGCAGGGTTTATGTTGGGACCTTAATTATAATAGATAAGAACCATTGTAAAAACCACATAAAGCAACGAATAAATGAATATGAATATGAATATGTGGTAGAACAGGACGGAGTGACCGGGAGACTGATCGACCGCCCAACTGCTCCGACCGGGCGTCCCCACCCAGCATCATCATCAAGTGCTTGTAGGAGAACAGGGCGGAGTGACCGGGAGACTGTTCGCCCGCTTGCCTGCTCCGGCCGGGCGTCCCCACCCAGCATCATCATCATCAAGTGCTTGTAGGAGAACAGGGTGGAGTGACCGGGAGACTGATCGCCCGCCCGCCTGCTCCGGCCGGGCGTCCCCACCCAGCATCATCATCATCAAGTGCTTGTAGGAGAACAGGGTGGAGTGACCGGCAGACTGATCGCCCGCCCGCCTGCTCCGGCCGGGCGTCCCCACCCAGCATCATCATCATCAAGTGCTTGTAGGAGAACAGGGTGGAGTAACCGGGAGACTGATCGCCCGCCCGCCTGCTCCGGCCGGGCGTCCCCACCCAGCATCATCATCGTCAAGTGCTTGTAGGAGAACAGAGCGGAGTGACCGGGAGACTGATCGCCCGCCCGCCTGCTCCGGCCGGGCGTCCCCACCCAGCATCATCATCGTCGAGTGCTTGTAGGAGAACAGGGCGGAGTGACCGGGAGACTGATCGCCCGCCCGCCTGCTCCGGCCGGGCGTCCCACCCATCATCATCATCATCAAGTGCTTATAGGAGAACAGGGCGGAGTGACCGGGAGACTGATCGCCCGCCCGCCTGCTCCGGCCGGGCGTCCCCACCTAGCATCATCATCATCAAGTGCTTGTAGGAGAACAGAGCGGAGTGACCGGGAGACTGATCGCCCGCCCGCCTGCTCCGGCCGGGCGTCCCCACCCAGCATCATCATCGTCAAGTGCTTATAGGAGAACAGGGCGGAGTGATCGGGAGACTGATCGCCCACCCTCCTGCTCCGGCCGGGCATCCCCACCTAGCATCATCATCATCAAGTGCTTGTAGGAGAACAGAGCGGAGTGACCGGGAGACTGATCACCCGCCCGCCTGCTCCGGCCGGGCGTCCCACCCATCATCATCATCATCAAGTGCTTATAGGAGAACAGGGCGGAGTGACCGGGAGACTGATCGCCCGCCCGCCTGCTCCGGCCGGGCGTCCCACCCATCATCATCATCATCAAGTACTTATAGGAGAACAGGGCGGAGTGACCGGGAGACTGATCGCCCGCTCGCCTGCTCCGGCCGGGCGTCCCACCCATCATCATCGTCATCAAGTGCTTGTGGTAGAACAGGACGGAGTGACCGGGAGACTGATCGACCGCCCGCCTGCTCCGACCGGGCGTCCCCACCCAGCATCATCATCAAGTGCTTGTAGGAGAACAGGGCGGAGTGACCGGGAGACTGATTGCCCGCCCACCTGCTCCGGCCGGGCATCCCACCCATCATCATCATCATCAAGTGCTTGTAGGAGAACAGGGCGGAGTGACCGGGAGACTGATGGCCCGCCCGCCTGCTCCGGCCGGGCGTCCCCACCCAGCATCATCATCATCAAGTGCTTGTAAGAGAACAGGGTGGAGTGACCGGGAGACTGATCGCCCGCCCGCCTGCTCCGGCCGGGCGTCCCCACCCAGCATCATCATCATCAAGTGCTTGTAGGCGAACAGAGCGGAGTGACCGGGAGACTGATCGCCCGCCCGCCTGCTCCGGCCGGGCGTCCCCACCCAGCATCATCATCGTCAAGTGCTTGTAGGAGAACAGGGCGGAGTGACCGGGAGACTGATCGCCCGCCCGCCTGCTCCGGCCGAGCTTCCCCACCTAGCATCATCATCATCAAGTGCTTGTAGGAGAACAGAGCGAAGTGACCGGGAGTCTGATCACCCGCCCGCCTGCTCCGGCCGGGCGTCCCCACCCAGCATCATCATCGTCAAGTGCTTGTAGGAGAACAGGGCGGAGTGACCGGGAGACTGATCGCCCACCCGCCTGCTCCGGCCGGGCGTCCCCACCTAGCATCATTATCATCAAGTGCTTGTAGGAGAACAGGGCGGAGTGACCGGGAGACTGATCGCCCACCCGCCTGCTCCGGCCGGGCGTCCCCACCTAGCATCATTATCATCAAGTGCTTGTAGGAGAACAGGGCGGAGTGACCGGGAGACTGATCGCCCGCCCGCCTGCTCTGGCCGGGCGTCCCCACCCAGCATCATCATCATCAAGTGCTTGTAATGGTGAAATAGATATCATTTTCGGTACCCAAGTAAAAATCGTAAAATGCGAATGGGAAAGCAGGTTTATTGCCAAGTATCATATGGATATAGACGGAAATTTTCACGCGCCCTCAAAATAGTGAATTGAAAATCATAGTGTAAAAAAAAAATATTATAAAAAACTAAAACCCAACTGCAAAAAATAATGAAACAAGTTTAGACCTTTGTGATGTTTTACACTACATACGAGTATTTACCAACATGTGATATTCGCTATTCGATAAAGAATAGAACCTCTCGCTCCTAGTGTTCGTATGATGCGTAATATTTTTAATAGCTTGCTAGTAGACAGGATGACGACCATAATGGATGGAGAGACAAATCGATAGACATCTCATTTCATCGCACTAGAGTGAAACATACATACATATATACGTATATAAATACATACATTCATAATATATACATCGTTAATATATTGTAATAAATAACTACATTAGGTTAGATACTAAAAATGGCAAACAAGCAAGTGCACTGGATTAACCACAATTAAATGCCGTGAGGTGTTTAAGTATCCACTCGTGGTACGAGTACATAAATCAGTAAAGAGCTGGCTCGAGCAGATCTTGCGTGGAACAATTCGGTAACAGATTCATGTGAAACTTAATAGTTGCTAACATATACGCAAACATTGTAACCGACAACTAGCTCGGATTAGCTAGGGATTCGTTTTTTTTTTTACAAAATTCAACGTCTCACACGTCAATCTTTTTATGTTATTTGATTACATCATCTCGAGAAATGCCTACGCATTCAATTTTCGTATTTTGTTTATGAGAAATTTCTACGAGGCGCTGAAATAATAAGTCTTCAAGAACTTTTTAAACTGCATCAGTAGATTAATTTCCGACGCTAGAACATACAATTATTCACGTCTAACCCGGATCTTGGGTAACTGTGATCTACGAGTAATTTGTATCAGTGAGCTGTAATTCAGCATCATATAAATTCACCCATAATGATCATGTAGGGTATATAAATGCTATTATAAGATTGCGTGTAACAACTCCGCCGCAACGGGCGTTTGAGAACAGTTCCCCATCGCGTGGCACTTACGAGTAAGAGTAAGAGCCCGCGTGTCATAGGTCCCACGTACTATGAGCGTCTACCCGCCAAACTTTAAAATGAACAATCTGTGGGGTTATTATGACATAAATATGTAGTTCTGTTTACGCTCAGAGAAAAGCACAGAGCTATATAACTGTCATAGCTCTGTCCTTTTCTCTGAGCGTAAACAGAACTGCATTGTTGTGTCATGATAACCTCCCAGGGGGGGTATTAGGTACGACGCACTATGGAAGGTGCCTACTGATATTACTAATTTTTGTATTATTTTGAATTTAAAAGTATTTTAACGTATCTTTATCACGTATTTTATAGAATGTATTATTTGCAATAATATAATGTTAACAAGCGTAATAAAAATATTGTTTACTATCAAATATAGAGAAAAAAAATATTTTTCTGAAATTTAATAAATCAAAATTCCGTATGGATATTGGGTATGATATTGGATCAAATTAACTAAATTTCGTGACTGTATTTGATGCATTTTTTATGCAGCTTAATAGCGCCTACCTAGATTATAGTATCCATTTAATGCTGCTTTTCGATTTCAATGGGTGCACCGCGTATTTAATGTAAGTAAAGTACACTGTGATTTTGTTTGAATACACTGATACAGATATTGTAGTTGTAGCAAAATATTACAGTAGCTTTGACGATAGCTAGAATAACGTTATCCTCGTGAGAGTCTGTCTACCATATGAGGTACATAATCAATGCAATGTAAGTAGTTTAAACTGTATTTTAATGCCTATTAATTTAAATTTAATTCGTTTCAAATTTGGTAATGACATTTTACAGCAAAGGTAACTGAACTTTATTTTCTAGCTAGTAGATTCAAATTCCCATTTACAAAAATCTCTCTGTTTGTAGCATGGTGGGCCTCACGATTTTATTTAAGGTTAAACATAAGTCTGTAGTAGAGTCGTGTCTGTAGATGATAATATTTTCATTAAAAACAATGATACTGAAGCTGAATTAATGATTTATAGAATTGTCTGTCTGTCTGTCTGGTTGTGCAGTTTTAAAACAAACTCGACTGGACAGATTAAATGAAATTAATTATATGAATATATTAGTAAGTTAAGACCCTGATTATTATCTAAACTACTTTTTATAACGCATTTCTGCTTGTAAAGGCGGTCAGAGCGGGTTAAATTTTGTATGGGAAAAAGTTACCGAAATGAACCACTTTATTGAAACTTAGTGAAAATACTCTTAATAAGTAATACAACTACAGTTGTTTTAGGATAATGTTTTCAAATTAACTAATCAGTTTAATAATAGCTATTTCTTCAGACTCTGGAGCTCATTCAATAGCTGTATATGATCAAAAAGGTCGCTGGTTTATTAATCATTTCTTATTTTTGACCTTAAATTCAGGGTTTTGTCAATTCAATCTCAAATGCATGAAACCGGACTGGTTATTATAAAAACATAAAGTAATGTATAACTTTAAGCTGACTACTAGCGCCATAGTCATAATAGTCATAGTCATATATTTTATTGCCTTTTGTTGTAGTTACTAAGATCTTAAATGCTATTACATGGATCAACATAAACCCTGTAAGCGCACGGCAATTTCTCTGCTTGACTAAATTTCCTATTAACTTACAATACTGAGTTTTAAATTGAACATTAGCTTTCTTATATTGTTGAGTTGCAAGTACATACATTGAGAGAGTGAGGGGGAGTTACAAATAAGTACCTACATTTATATTATTATTCTCATTCAATGTCAAAGTACACTACATTATAAAAACATTAAGTAATTAGAAGAAAAATCAACTTACTATGAAATACTGACTCTTTTACAATATTTTTAATTGTTATTATTTATAGTTATTACCTATAAACGTATCTTATTATTTTATATTCTCACAGCCATAAGTTGTTTTCCGGAGCTAACTATTTAAAAATTAATGAAAGAACGAAATATTTTTGCGTTTTCTAAGGTTGAAACGACAACTGCCCCAATTAATATTTCTATTGCGTTATCATTATGTATTATGTTGGTTTGTATACTGTAATTCTATGGAACTTGCTAACTATGTAAACAAACAATATGTCAATTTTAGTATGGCGGCTTGTTTACATAGTTAGCAAGTTCCATAGAATGACACTTTATGGGCGTGTTTGGTCGAGGTTTGACGAACAACAAAGGTGACTTTTACCGTCATTCTACTAAAATGTTTAGCAACAATACGTCCCAAGAGGTGGCGCTTTAGCGATTACGCTCATTCCTACATCGCGCTGTTAACATTTTCCTGAATCAACGAGGTCGTGAAGGTTTTTATATTTGTAGAGAAGGTCGGACGGAGGGACGCACCTATTTAATAGAATGAGAAACGTACATAACTTTCTCGTTCTATTAAAGAGCCGCGTACCTCTCGGCCTTTCCGAACGTCGGAACGAGTGGGGGCCATTAAACTGCTGAGCCGATGTAGGTGAAATTCGGTATGGAGATAGTTTAAGTCCTGGGGGACGGACAAATTGTACAGTTCCCAAGGGAGTAGCGATAAACGACTTCAACGCGGAGGGATTCGGGGGCTAAAGTTTTTGTGTTCCACAAAGGACTAAAGTAAACCAATGACACGAGATATATATCCCGTTACTGTAATGCAGAACGACTCAACAACAAGGTTGTTTTTGGAGTAAGAACATAACAAAAACATTCCAGAGAAAACATTGCCGAAACGAAGACCGAGGCGGTGGAGGTTGTATGCCCAGCCCCAGCCTGCCCTCTACCAGCTCCACTGCGATCTGGCTGTTTGTGGTTTTCCAAGGCTTTTACATAAGTAATTTCATTATAAAATGAAATTAAAAAGAAAAAGTACTTTAGTCTCTAGGGAGTAAAATGTCACTTTAGTCCCTAGGGATTAAATCTGTGCCTCCTGTGACAAGTGATATAACTCGAAAAACACGATTTTACAGGAGAGCGAAAACAAGCTTAAAAAAATACTGCTCTTAAATGAGTATTTTTTTTAAACATTGCTACCGATTTTCATAACATAGAATATCACTTTATTAACTGGTTTGACAAAAATAATCATACTAGTTATAGATTTTGAGATATTCTAAGAAACATGCTTTATGTATCATTTTACATTTCAGATTGAGCTCCATTAACTTGTGTAAGATGATACTACTTGAATTGTATTATTTAACACAAAAAAGGGGTAATCAAGGAGCTCTGGTGACAACTGATACAACTATTTTTTAAAAGCAATTTTTTCTATTATTTCTGGAGCTAGCGGTTTAACCTTTATACATAAGTTGCAGAGAATTGAATAAGTAATCTGTCTTAAGGCGAACGCAAATAATAGAAGGATAATAATAATATAACTTTCGAAATACGCAAAACTCTGGTTATAAATGATACAACTCAAGTTATATCAAAAGACACGAAATTTTTAAAGGTGTAAAAACTGTGATCAATAATACATTTTTAGATATATCAATAGGCACGAAAAAGAAAAATAACTTTTGATTGTTTGAAGTGCTTTAACTAGAGAAATAGCATTAAACACTGAAAATTTAAAAAAAATGGGTCAGTTGTATCATTTTACACAAAAGTATCTCGGGAACCAGAAGGCCTACGAATACGGGAGTTGGAGCAAAAAATGCGTATTTTTTTTTTAAGTTGATTCATGAATAAACACGAAAATTGCTATAACTCGAGTTGTATCACTTGTCACAGGAGGCACAGAAATAACTGCATCATTTTAGTCCGCGTATGCATGGCTATTATGAGTAAAGCCCGGTTTGACGGGAGCCACTATGTTCTGACGTCTCAATAGTGCAATTACAAATTTGAAAATAGATGTCGATTAAAAAGTATCATGTACTGTACTACTGTTATGTCATTACGAAATATTGTGATTGCACATAAAAAATAAAATTGTTTGTATTTTTAATAGTTCATGTAACTTTCGTAGTGTAGAACTATTTTTTTTTTATTTTACGATTTTAAACTTTTTTGCCTTGGTAATTAAAACCATTTCAGCCAACTAAATGGGTTTTCTAAATCAACTCAATCAACTATTAGGGTTCCTAGTTTGACTACGAAATCCTAAAAAAGCTGCCGGGGCAATTGTGATGTAAAAACATCTTCTAATTTTCAATTTTACGTAGGTTTTCAAATTGAGTTGAGGGTTGGTTAAAGGTGTTAGAAGTTTTTTTTTTAACTCTATGTTTAGTTATTTAAAGATAAGTCATCTTAAACCATCCAGAATGACTAAATGTATTTTAAATCTTACACCTTAGCGAAAAGTTCAGTTTGGAAAAGATATTAAGGAAAATGTCAGAAAACCGCGCGTCAAGTCCGTTGGCCCAGGGTAGCCCTTTATTGACTTTCCTCAAAGTCAGTCACCTTCGGCCTTGAGTTGGATGTCTACACGGTTGTACGGCGACCTCCCACAGTGCGACGGTATAACAAGGTGCGTTAGAAGTTTAGTTTCGACAGACAAACAAGTTTCTCGTGGGTCATTATAGTATAAGCTCTTGCTAGCGAATTCATTGAACCTTAAACGTTAAAGGATACGAGTGAAGTGGCTCTTGATGCCAGCGGGGGTGAAGGTGTCATGTGCCGCCGCGTCCGTGAAGATGATGTTGATGATGTCGTTGCCGATGTGGCGCTTGCGCTCGAGCTGGGATACAAATCAAACTTTTTAGATTTTTACTTGGACACTTTTTATTACTTTTCTAGCGGTATAGTAGAAGTATCCTGTCCCGTCTCGATATTGAAGATAATAAATTAGATATTAAGAAATGAAGATGTTTAATATGATCAAATTTTTTAAAAAATACAGAAAAATAAACAGGAGGGCACCGTCACGAGATCTCGTGTCTGGTGCCTATCGAAATTATTTGCCAACTGACTAATGGATCGAAAATTACAAAAAAAAACAATAATTTTGAATTTGGAAAGATTTAGATGGTAAAGAAAAAGTGGCCAGGAACGTAAAAAAAGGAGGTTTGTAACAACCTCGTTACACTTTAGTAGCATTTACCGAAGAAAATCCCACTTCTTACCCAGGCGGCGACGTAAATTTGTGTACACCGGGCATTACCAAAATAACCGGGCAAAACACGTCGGCACTGCTCTTGCTAAATTCGCTATACACACACTCCAGGGGTTAATTTTAGTAATCGCTGAAAAACGTGTCTCATTATTTGCGTTGAGGAGCATTTCACCCAAGTTTGAGTAAATATAACCAAAAACAAACAAAAAAACCTTTAAGTACAAACTTTGCAACCCCTTCTTAAACGACTCCTTCATTACACAATCAACCTCCTCAAAATTACAATTTTCTATTTTTAGCGGTATGGGCTGGTCGATGATGAGTCATTCAACCGGGACATTTCCGTATATATATATATAAGTAGATATACACCGTGTTTTTTTTGATTTACGATAACTTTAAGGGCACGTTCTTCAAGTCAAATTAAGCTAATTTCCCGAAGACAGACATATGATAACTCGTACGGTTATAAAGATATTCAATTATTAAAATTAATCAGTTAATCACGTTAAACTAATGTAAAAGGCTCTTAATTGATACCTAACAATTTTCTTTTAATTACCTATTATGAGTAAAGAGTTTTCAATTGTTAGGTCGTGCACCTGTCAAGTGTTATCTTTACTTGTGTGTGTGTATGTCACGCTGACTTGACGTATTTGACACTAACTATGAGTTAACTCTAAAGACCCTTTTAGAATGATTGAAGACACAACATTTAATTACTTTGTTCTAAACATTTTTTTTTATTTTTTTTTTTGCAATATTTTAAAATCTAATGTACCACGTAGTTTCTATACGTGTACCTAACAATATGCCGAAGTTATCGTAAATAAAAAAAAACACGGTGTATAATATAATAGATACATTGCCAAGAAAATTACCAATTTGGAATATGCTGTAAATTTCATGTGACTGATATTTAAATAAATTGATAATGCCCGAAACTACAAAAACAGACAGGATTAGAGAAAACCCAAAGTCTGGAACGCTGTAAAGGGTAACACAGACTAACAGTCCGCGGGCTAATAAATAAATATCACAGGACGATGTCACACAAATTGACCTAGTCCCAATCTAAGCACTAGGCTTGTTCTATGGATAGGTACTAAGACTACGATCAACTACTTACATAGAGAAAGATATCTTAAATACATAACGTCCAAGACTCAGGAATAAATACTTGTGCTCACCACACAAATACGGGGATATTCACCTATTAGTTGATCGTATTAGAAGACAGTTTCTTCACGATTTAGCCTGACCATTTCTTTGAGCTGGAAGGGGTGCGCGGCAATCTCCGCCCAGTCCGGCGACTTGAGGCAAAATCTGATATACATTTGCAATCGTCGTCACTTGGCGGTGGGTTGGTCTCGAACTGTCTTAAGGGACTGATAATGTGTGGTGAGCAACGGTTTTAAAGCAGTCGGGTCAGGTGGGGTAAATAAAAGACACGGGTAAAAATAAGACTAAGTTTTTAACACTCAAAAGTTATTCTACTTCATTCCTATTCCACTTAAAAGGAAGTCTACACACAATGCTGCTTTATCTCCGTAAGAAAATAAACGTGTGCGCTCGATTGATTTTGGACGGTGAGGCGGCCTGACATACTTGGGATTGCCGGTAATCTGTTGGTCTGTGGTGCCCTTAAGCAAACGTGAACTTATAAGCATAAGCACTCGCAGACCTTATAGGGTTGGTTTGGTTAGACTTGAACAAATCCCAAGGTTCCATGATGTGCTGAAGAGAATAGAACCGACCTGTTGCTTGTTGTTGGTTGAGTAGGGCAGCATCGTGGACACGTGGAACATAATCTCGTGGCCCAGGTGCACGGTGAACACCGACTGCAACCCCGTCATGTCTCCTGCGGAACGTGCACAACTACCGTCATCGATTCGTCACTACGTAGTTTGTATCTCAATGTAGACCATATGCCCTAGCCAAGAAACAAACGCTCCGATTTTCTTTTCTATCGCTCAAAATTATGACAGGTTGCCCACGTTGTTTATCGTCACGCACGAGAATGACATTCCATACATTTTTATTTTTGAGTAATACTCCGGTGTCCCAGAAGTAAAGAGACAAACTTATATTAAAAATATTTAATATAAAGAATGCAGAAAGCTAAGGTTTATTTGTTTATAACAAATCCTGTATTAATAATAAAATTAAATAAACTATACCGAATTTTTTTTGCTTATTTGCTGCCTGCCTCATCACAGCTTTTCGAGATCTTGAAGCTACAGTGTTGGCCACTCTGGTCCACCGATAGTTAAATGCAGTGAAAGATTGGGGTTTATCTGCTTGCTTTGTTACATAACGACTATATCTATCTACCTCGACTAAAAGCAACAAAATATCGCTAGCCAATTATAAAAGTTCTATCAACAAAACGCAGGCTTGACAAAGAAAATTTACATTATTAATGTGAATTTTCTATGTTTTTTGCAAAGTTTTCCTTAGCTTGTTTTAGCGTGCTCCTGTTGATCTTTAATATACGTTTGCATACATATACAGCGCTGTTGCTCAGCCATAGCCCCAAAACAGTAAGGAGTAAAAGGGAAGATTCTTAAGAACACAAAAACTAAATAAACAAAAACTATCAGTTACCTATCTAATATGATTATTGCCTCAAGAGTAGTTAGCTGATAGTTGAGGTTGATAACCGGTTCCAATATCATTTAAACAGACTTTACTTTACCTTTTTAATCAACAGACTACATAGATATTAAAACATTCACGAGTACATCAAAAACTAGTAAAACAAAAACTATTTTTGATAAGGGACATAAATAGTCAGTTTTAGTTACAGCAGGATTGAACTTGTTTCGCCAGGAAAAACTTTTTACTTTTATTTTTACCTGACTACTGTAACTAACCACAGTGAGGCAACACTGATGTTTAGTATACAAACTCTATTTGTAATAAGTAATAAGGTAGCATTATAAAGGCTATCGTAATGGGGGAGCATCTGTATCTTGTACACAAAGGGTAACATCATAGAGATTTGGTTGCAGCGCAATCTAGCGGTTATATCTGGAACTAATTACAATACATTGTTGCGAGGGAAGGATTTATAAGTAAGCTACGTATTGAACATAGGCTAATAGTTGACACGGAAAGCGTTAGATGGCGTTTATATTAGTAATCATTAATAAGTGAAAAGCGACATCTATCAACATGTCGAGTAGTTCACATTAGTACGCTACGCACCGATAGATTGCACTGGAGATGATAGGCCTTCGGGGACACAATTAGGGCTCCTGGATAATCTAGGTATTATGTTAAAACCATTTAATGTTAGTTAGGTGTGATTTCGAGAAAGAAAACTCATGTTCTGCGTTCAATAGGTAAAGTTCGAAATCTCGAAAAACACACTTTAGAAGATAAAAACTGCATAAAAAATAGTATAAATAAGAGAGGCTCGACCTAAGGTACCGACCAGAGGAATTTGCAGAACAAAAACAACGTTATTACTAATAAAGCGGACAAAAGAAAGTGGGCGGAAGTTCTTCTGTCAACAATCCATTTCCGGGATCTAGAATATTCGCGTGATTCTAAAATATTCACCGCTATTAACAATACCATCTGTTGTCAAATAGAGTTTATAGAGTACAACTTCGTGTTTTCCATATGTTAGTGGCGCACTGTTATTTGGCGGCGAGTGGCGTTACTTGTCGTTACAACGTTAGTTAGAAGTTCAGCTACTTCGCGACAGGGCGCGTTACTTTTTGTTTTTGAGCTTTACGGTTAAAGATATATAGTTCACTTTCGAATGCAAATTCGTGCTTTTTGGAGACTTTCCTTTGATATCGAATGCGTGCCCATATAAGGCAATTTCTATTATTGTTGCGCAATAACAGGTACGGATGAAAAAGGGTAATCTTGTGGAATTTCTGGATTTTTCCACAATTACGAAGGTTATAAAAGGGGATGTCAGTCGCAAATCGGGGTCCAGAAGATCAGCAACTGTCGTCAGAGAAGGGCTTCCTCACGTTCGCTTAAATCGATACTTAGGTATTTTGCTGTTCGTTTACGTGCTTATTATTTACGTTGTGTTAAATTCGCGTTTGTTTTTATTATCGTGTTACGTAGATTCATTTGATCATAGTTTATAATTATCTTGTGTAGGAATACATAGTCACGGTATTTAACGGAAATAGAAGTGCGTTACGTTTACGGTTTAATTTATAACGTCGGACGTTATAGTGCTTATTGTAAGGATACATAGCCGCGGTAATTAACGGATAATAGAAATACGTTACGTTCACGGTTTAACTTTAACGTTGTTTATAGTGTTCATACCTAGTGAGATTCGGGTTCTATTTTCCTACAGCTGACGTCGGAGAAGGGTTCTGTCGTGTTAGGGTCGGCGTCGCGTAGTTTATAGTTATTTATCTAGGTATTTACGGTTCGGTTACGTGCTTACTTTTTTATGTTGTGCTAAATTCATGTTTGCATTTAATATCGTGTTGCATCGATTAATTGATTATAATTCAGTATAAGGCTGCATAGACACTGTATTTAACGGGTAAAACTCATTCATTTTGTAGTGAAATTTTATATTGTAAATAATAATGTTTTCTTACGGTTTTGTGCGTGCGGGTTATTAAAATAGGATTCTTTTCGGGTTATGTTTGATACATAATTAACTTCATTATTATATTATTCAAAGGTTGAGTTTCATACATTTAGTTGCGGTTTTAACGATTTGTGTCGATTTTATTTTAGTTTAGTTGGAATACCTACAATAAAATACGGCTAGTTCAAAGCATTTATGGTTAAAGTTAATTGTTCAAGTTGTTTTAAAATACGGTTTCTTAGTTTCGAAATTAATAGGGATCGTATATCCTCGGTTTATTTTATGAGGAAATAGGTAGTTTTGCGTTGCATTTGAGTTATAGTCGCGAAGATTTTGTTTATTCGTTTTATTTAATTGTTAAAAAAAATTAGGAAGTTTATTAGGAGGGAGCCTAACTTTGGAGTTGCGGGTGGACTAATTCTTGGTTGTCATTAGTGTCTAGCGCGTTGCAAAATTAATAAATTTAGTGTGGGATTAATGTGACAATTTCTTGTGGGGAGGTTGTTTTGCTATTTGTATTAAGCTAGATTAGCATTATTCGCGCTAGAACTATGACTAGACAAACAGTGTGTCTGACGAACTATATCTAACTTATAACGGCGACAAACGGGTCTGGTTCGGAACTATTAAATTCTAAAAGAGCCTCGGGCAAGCCCAGATGATCTTTTTACCAACACAGACATCTGTATAAGAGCCCACCATACTCATTGTCATCCTTGAGTCGTAGCTGGGTCCACAGGTTGGGCACGCAATCGCACCAGTGAAAGCTTTGAGGGTTTTGAGTATTGGTTCCCCATAAAACTTTAAATATTTATATGTTATATACACAATAGGGCGCCTTACTCTCACGTCTTGGACTGCGGTCTGTGAGGGGGGAGGTACACACAACACGAGTGTTAGGTTGCCTACTTCAGCCGACTCAGCTGAACTTTACAGTTTACCTTAGGGATGTTAGCAAAATTTGAGGATGGTAAGCCTCCGGTTTAGCTTAGAATAGGCCTAAAAAGTAGAGTTAGGGTAGATTCAATTTTCTAGGGAATTAGGGATTTAGGTATTTAATCAGTAGGATTTTATTTAGGAATAGTTTAGGATGCGCTAAAAATTAGCCTTTAAACTTGTTAACGTTTGGTCTTGTACTGCCACTGCATATAAATAGAAGTTCAATTTAATCTAATAATCGTCATAAATATAGACTGGGGAATTAACTATATTTTCACAGGATTTTATTCTGAGAAGTTCTCAGATTATCACATTTTATTTAACCATTTTTTGTTCATATAAGTTTGACAGGAAGTAAATATTTCCAGTTGTAGATTCTGCATTTGGTAAAATCCAGGTAATATTTATGGGTTGGACTGTCTTCTTTCTTCTACGGCTGTTGTTTTCTCCGTCATAATACTGGGTTACGACTCGGCCGTCACTGTCTAAGGGCATCGGCTAGTGTTTTGCGGTTGAAACATCACGCCATTCCCAAGGGAATCTAAAGTGTAAAAATATACACGTAACGTTGACAGAGGTCTCCCCGTTTATATTGAGGTATCTACTTGTATTAATTAAATAGTTAAATGACTGGAAAACTTTACTGTAATAAATTAGAAATTATTATTTAAATATAACTAGGAAAACTACCGAGTCACGTACTCAGCCGTCACTGTCTAAGGACATCAGCTAGTGTTTAGAGGTTGAAACATCACGTCATTCCCAAGGGAATCTAAAGTGTAAAAATATACACATAACGCAATCATAGGTCGTTTTAGTGAGGCCAGACCCCATCCAAAGAAAGGACTAATTTGATTTTAGATTTCAGTTCAAATAATTATTAAATATCATAATACCATACCATACCATACCATAAGAGTAGTGAACCTAAGATCAAATAGGTTCTCGCTGTAACCGGCCTCATTTCAAGGTAGGGGTTTAGGTAGGGCAAATATAATTATATTGTTTCTCATAAACACATAGGTAGGGAATAATATTACATGTTAGGTATTCGGGTAACAGCTAGTAGTTAAATATTATTAAAGACATTAGATAAAGTAAAGGGTCAGGGTAGGTTAATTAGGAGTGAGATTAATAAAGGAACGGTAGTTTATATAATTATATTTTAAAAAATATAGGAGAATCATTAGGGCTCGTAGAATTAGAAGAATTCCAAATCTGACTATGCTCCATATAAAAGACATGGGTGCTGCGGTGCAATGTAGGATTCTGACACTAGACGATCAAAAGGCCAAATAAATATATCAAATTAGAATATTCTATTCATTAGGAGTTCTATTCATAAAATATTTAAATTAATATTAAGATAAGTTTTATAAAGAATTAAATTAAATAATTTTATATAGGCAGACGGGGGGGTTGTTTACACTACGGCGAAGCAAAGGAAGGGTAATAATTTTGAAACCCTATGTATGTTTCTATGTATTTATGTATAATTATGTATGTATGTTCCACTCTAGCTTCGTTCCTAATGAACCGATTTTGACAATTGAGGTGTCTATCGATTTGTCTTTTTTGTGCGATGGTTATAGGCTATTTTGTTTTTTAAAACTAATGAAAGAATTTACGAGACTTAGAGGAGTATGATGTTCCACACTTTTGATGCTGCGTACCTAAAACTACCCTTGAACCCTGCAGATTGGTGTTTAGGGATCATCAGTCTCATTTGAACCTGTGATCTTGTTGCAAAATGACGGTTTTCCTTAAACCAAGCTAACTTTTCGAACAGAAATATGAGAGCGTGAGACATACTAAATGCAAAACCTGTCTTGTTTTCATGTTAAGCTGACCCATTTGATTGATGATTGGAGAAACATAAACATGAGTCATTTTAGGAACACTGACGTAGAAGCGTATTTATGTTTTGAACGGTGAAACTGTACGTAGTCTTCCTGTAATCTACTTAAAATTTCGTTTTTCTGTTTCATAAAACATATTTTGGTATGTAATTCTTAAAACACTTGTTTTGTTATTAGATTCCTCTTCATTAAAAGGATGTATACATCATATGCGTATTCCCGTGACATTCACAGTATAGAACAAATCTGTTCTCAATTAGTTCTTGTTCAGCTTGGTTTGTTGTTGAAAACAACCGAAATAGTACTTGACTCCCGGCTTATTGAAAAGATTTGACATTGACTGTTGACATGACAGTTGGTGTAACCCTTTTTGATGTTTTCTCTTCGACCAATTTTGTTTAGAAAATTGTCTCTTTACTTCTGGGACACCCTTAGACACTCTAGATCTTGGCTTTGCCCTCAATAGTGGACTCAACTCGGCTCTAATTTTATTATTTAATGTTCGTTTAACTATAATCCATGTTGAGTTATATGGTTGGTAGTTGGTAGATTTTGAAACTGGTTGCTCTCGCCATGCATTAGCACGAAATAAAACTTCATCGTTTCCAAGCCGAGGTAAATAGCTAGCACTAGTGCTACAAGAATATATGGATTTAAATAAACTTTGTTAAAAATAATTCTGTCGCAATTTTACACTGCTAATGGTCATCAGATCTTGCCAATTCCGACAGCATTTATTGGCAAACGTTTTCGTCACCGAAAAGGTACGAGGGGCGGCTGAAAAGTTCTAAGCCTTAGGTATTTTGAAGTTGTATACTTACATATACAACTTCATGTCATAAAACATTATGTCATTAAAATTGTAATTTCTCGAGATATTCAACGATTAACAGTATCATGTCTAAATTATCATTGCATATTACGAAAATCGAGCAGCGGGCTTTAAGTTCCTCAATAAAAGTAAAAAAAACTCCACAATTCATTTTTCAAGAAATGGCTGCTATTTATGGTGTCTCTGGGCCTTCCTATGTTACAGTTAAAAAAGTGGAGTAGCCTATTTAAACAAGAACAAGATTCGATCGAAGACGACCCCCGCTAAGAACGGCCAGTATCGGTAGTGACCGACCAAAACGTCGCTAAAGTAAAAACGAAAATGTTGGAGGATCGAGGAATTAAGATGTGTTAATTAGCTGAGCCCTTGGGTATTATAGCAAGGAGCGGGTTGGAGAAATGGGTCATACATCGATTTAGGTTACCGTCTTTCCTGTGGACACACCGAAAGTTAACGTTTTTAAGGCCTAATTTTCTGGCTAAGCCCATCCCCGCAAAATCGCCGTCAGGATTGCTTTAGACCTATCATATAAAAAAAAATTATATGCACTCAAGCTTATCACTATTGACCACAGGAGAGACAACTTTTGTTTTTAAGAGTGTGTAAGACCCAAATCCTTCATACACATTTACACATGACTAAGGTCAGCGTGCGTTGGGTACTAAAATGCTGACGGCGTTTGACAAAGAGCGGCGTGTCGAACCTTCTCAGGCGTTTTTAGACTTGTGCGGAGATAGTGTTGACGAAATTTGCTCCAGGATAGTAACCGTTGATGAAACATGGGTCAGACAGTATGATCCTGAATGTAAGCCGGAGTCCATGCAGACGATTGAGAAGGGTGAAAGGCCGCCGAAGAAGTTTAAAGTGCAAATATCGGCCTCTAAGCTAATGGCTACGGTGTTTTGGGACGCGGATGGAATTCTTTTTTAAAGATTATTTAGCAAAAGGCTCTACAATAAATGCAACTTACTATTCTGAGCTTTTGAGACAAGTGCGTCAAGCCATACTTGAAAAAAGAAGGGGCAAAATCAGTTAAGGCGTTTTGTTTTTGCAAGACAACGCCCCCGTTCATACCGCGCGTGTTGCAAGACTAGCTCTGAAGGAAATCGGCTTCGAAGAAATTAACCACCCTCCGTATAGTCCAGATTTAGCCCCTAGCAACTATTTTCTGTTCAGTAATTTAAAGAAAGACCTAAGACGAAAGCGATTTGGAAGTGATGAAGAAATTAAGGCGGCAGTAGAAGAGCAAATTCAAGGCCAAAGCAAATAATATTTTTTAACGGCATGAAAGCATTATACAGTGTGTGACATCCATAAGAACATAAATTGTAAGTAACGATAGCTTTAGATGCTGTGAACGGATTATCTAAAAAATAAAACAATTACCTTTTCTGATGAAGAGCTATTATTTTTTTTAAATTTTCTCGAGCAGCAATGTAATGCAAAGAGGCAAACGAGTTCGGTACAAAGCAATTAAATGTTAGTGTCAGCTGTTGTTAGCTTTGTTACCGATACATTACGTGGTGAATTAGTTAGTATGAAAAAAAAGTACACAATATGTTAGCAATACACATGTTTTTAAGTTAATTAGGATGCATATTAACTAATGTCAAAATATATGTTCGTATGGATGTCACAAACTGTATAATAATTAACAAATGTAAGAAATGCATCGAATTAGAGGGTGATGATTGAAAAATAATTTTTCTTAATTATTTTTTCCCACCTTAGACTTAGAACTTTTCAGCCACCCCTCGTATTAGAGGATTGACGTAAGCTGCTAGACGGCCGCATCGAGCGGTGTTTGTAAAGTTTTTGAATATCTTTTACGTTAGCGTTAAGCATCTGATATAGTACAGGGACCCGGGGGCTTAGACAAATTGTATAACGCTGACGTGAATGATAAGAGTTATTATGAGTCTAGGGATTCACATAGGTATCAGCCCGGTGTAAAAAGGTCCTTGTGTAACAATATTAACCTGCGATTGAGTGAGTACAAAAGTCTATACACCATTATTATTTTGTGCCGTCGCTTTCACCTTTGTACTTTAAACTGAACGAGGAAGTTATTAGTAATCGATATCGCATTTCAGAACCTAATAGTTAATAGTGATCGAAACCATAATTGCTTACCATTCACATCCAATCCGCCCCGGAATCGGGTCCAGCCTTTAAGTCGCACTGGGTTACCTAAAAGCTTCAAAAATTTATTCCACTTCTCGTCACCGAACTCTGAAAAGTATATAATTGGTTTTTAGAACTTTTAGGGTTCCATATCAAATACTGAAAACTGGACCCCATGTAAGATGACTATAACAATATAGTCATCTTACAAGGCGTCTGTCTATTTTCTTATCGTCTATCTTTCTGTACAGAAGGGCCCTTTTGGATACAGTTACACCCTTTTAGGATAATTCGTGCAATTATTCTTCTACACTCAGAGTGTTCGAATGTGCAGGATTTCTCATGAAGTTTTCTTCACCGTAAGAGACTAACATTATAGGGTGATGAAAAATTACTTCAAAAATCTGGCCATGTGTGGGAGTTTTATTGCTAAGCTACTGATTTCTTATAATGGCAACGGTTACACTTCTTACATAGGTCAAAAGTCACGTATGTGAATAAAAGTCACCTTTGTCACGTACGAGTATGTCAACAAAAGATTTTTTTATCGGGTAGGCATGCAAAAAAATGGCGCCCTTCCCACCCCCTAAAACTTGAATCATTATCAAACATAGAAACATCAGAAAATGAATGCCCTACAGACAAGATTATAAAGATGGAGGCAGGATGTATTTCTTTGCGTTTAACGTTTGTTACTCAAATACCTCGAAATTAAATGTCATTGATTATAATATAAGACGTAAAAAAAACCACCTAAATACGAGTAACTTGAGAACTCCCAAACTGATCCTCCACTTCAAATGAAACCTCTCATGATATTGTTCTGATGATTAATAATTGCATATCCGCTCCATATTAAATATCAGGAGAATACATAAATATCAGGGGACAATCTCACACAATTTGACCTCAGAGTCCCAAACTAAGCTCTATGCTTGTACTATGGGTACTAGACAGCGATAAACAAACTTATATAGAGAAATACAAACTTGAATACATAGAAAACATCCAAGACTCAGGAACAAATATTCGCGCTCATTACACAAATATCTGCCCTTACCGGGATTGGAACCCAGGACCATTGGCTTCAGAGGCAGGGTCACTCCCAACTAGGCCAACGTGTCGTCTGATTAAGAAATACAATATTAATATAGAAACTAATATAATCTGATATCTAGAAGTTTATATAGGTAATCTGATATTTATACATTAATATAACCAGGCGGCTATTGCATAATAAAGTACAAGCCCATACTATTAGGTAGTAAAAGTCTATGCAAAACCACTAATACTATTAGCTTGTAGGTACTTAATTATGCAATGGACCCTTGTTATCTAGAAATCAGCTAATTTGACTAGACCGCACTTTATAATCTCAACACCTGAAATGTCATTATAGTTTCGCCATGTCTGTCCGTCTGTCCGTATGTCCTTCCATCCGTCCGCAGCTTTGCTCAGAGACTCTTAGTACCAGAAAGCGGTTAATTTGGCATGAATATACACATTAGACACGCAGACAAAGTGGTGAAATAAAATCTGAAGAAAAAAGGGTTTCCAGGGTACACTGGGGATGTTTTATTTTCTCTCGTCTACCATATGCTGTATGGTGTCGTTTGAAAGGTATAGGCATTCGTTTGTGAAATATTAAGCTTTAAAGTGCTAATATTTTTTGGTCAAATGTGCCCACCCCGCCCCTACAGCCAAAACTAAAAAATATCTTGAATGCGCATATAACGAATTTAAAAGGAAAACTATCACGACTAAGTAGACATCATTGGTTTTTGAGATACAGGCAAGTTAAGTGTTTATATTGACTAAAATTCATCTAAGACCAAAACTCATATTCACAAATATTACATTACATTTTGAAAGAAAAGCCAATTAAAAATACATTATACAAACATTTTGACAAATTTTATAAAATTTAATTTTGTTGTCATAGGTGACAAAAGTGACTTTTGTTGATATACCTACATAGAAAATTATTTCTCAGTATTTGAGTTCGTTTTGATGATTTCCTTATTTTGAGCGTGCAACTCATCAATGGTCTCTAGTCGGTTCTTAGTTTGTGTCTCTTGAGTTACTTTGAGATTGTCAAGAATATCAATTCTTGTTGGAAAGAGATCAAATCTTGCATCCCAGGATTAGGTATGCGTTTTCTGTTTTTAACATGACTGTTGTTATCAGTCTCCCCTGTCAATTCTGGTTAAAATGAGTATCTTTTATTCGAAGGTGAACGTATTAACTTTCCGAAACTCATCTTTAATTTTTGCGTATACTGCATAGCGGACCTTCTTGTGCAGTAGCTGATAAGTCGGTTTAATCTTTTTTGGATGTTTTCTCTTTGACCAATTTTGTTTATAAAAATTGTCTCTTTTCTTCTTTTATTGTCTCATTACCGTCATTTTCGTGTCGTTTAATGAATGAAGTACGGTCTGGGGGCTTGACTGGATGCTGGTAAAAACTACCATTATGTATTTATTATGTTATGATATGAAGTAGAACTTATGAACTGACATTAATTCAGAGAGGGCAAAACTGCATTGCTATCGCTGCGGCCTTGAATAAAATAAATCATATTTTTAGTTTTGTGCACTCGAATGCATACAATTTAAACTTTTTTTCTTACATTTAACATGGTGATCTGACAGACGCTGTCCTGTCTTAACTATGAATATTTAATAATTTATTAATAAAAAAAGATATAATGCACAACATTCTTAGTTTTATCGACGACACGTTAGTCTAGTTAGGAGTGCCCTGCCTCCGAAGTCAGCGGTCCTGGGTTCAAATCCCGGTAAAAGCAGATATTTGTGTGATGAGCGCGAATATTTGTTCCTGAGTCTTGGATGTTTTCTAAGTACTTAAGTACATATGTATTTCTCTTTATAAGTATGTTAATCGTTGTCTAGTACCCATAGTACAATTCTGGAGCTTAAGTTTGGGACTAGGTCAATTTGCGTGAGATTGTCCCCTGTTTTTTTGTTTTATTTATTTACTGGCGCGTATATGTATATACTATGTATAAGATAATTGCATCATGTTACTTTAAGAAACGCGCTATTTCTCTGTAATGTTTTTGTTTGGAGGTCAATAAAGTGTTTTGTATTGTATTGTATTGTAAACATAGTATTACAACTCATAAGATCTTTCTTAGGTACTCGGTTATCTTTTTAAGGAGTAGGTTATTATCTTAAATATATGAAATAATGTAGGAAGATGAAATGATACCTAAATTAGTTCAATTACACTCATAATTAACTATATGAATAAATAAATTGTTGATTAACAAGTGTACCGTTGGAAAGCATTTCATCATCACTCTTTTGTCCGGGTTTCATGAATATGACTCCGAACTTGAAGTTCACGGAGCCTTCTTGTTCCTCCAGGAGCAACATGTCTT
Organism: Acleris holmiana; assembly: GCA_949316455.1. Classification (NCBI taxonomy): domain Eukaryota; kingdom Metazoa; phylum Arthropoda; class Insecta; order Lepidoptera; family Tortricidae; genus Acleris; species Acleris holmiana. Next base: position 26,807,483 of record OX438762.1, read on the forward strand.
TCTGCAGTTCAGCGGAGGGTACCTATAAGAAAAATACTTTATACCTACATCGTGTTTTTTGAATTGCATTGAAATAATCCACAAAACAATCTCTGTACATTGACAAATACAAAGTGCTTCCACTTCGTATTAAAGCGCGTAAATGTTTCACGGGAATTGCCTGAAGTGATGGTAAGCGTGCCGAGCCTTGGCAAGGCCTGCTAAAATATCAGTCTGGCGATCCCCGTTCCCGCCGAGGCATATTATGGTGTTTTCCTATTTGAGTCCTCTACTACGTACATTTTATTTGAAAATGTAAGTTACGTTAAAAATTACTAATCCAAACATTCCAAACTAATATAGACGTTACATCTGCTTTAGACTAGGTAAACTACTATGAAGAACTAGTCGACTCATTAAAGCCTGTTTTACAGTTTTTATGTTTACTACAATTAAAATAATGCTATAATGTTATAGTTAATGCCTTTTATAGATTTTTTATGTTATATTTGACTTGCTCTAGGTAATTGAAATTTGTAAGTATTTTGGTTAGATTTCGTATTATAAAAAAGTATTGCGTTTATGACATAATTCGAAATAAATACATGATTGTTATTTTATTTTAATACAGTTTGTTGATGATTTTATTGAATAAAATAAATAAAGTTACTTTCATTAACATCCGAGGCCGATTTCGTTCCTTCAGTTGGCAAGTCATACCATTTTCAGCTCGCAGGTCATCGATAGTTTCTTGTAATTTCATTGTCTGGGCGTCTTGGCTAATTCTGAACCTATTTAGTATTTCACTAATCTCTTGTATCTTGTAAATAAACTCATGCATATCAGGATAATAATACGAACTTATAGAACTCTGTAAGAATCGACCATTTTGGTGAGCTTGAGTCACCGGGAGACATTAAAAAATCGACCTCCAATTTTAAACCCGGTCGCGAGTTGGACTCGCGTACCAAGGTTGTTGTAAGTACAAGGAATGTAAAATTGTATTGAGGGACAAACTTTACTTTGCCGTACTCCTTTCATATACATACTTATAGGTGGCGATTAGTTTAGTGGTGGCAACAAAAAAGTTTGCAATCACATAAAATATTTTTGTCATGAAGCAACAATTTCAGGATTTCGAATTTTTCCTTTACTTTTGCTGTAAGATCTTCCTTCTTGCCAAATTTCAGGATTTTAGGTCCATGGGAACCCTATAAATTTTTATTTCTTAAAAGTGTCGAAATATACGTTTTTGCCATATCTTTTTTGCGTTAACTTAGAAGTGCGATTTTTCGCAGCTTCAAGGGACTGTAGACTTGAGTATATGGTTTAAATTTCAACTCGATATGTCCATGCGCTCCCAAGATAAAGGGTCTTGAAAGACAGACGGACGGACACGGGTAGGTACGGAACCCTAATCTTTTTATTGTGTCTCTTTCTCCCGTAGGAATTTACCACACGCTCAAGCGTGCATATAAAACGTATTCGTTCAGTACAGTTCAGTCCAAGTTATTTTATTAAAAAGAACCGTGGCGTTTCTAAATCACCCAAAATTAGTTAATCACCTTAAGGGAACATAAGACAAAATCACCAAATATATATATATATATATATGTAACTTCTGGGTTTTAAAATAAATACTGAAGAATCAGTTTCTAAGTTTATTTCTGGTTCACGGTAATAAAAATCTAGCCCAGCTGACACGTCCTATCACTCTTGTAGTCATCCTCTATCTCGCTCACTCACTCAATCATCGTTCTCAGCCTTTCCAACCCTTTCATTCAATCATCTCCGTCATCGTTCTTTCATGTAATCCGCTCACTCCTACATATATTTTAAGATGGGATTATGTGGAGGTACGACTAGGGTTGGAGAAGGCCGGCGCCGGCGCGGCACTGACGGCAATATAGTTACAAAGTTCTGCCCTCACTCGCTCACCACGTTCGGTACTCACCTCTTTGGGCTCTTTTTCGAGATGTTGCATGGAGGGGAACTGCTGGAGGATCTGCTTGACGGTGGGGCAGATAGGCGAGTGGCTCCGGTGGTCGCTGGCCCACATGCTCGCCGGGAAGTACATCTTTTGGGAGCCCTTAACAGAAAGGTATAAACTTAAAGCAAATAAAATGCAAACAAGAACCGTTAAAAATCAGGAAAGAGCGTTTCGGGTAAAGTATTACCGTGTGGGGTTCCATTGCCGTTACCAATTGTAAAACATTTCAAAATATTAAATATAGCTTACTTGTATTTCCATATGAATAAACTTTTTAACCTTTGATGGTCGAGGAATAATATCCATATAGGTGATGCCGCTCACCTATATGCGTTTATGGGCTGATTCGGAGGGTAGCCCTCATGATACTTCTCTATATGAAAAGTGCAAATAAGTCCTTATTACGTGTAATTCTGATTGCATGACGGTTTGTGTTTTCTCCATATTTTTTTACGATCCGTAATTCACTTTTCATTTCAAATTATGCAAATGCTTTACAAACACTACAGGACACTATACCTACATTTGTTCAAATGTTTCTTTTAACGGCTCTTTACACAAATTATTTTTAGGATTTCGGAAAATGTATAAAAATTGCAATTAATACACAAAATACACAAACAGTTAAACCCAGTAAGGTAAAGGCTTTTTTTTAGAATTTAGCGTTTTGTGTAACAATTTTACGCGTCTAAATTAACATTTTTTTGTTAAATTCTGAAATTTGGCGTTTGTGATGTGCATTCAAGTACCAAATGGTGTCTAATCCTAATTCAAAAATATGGAATTTCAAACTAAATTTAAATTTAGACGCCACTTGTCCGAAATGGACCTATACATGTATACATATTTACCTCTATATCTATTAATATGTAGTGTATTTGTATATAACATTTTATTTATGTAGGTTTTATTGGTAAGTTTAAATTTTATGTTCTCCTAAGTAATTTTAGCCCGTGTGGTTGCCGGGTTAGAATAGTGCCACTCCATGTCTTCCCGTGGATGTCGTAAGAAGCGACTAAGGGAATAAGGGCTTAAAGTGCTGTTAGGCGATGGGCTTGCAACCTGTCACTAATTCACTGGTAAACATCTAAGCCTACTTCTGAACTGTAAAATGTGGTTAAAGAAAGATCAACAAGTCTTTTTAGAGTTGTTGGTATTTCTGTAGCTCTGCCTACCCCACTCTGGGAATTAAGGCGTGATGTTATGTATGTATGTATGTGGTAAGTTTAAATTTTATGTTCTCCTAAGTAAATTTTGTACTCTTGCTTACTCGATGCACAAGTTGCACAACCATTTCCTTTCCTCAATGTCTCAAGGGTTAGCTGAAACCCTTAAAAGGATAAGTTCGCCTTTGTAAATCCTATTTTTAATTATTCGGTTTGATTTTGTTTTCATTATGCACAATCGAGTGTTTACGTAGGTACATAGGGATACTACCGCCCCATTAGTATAATTCAATTGATTACGTTTCTGCAACTATTTAAGTCAAAGGTAATAGAAAAACCGGGCAAGAGCATGTCAGACCATGCTCAGTGTAGGGTTCCGAAGCCGTTAAGTACTACAAACATAAAAATCGACAAGTAATGACTAATTTTCTATTAAGTCATTTGGTGCTGTCTTAGATGGTTTTAGTAGGTAATTGAATTTATTTTAATTTTAATCGCCTGTATCTCAAGAACCAATGATGTCTGCTTATTCCTCATAGTTTTTCTTTAAAATTCGTTACATGCGCTTTCGTTCAAGAACTTTTTCAGATTTTTAGTATTTCTTGTTTTGGCTGTAGCCCTAAACAGGGGGCACTTGAGTCTAACATAAATTGGCACTTTAAAGTTTAATATTTCCTAAATGGATTCGTTAATCAAAAAATTGTTTCCACAAGCCCGTTATATTTTTGAAATACCTATCCAACGATACCCCGCACTATGGGGTAGTTGAGAACACAAATACATTCTCACGTTACGTGTACGGGAAGTACAATAATAAAATATTTTTTTCAAAATTTTATTCTATTATTTTGTTGGCGTGACTAATTTGTATATTCATGCCAAACTACAGCTTTCTAGTACTAAGTGTCTCTACCAAGCTAGGCTGCGGATGGATGAACGGACGGACATGGCGAAACTATAAGGGTTCCTAGTTTGACTACGGAACCCTAAAAATGTATGTTCGTTAGTATGAATGGCAGGAGATAAAACACATACATTAGTTTCTGTGCGGGGCTAGTGGCCTATTTCTGGATCGTGTCAAAATCCTCATTGTTTAATTAAATCAGGTAAGGAAAGTCATCAAAATTAGCCCCGGCATACATCTGCTAATCTTCAGCGTAAAAGTGGTAAGAAGAAAGAAGAGGGGAGAGCATCAGCTCCCTGAGAGACAGCAGCAGTGAGACCATTCCAATCTGAATTATTATCATCTATCCTGACGCACTGGCGCTTTCCAAGGAGGTATGAAAATGATTATGTGCCTTAAGGCCGACAAATAAAAGTTTGGTTCTTGAGGATGCCGAACAGAATATTGAAATTAACTGTATTAAAGGCACTAGTGAAATCTAGTCAAACCAGGGGGTGCAAACGCTCCTAACGTTTTTCTTTTCTATCGCTCAAAATGTATGGGATGACAGTCGACCACGTGGTTTATCGAAACGCACGAGAATGTCATCCCATACATTTTGAGCGATAGAAAAGAAAAACGTTAGGAGCGTTTGCATCTTGGCTAGGGCCCCAGGTCACTCAGATGTTTATTTTATGTGAGTAATATTTTCTTATTAATCATATTGTTACAGTTGGAGTTACAACGACGTCAACAAAATGCTTACAGCAAGGAAACAAGATGAGCTCAAACGAAATGGAAATAGAGCCCCAGAAACGTCCTTGCTGACGCGAAGGTGACCCTGCCCACGCGGCGAAGATACCTTACCTTTTTGTTGAAAAGGACGGTACGCAGTAGTCCCGCTGCTCCTTCTTGGACGACGGTGACCAGGAAAGGTTCCGAGGATGTATCCAAACCTATGTAGTTCTGGTGCACTGAAACAAGATAGAAATTTTAAATTTTAACTATTATCGTTTTTTCCGTTTTTTTTTTTAAGTTTCGGCGCTTGACGCTTTGCTGCGCGTTCTGCGCCTACCCCCATGTTGTTTTATTAAAAGATAACGAGCAAAAATCTATTTATTCATAAATGAATCTCACGACACAGGCCAAGCCTAGTGTGAGGTTTATTGTTAACATATTACTTAATTGTTTAATTGTTAAACTAGGTATAGCGTAAGTACCTATTGTAAAAAACTCGTGTAAATCTATTATTTTATACCACAAAGTTATAAAGTTATCGATGACCGTTTCACCTTGAATGCAAATGTTTTCATCTTAAAAACTTTGTTAAATATGTCGTTCTTATAATAAGCCATTTTACCTATTATTTAACACGGTATCCAAAAATCATGGCAGATGATGATATACCCTATTTTATTTGGAGCTATGTCAACTTCCATCCTTTTGTATATTAATAAAATCATCTAAAAGTCTTTCATATTATTCAATTTAAACGAAATCTATTGATTAAAATAATATAGACAAAATTCTTATTCAAGAAGCAATCAGTTTCCAAATTTTACAGTACGATTACTGTAAGTTTACTACTAACAGGGAGTTCGCCTTCATTTAATTTTCAACTTTAACTTCATACAAATTTTGCAGGATACTGTTACCCACGTCTACCGATTTAGCAATAACTATTTTTTTAGTATGAGATTCTTTAATTTCAGCTTTCTGAAAATTAAATGAAGGCAATCCATCTGTCAGTGGTAAACCCAAAATAATTCTACTGTAACATGAAATAGTCAAACCTGTGCGCCTTTTGTCTGAAATATGTATTTTATTAATATTATTGGGATTCAAAGTTTGAAGGCCCGCGCGTATACATATTTGTACAAGTCTTATACTAGGACACCCACTGGCTCGTTAGTACAAACGTCTCAAAAATAAAGTTAGCTTTACGAAGTCATGGTAGCTCTTATTTACTTGACAGTAATGGCGGCTGAGTTAAAATCAAAACGATAAGATGTCAAAATAATCTCGGTTTTAACGAGTAGAATAGAGCCATGCGCTTCAATAGTCAGTCAACTTGGATGACCGGGTTGCGCGGTCTCGAGGGCTCCGGCCCGGATACTTACTGGCAAACGAAACCCTTATAACACGTCTTTGGTGCCAAGTGACACGCAACTCATCTATCTTTTAAAAGTGACTTTTGTGAAAATCGGTCATTCTATTTTTTAATAGTCAAATATGATAAAACTGTTATTTAAATTCACCAGCTTTATTTCTGGCTGAATTTCATGTGAATAGACCCTTTTAAAATACTCGGCGTAGGTATTTTAATTATTGTTTTTTATCGTTTAAACGAGTTAGCCGTTACTGTTCTGTTCTACTCGGTTAAAACCGTAGTGCATTGGATGTGTCTTAGTCCCTGATTGCATTGAACTCGGCCGCCATTACTGTCAAGTAATTAAGAGCTATCAAGATGGCGGCAGTACGGAACCACGTCTTTGGTGCTGTTTCGTTTTAAGCGCTCCATACAAAGGTGTAATAACGCAACTTTTTTGTTACCAGCAATTTGCTTGAATTTAGTACGTACTGCAGCATTACCGCTGCAAAGTTAAACCTTTTTTGCACCGTCGTATTGTTACCTCCTTGTTCCGGTACGTGATGTTATTCTTTGGTCACTTGTCATGTATGTTTTTAAATTTTTAAATTTTTAAGTTCAAAAACTTTCGAATTTTTTCTGACGTTCTCCGCTCGCTTGTTCTCGGTCATTATGAATTCGGAGCTGACATGTTGATAGTCACATAAAGATTTTTTTTTTTTGAAGAAAAGTCATGTTTTGATCAGTGAAGGCTCTCTAGTGTATTGCCCGCAAGATTCCTCAGTCTTCAACCTTTTTTGGCCACTTTCGAGTCTTGTACTGCCTCACGAAGGCACCGCTGTACCGGTTTATTCCCCGGGTAAGTTACGCTTCGTCTGTGTTCGTTTTCCCAAGATTCCGTTCCCCTCGTTTGGTTCTCGTAGATTTATTAGTCCATTCTTTCCAGTTCCTACCGCCTACCCCATTTGGCACCAGTGCTATTACGCACCAACCAGGCTCCAGTCCTTCCACCTACCCTAACCGGCACCACGGCGTGGAGAGGTTGACTCCGCACCACCACTGCTCAGCTCGCACCAGACTACATCCGGCGCGCGTATCGAGTTTACACTCCAGCTAGGTACGGACTAACACCGCGGTCGGATGGAGACCGACTAGTGCGCGCGTGCATTTTTTTTTCCTTTTTAATTATTTTTCCTGTATAAGTTGTTTTAACTGGTAGTCTCTGTACACAAACATCACCCCAGAAACCGTGAGTATACCATTGTCACATTTCGTAGTGTTGCTTAGGCGGCGTCTCCGTAGTAACATTCCAGTATTTGTTGACTGGTAGTTTAGTCACCATCTCACACCCTTCATACTACCCAGCAACCCCTATCACCTTTTTTATAACCCCCTAAATTCAAAAAAAGGCCCGCGCGCCTGATCGAACAGCATTTATAATGTTCTTTTTCGGTTTTTTAATTTGGTCAACGATAATTGTATTTGTGAACACATAACCGGCTCGCTTTCCTCTTTTACGGTGTCAAGAACCTATCTGTTTAGGTACCTTTGAATTGTGTACTTACATCAACGTTATACGTAGGGTTTTGTTAAAATCAATTTGTACGGCTTGCTATTTTAATGTGTGTATTTCTCATTTGTGTATTTCGACTTAGGATTTAATTAAAATAAATCTTTGTCTTTAAAACGTTGTTCGGCATTTTTAATTCCACAAATTCTACGTATTGAGCACCGGTATACTCCGTGTGTTCGGTAGTACGATCATTTAAAAGCTTTTTTTAAATAGTCGTGCTACAGTACCTAGTAAATTAAAATTAAAGAGATTAGTAAAACGACATAAAGAAAGAAAAAAAATTGACTTTTAATTGCCAAACTACACATGCAGGTTCAGAATCCGGAAAATTATGAACGTAATAAAACATTAATCGGGATAAAATCCATCAATAATTTAAAAATAAACTCTAAGAAACCTAAACTAACCGTATCTCTTCTAACTCCACGTTAAACCATGCGCGGCAGCGTCGACTATTATATAATCTTATAATAGTCGAACTTGAAGTAGATGAGATATGCAGAATAGAGTAATAAAAAAATGTAAGTAGTTGAACAAATTTGCCAAATTTCAAAAACTAACGATAACTGGTCTAAGGTAGAAGAGTAGTGCGTGACACGACAGGTTGTTGTCCGTCTGTCCGTCGATAATAAGAATTGGAGGTGAAGTGAATACCGGGACGCAATAACTACATCTATAACCGGTAGACTCAACTAATGAGATATTGCTAGAAGATCACCGATAGATACTTGGGTAACCTATTACGAATATTAAAAAATATTTATGCATGCATGTAAAATAGAAGTATGAAATTGTTTGGCACCGTTGCAATATATATTTGAGGAAAGATGGTCTCAACCGCACGGAAACAGATATATATATACCACAGGTCGCCCGCGACTTCGTACGCGTAAAAGTAGTTTCCCGCTACTCCCCTATCTTAACCCCTTGGGATCTATTTCCAAAAAAAGTCCCTAGGTCCTGCAGTTTCGGCTGTGCGGTGATCGATCAGCCAGTCAGTTTCTTCTTTTATATAGTACCTGGGCGAGCGAGCTCTACTCGGGTGTATGTAGACACAGCTATTAAATCACAATTTGATAGTGTCGTCAATATATGTCAAATACCTCGTAAATCGCTATTCCCTCGGAAACCGTTCAATTTTCTGGGATAAAAAGTATTCCATGTCCTTCCCCGATCTTAGTTATCTCCGTACCAAATTTCATCTAAATCAGTTTAGTAGATCCAGAGATTACCCCCTACAACCTCACAAACTCACAAACTTAACCTCTTTATAATATTAATATAGATATATATGACTTACGTTTTCCCAGGAAGTACTTGAAGTACCATCTTGTTTCGTACTCCGGGTTTTCCAAAATTGGCACATGGTGGTGCCCGAACAACTGCAAACAAAAATAAACTATCTGTACTTACCTCTAACAAGAAAATTGCTACAAGCTGTGATAGTAAAGGGGTGAATCAACTTTTAAGGTACTCCCCAATTTTCGACATGTCTCACTATGTCACCTTAATTTGGTAGAATGCAATTTTTTTTTTTGATGTGGTCAATATATTGAATAAATCAGACAATTAAACTTACTTTCTAGCTGACAATTTAAAAAAATCTTCTATGATTTACACAAATATATCAGGTAACGCAGGGGACGACGTTGTCCCCGGGTTTTGTATGAAAAACGTGCATTTTCCACTGCGTTACCATGTTTTTACAAAATTATAGAATTGGTTTATGATTATGAATAGTGAAATCCGAAAATCTGATTATCTAATTTTAACATGTGTAAACCATTATCAATCTCACATATTCTAGTAAGTTTTTATTAGCGTGTAGAAAAGGAGGACTTTAAAAGTTGATTCACCCAAAGGACATCGGATCGAAATAAAATAAAAAGTTCAAGTTCAACTACTTTATTTGGAATTTAAATTGTTTAAGGAAATAATACTAGCTGTTTCCCGCGGCTCCGTCCACGTAGAAGTCTTTTAACGCTGTTCCCACAGGAACCGTCGAATTTTTCGGGATAAAAAATACCTTATGTCCTTCCCCGGGACTCAAACTATGTCCATACAATATTTCATCTAGACGTTTTATCCGTGAAACAGTTACTTTCATATTTATAATATTAGTAAGTAATAGTAAGTGACTTCCCCGGAGCGTTCCGCTGTGGCGGGCATGAAATATCCTAAAGTTTTTTATTGATAGAACAGTTAGACTAAATTTATAAGACAACAGCATATTATGATCTAATCACTAAAAAGAATAATAAGAATATACTGTTTCAAAAAAATAACCACCTCAAATGAAAATCAGTCAAATGAAGTCAGCGCTTGATTAGTAGGCGCATGAAATTAGCAAAACCTGGACCTAATTCGGTAACTTTAATTTTCTTTCTCTATAATATAAAGTGTTGTTAGTTATAGTTAAAATAAAAAGAACTAAACATTTTAGGGTTCAAATTCAAAGTAAAAAAATAAATAAATATACATTCTGATTTTATAAATAGGTACAGCATAATAAATAACTTTGTTAAAATGCCATTGTTATGATTTGACGCTTGCATTCCGGTTAAAGATATCAAAATTAAACAAATTAATCAATTTCGACTATCACTAATAATAAAGAAGTTTCAGTAAGTTACACATTTTGTGGGACATCTTACCAGAAATTATAGATAATTGCAATTCAACAATTAATTGTAAACAGATTTTCTTTGCAGATGTCTAAAGTCACAAATATTGGTAATATATGGAAAACCATAATATATAACTACTTCAAAAGTGTTTCATTGAGGCCGTCAATATAGTATTAATACTCTAAGAAACAAATGAAAGAAAAAACATCCACGATTATTAATTTAATAATATTTTTTCCTACTTAAGTTATTTCTTGCATAGTAAGGACTTCATTTATTTGTGCCTGAACTCCCGACCGTGCTGTCGCGAGCGATTCTAGTGTAGTAGTCTCATGCATCCAATTAACATAGACTAGGCATAGCCATTAACATTTAGCATAGGTCAAACTTTTATAAACACGCGGGGTGCACCACGGTTCTTCTAGGGCGGTGTTTAATTGAAATATTTCGTTCATTAGATCGATAACATCTAAATTCATCAGGGCTGGGATTCTACACAGTAATGGGCGAATTGCAAAAATATTGTCGGTACATAGTTAAGGACCTAATTGATTGAACCTTTGTGTAACGAAAATTAGTCATAAAATCGTATTGGTTAATCTTCGTTACACAAAGGAAAAATAATTACATAAAGGAAAAATAATAAACTGAACTGAACTAATTTGTTTTAATTAAACTTTGACATCAATTAGGTCCTTAACTATGTACAATATTTTTGCAATTCACCTTATTATTTCAATAAAAATATGTTAGGTGGGTGACAACAAGCATACTTATTATGATAAGCTTGCAACAGTTGTGAACTGGTCGCTCCAAAACAATCTTGTTCTGAACCCGTCAAAATGATTGTGATTAAATATAATTATTTGTCTGGAGAGGTTTTCCAAAAGGCTAAAAACGTCGGCTTGAACATTTATTTTAAAAACTTACTAGTGGAAGATTGGATCCCTCAGTAAAATGTTTAGCAAATTTAATCGAGGAATTGAATTTAAGTTTATGCACCGGTCAAGTTCTAAAAATACTTTTATACTCGTAAATGAATAATAAATACACTCGCGAGCAAAAGTATCGAATCACTTTGCATTTTTTCATGTTGGATGCACATATCTTTGTAATTTCCCACCCGAATCTGAAAATTATGGTACCAAATAAAAGCTAATAATGTAACGCATTAGAAAATGTGCTAATTTAATATTCAAGGCCCAAAGACTGAAAAAAAAACGCGAATAACGGAAGTAGCCGGAATAAAAGGCTCGTTTAACATACAATACGATTTATTATTATTAAATTAGTATCGGGTATTGCCACCCCTAGCCTTGCTGACACAGTTTAAGCGATTTTTCATCGATCTAATTAATTTTCTAACATAGTCTTGAGGAATAGCATCCCATTCCATTCCATTTCTCCAGCAAAGCTATCTTCAACTCGTCAACAGTGGCAGGAGCAGTATCCCGATTCCGAACCTTTCTCTTCAGATAGTCCCACATGTGTTCAATGGGGTTAAGGTCCGGACTCATCACTGGCCAGTTCATGGACTCGATGCCCACCTCGCGGAGATAGGCAGCGGTGACCCTTGCGGTATGACAAGGGGCATTATCCTGCATTAGCATGAACCCCTCATCAAAAATACCAGCATAAGGGACGACATGCTCTTCCAGAATTTTCGTTATGTACCTGACAGCAGTCAATTCACCGCCACGACCACCGCTAGGCACGAAAACCAGCTCGGTCCGCGCATCGTACGAGATGCCGCCCCAAAATATAACAGAGCCACCTCCGTAGGCGACTCTTTCGGAGAAGCAGCACTGAGCATATCGTCGCGCTCTGATGTGCACCTTCTGCGGCCGCTTCTTGGTCTTGAAGTAAAAGACCCAGTTTGGTGGAACCCCTGGTAAAGTTTACAAACTGTAGATTGGCTCAGATTCACCTCGGCAGCTACTGAACGTTGACTACGCCCTTCTTGCAGAAGCTGGACGACTACTGCGACTTGAGCTTCAGTGGCTTCCATTTTTTCCAGGTGTTCTGCACAGGATAATTTGCGGAGATGTGTACCGGTCGACTTCTGATAAGTGACTGATAAGGAACCCCCCTCTACCCCCGTTATATAGGGGTCAAGGATAGTGCAAGTCGTGCACGTTGTAACGAGTAAAGGCTCACAAACCGGGAAATTACCCATAATCTGAAAAATTCTGGGCCATTTTTTATGTTTCATAGCTTTTTATAAAGCTAATATTTCAAGAAACGTAATTACATTTAAGTAATTTAGAAAAATAAACCAATTTACAAAGATATTCGGTTCACATGAAAAAATGCAAAGTGATTAGATACTTTTGCTCGCGAGTGTATTACAGTTTACGTCACATTTGAATGACGTTTGTCTATCATTATATGTCGATTAAATAACAGGGCTGAGATTATACACAGTAATAATGATATCGTCTTTGACGTGTTTCCGTATTGTCAACGTTTTGATAACTCTCATGTACTTGACAGTTATGACGGCCAAGTTATATTAGAAACGACCATAAAACACGTCAATCGCAATATCGATTTAACGCAGTAGAATAGAGCTCCTGTATATTAATGACGCTTGCTCCCCTGTTAAGACCCGGCAACTTCAAAGTTGTGTTAAGAGGAAGTATGCAATCTAAATTGTTTCCAATCGGTACACAAACGTGAAATTGGGGGTGGAAGTTAAACTGGAAGTCTTACATTTTTGAAGTTACAGTGAAGTGATACAACATGCCCTTAAACAAACTGTGTATTCACACTAAATTTTTATGTTTGCTATCTTGTATTTGTATTTTATCTTTATTAGTTCTTGTGTGTACAAGACCCGTTTTAAATGACAACACACTATGGTGTTTTCCGCCAGACAGCTGTTTCACACAATAGTGTGAAACAGTTGTCCGTGTGTCAGCAGGAACTCTTTTTAAGTCAACGTCATCTTTTTCCATCATCATTTTTCCATTGTTAGTAATTTTCTTGAATAGAAAACCCATTTGGCGTAGTTCTTAGTGTAAAATCACAGCCTTTGAACTTCATCGTTTCTATTAATTTGGACTTTCCTGCTCTTATTGTAGGAACTTGTTTATAAATTAGATGAAAGTTATAAACCATTCGTCGTATCACTGCGTAATCACAATCACCAAGATCTAGATAGAATTTCCTGCGTACCCAGTTTAATATTGTTTGTGTTGGTATTTTTATTTTTTCTACATTCTTCCTCCTGGTTCAAAAATGTTCTGATTGTAGGTTTAGATATGCCTGTTCCGAAATTCGTTGTTGAACTTTGCCGAAATAATCTGAGTAATTGCTATTTTTGAATTTGCTATTTTCTGATATTAAGTACAGGGCCTCTATTCAGGTGCGTTAAAACGAAATCGTGTTCGACATGTTTAAGAATCGTTTATGTCACAGTCGCCATTATTGTAAATGACATAAGAGTTATCAAAACGTTGACAATACGGAAACACGTCAAATACGATATCGTTATTACCGTGTAGAATCCCAGCCCAGGGCCTATATTCAGTGGGGCTAGACGAGTTGCATTCGACAATCGTTAGCAATTATTTATCGATAGACAAATGTATGGAATTGACGTAAGCCACCGAGTTAGTCACGTGTGTGTTACTATCTCGGTGGCTTACGTCAATTCCATACATTTTTCAATCGAAATACAATCGCTTACGATTGTCGAATGCAACTTGTCTAACCCCACTGGTGCGTTAAAACAATATCGTGTTTGACGTGTTTAAGAATCGTTTATGTCACAGTCGCCATTATTTTAAATGACATATGAGTTATCAAAACGTTGACAATACGGAAACAGGGTCAAAAACGATATCGTTATTACCTTGTAGAATTCCAGCCCTGGTATAGGTATATTTAATATAATTCCATGGACTGGATTTTTAACATTTTTCGAGGGTTCTTTATCGTAATAATAACCTTTTTATAAGTAAATTGTAAATATAATCAAAACTATAGCAAATATTTGAATTGTGTGTTAGGCACTCTATATATATATTGGTCTACTAATGCGACTTACCCCTACGGCTGTACGATGGGTACTGAAGCTAATTGAAAGAGCACGATAAACACGAACTTTTCGAAGGAAAATCATTTTGCTCTATATCGTAACGCAAGCGACGGCGCGGCGTTATGTTATTCACCTTAAAACCTTCACCAATTTAGCTACTAAATCGGTTCGATTGAGTCTCCGATTATGATTTGATTACTTCTTTTGAGCGGAATCTTCACTGCCTTCGTGCTGTGACATTGGTTTGTATATCAAAGACTTTGCCTCTCCCTTGACCGTAATATTTGCATTTCCAGTTCGCTTGGAAAACGGGTTTATGCGATCTTTTGATTGTATAACAATTCTAGTTATACCAAGAAATTCTCAACTATCAATATTGGTGCGGTGTGGAGCCATAACCCAAGACATTGCCCTAGCGCACTGAAGCGACTTTAGATGTAGAGTCATGTGGGGTAAATGTACGCGGAGAATACGTGTCCGTAGTGGACATCGTGCAAATACCGCGGATGACCACGGGTCGAGACCTGCCGAGTTTCATTCGCGTTTGATCACAGGTTTGCCGCAAAATGCTATGGGAACTTACGCGATAATTTTGTTTTTGCACGGATTTGTTATTTTTTCTTTGATCTTGATTTGTATTAGACTGATTGAGTATTTTTTTGTTATTTATAATTTTTATTTACTTTTGTGGAAATGGGTAAGTGTCCGCAGTATTAAAATGCGTATACCTATTACTAAACCGCGATGAGTTTACACTTGAAATAGCTGTCAGTTCATATGAACTTTGACGTATTTATATGACAAAACTGCCACCGCCAAGACTATTCTAATCGCGGTTTGATAATACTTAAACTACTAACAAGCTGTCCACCCGGCTGGAGTCACTTGACATCTACCACGACTCAGCTTTTAAATATAAAAGTAAACTTTTATCTGTTGGTGACCTCAAAACTTTTTGATATATTTTTAAATTCTATTGATTAATGTCTATGTGTTTATGTTTATAATGTTAATGTATTATTAATATTTGCTCGTTTCTGTGTAGGGTTAAGTAATTGCATATTTTTAGTCCATGCTGTGATCACCTCTAAGTATTTCTAGTTTTCTTTTGGACCATGTTACCTATTAACTAAAAGCGTTGTTTCCTGTTGGTGAACATTATAAATAAATAAATAAATACTTACCGCGTCATATTTTTTTTGCCTTCTAGAATGAAAATGCCTCGCAAATAAGCTTAAAAGAAAATTTTCTGACCTGAAAATCTAAAGGTACACAAGACCAGATTGATACAGCCAAAAAGTTGATGGAAGACGGAAAATTGAAACGAAGAGCCGCAGAATGTATTGGATTGGAAACGAATAATTAAGATAACGTCTCAAACTCAAGTCCACTGTAACATCAATGGTAAGACATTACTAGCAACATTTACTCATGAATCATGAACAAGAGGCACGTTACTATTATGATATATTATGACCTACATCTGATGGTCACGCTCTCCAGCTTTTTATGAAAGCATCTTCACTATCATTATACAGTCAATTTTATTACATTATTGTACTATCTATCTATACAAAATAATATAATATAATTAAATTTTGTATTCAGGAAGTATTTTGTAGCCATTGTAATGAGAGGTTCTACGGTCTCACTTTAAACGCACTGAGAAAATTAGTTTTTGAATGTGATTTTCGTGTAGTAGCCAATTAACTTTACGTCGTACACTTTATCGGCGTTGCGTACACTTAACCGACGGCGTGCGGATACTTTCCCTAGTCGATAAAATGATTAAGTAAAACTAATAATGATTGTTAGGATTGAAATTTAATGTTTTGTTTTTCTTTACAACTGTTTATACGAGTAACATTACAATTATTTTTTTCTTTTCAAATTAAGTAACTAAATATTTTATTCTGGAAGGATTTTACTAAAATATGCGCTCGTTTACCCCACATGACTCTATCTACTCAATATTTGGCATTTATTTTTGATTATGATGCAACAGGGTATCAACCTTAAAAAATAATTTTAATTAACAGTGAAGTTTTACCCCATCTTTTTCGCCCAGGGAGTCTCCATTTTCTAGACGGTAGCGGCGGGACACAGAACTGGAGCAACCGTTGCTGGACCCAGACATCTGTAATAAAACATAATTTCAACATCAAAGTTATAAAACTGAAATTTTGTACCCATTTAAATATTGATACTGCATGCAGACCAATATTAATATAAATAAAAAGTCTAAAAACATCTGGGGTAACCTTAGAGGAGAGAAGACGCCCGATTGAAAAATGAACGGCTTTTCTCACTTACTTGATAATGGCGAAATCACTGCCGAACTGCGGTCACAGTATATATAACTATAGCTAAATAAGTAAAGAAGCTACAAACAAACGTTAGATCCACAGATGTCGATTTTGGAAGCTATCAGTCGAATAACTAAAAAGTTCTAGATGGCGGCTACTCTTTCTCATTTTGTCCACGGATTCCTTGTCGGAGCCTATACGACCCCCATGATCCAATTACAATTTTGGAAGCAATCAGACGAATAACTAAAAAGTTCTAGATGGCAGCTACTTTTTCTCATTCTGTCAACAAATTCCTTGTTAGAGACCGATATCGATTATGGAAGCAATCAGTTGAATAATAAAAAAAACAAGATGGCGGCTACTATTTTTTATTCTGTTGACGGATTCTTTGTCACAGACCACACAGATCCCCAGATATTGATTTCGGAAGCAATCCGTCGAATAACTAAAAAGGCCGCAATTTTTTCTCCATCTGTTAACGGATTGGATATCGCAGGCCACAGCAGTAATAAAAAAATATTTTTTCAATTTAACTAAATTTTAGAGGACAACTCAATTGGAGAGTAGGTTTAATTAATATCTTGAAAAGTTGGCCTTAGCTTCTTTATTGCTTTAGCTATATTATACGAGGGGCGGCTAAAAAGTTCGCGGCCAAAGCTGGAAAAAAAAAACAAAAAAAATACTTCAACACTGTTTTCCCCGCCTCTTTGGCAGTTTAAATATTGCCGCCATTAAAAGAAAAGTTATTCGTTTTCATTTTGGTGCGCGGATAAACTTAACAATGTCTGTCGAATGCGGACATTTTGCCAAATTTGAACACTGCGTTTAAGTATTTTGTAAAAAAAGGAAAATCGCTTAAAGAGATTTTTGATGATACGACGGATACTCTCCATCATTTAACCCTTCGCACACTATGTATGATAAAAAATAGGCACGTTTATTCCAACAAGGACAACAGAGCTGTGAAAATGACCTGTCACGGTGATCACTGACGAAAATGTTGAAAAAGTGGAAAAATGTGTTCTGGCTGGCAGAAAAATTACATGAACGTTTACACATGAAAAAAATTATTGGGTACCAAAAATGCTGACACCCCTTGACAAGGAACGACGACGTATAAAAGTTGCAAAGAATTTTTGGATCTAGCTGAAGGAAATCTGGACGAAAATTGGCAACTGAATCGTAACCGTAGATGAGACATGGGTTCGCCAATATGATCCAAAATCAAAACAAGAGTCTACGCAATGGTTAAAAAGGGGCGAGAGGGCACCAAAGAAACTTAAAGTTGAAAAGTCAGCTTTGATGCTTATGGCGAACGTGTTATGGGACAGTGAAGGAGTTTTTTTTTTGGTTGATATTTGCCAAAAGGAACCACAGTGAACGGTCAACATTATGCAAATTATTGATTCAAGCACGGGACGCAGTCGTCCAGAAGCGACGTGGGAAACTCGGCCATGGAGTGTTGTTTTTGAAAGGCTCTAAATGTCACTGGTTTTGGAGAAATCAATCATCCACCCCACAGTCTAGACCTGGCTCCTAGCTTCTATTTCCTTTTTTCAAATTTGAAAAATAACTTACGTGGTCGCCGGTTTGCTGATGACAATCAGATCACAAGGCTGCGGTAGAGAGCCATTTTGAAGCGAAGGAAAAATATTATTTTTTCGGCGGTATTAAAGCATTGTTTGCTCAAAGCTCTAATCACTCTATGAGGACTATGTGGAAAAATAAAAACATTTACTTTAATACTCTCTTTTATTTTTTTCTTTGGCCGCGAACTTTTCAGTCGCTCTTCGTATACTGTGCCGCTGTGGACCGCCATGAATAAAAAAGAAGACCAGTTGAAAGGCAACACTTCTTGGTACCTATATCATATCTTCATATCATACCTGGCAGGAAAAAAAATGTATAAATATATGAATAAATAAATAAAAAGTTAATAAAACATATAGAAAAAGTTAACAATAATTAAGAACAGAGGTCCCCAAACTAGGCAATGCCTGAATCTTGGGTGACCGAAGAACAAATAAGTTTTAAAACTAAAACCCGACTGTAAAAAGAAAAATCTTGTTCGTAGTCGAAGGCCAAAAACGTGTCACAAATGACGCAAACATTGCTTACCATGCGGAACTAATATCTGGAGTAGTACCGTCACTACCCGCTAGATGGTCCTCAAAGTCTATTAAATTCATTTTTTTAAATTTCCGTCTGTCTTGTTTAACCATCGCACAAAAACGTCAAATCGATAGACACCTCATTTGTCAAAATCGGTCCATTAGGAACGGCGCTAGAGTGGAACATACATACATACCTACATATATATATATAATAAGTACACACACATACATACAAACATACATACATAGAAACATACGTAGGGTGTCAAAATCATTACCCTACCTTTGCTTCGCCGTATTCGGGTAATAAAAATAAGAGTTTGTCGACTATACAATATGACAGATGACTAATATTAATACTAAACTGAAATAAACCAATACAAGCGAAGGTAATAATATTATAGTTATTAAATTCTTATCAAAGTTCCAAAATTTGTCCTATACTTATCCGAAAATACATGAGAATGAAGTTGCGGGGATGTAAATGGGTAAGGACCAAAAAGTTTGCCACACTACGTAACTCACTCAATTTTTTTTTCTATTAATCTTTTCCGTTGTGACACGAAAATTAGCCAAACATTTGTAGGGAGAATTTTCGTGTCACAACTGAACTTATTTCACTTTTGTTAATTGTATGGTTAACTACGCTATTTGGTCCTTACCCAAATATTAAATCAGAATAATTCCTCAGTTTCCTTATAGTCTAGAGAAAGAAGCCACTTAATTACTTAATCCTTAGCCTCCATCAGGTCATAATACGAGTAGAGTTCTGTAGTGGGATGTCTAAAAGATTTTCATAACATAACCTTAAGCACGCATCTCTGAGCCCTGCACATAACATTTGGGTTTTTGCTGCGCTGCCCCAAACTGCGATGCAGTAACTTGCTACAGATTGTCATATAGCTATATACACCAACTTCAGAACATCCTTGTTGGCTGACTCTCTCAGTCTTTTTACAACGGCTGTAGTTTTCCTAATTCGTTTAGATAGCCACAAAATGTGTTGTTGAAAATTTTAATTATGGTCTACCATGATCCCAAGGTTTTTTACAAAATTAACTCGTTGTATCTGGGCGCAAGAGTAGGCAGATTTCATGTCACATGAGTCGTGTATTTTTATGCTATTTAAACTTGGTCTTGCTGTAATTTAGAGTGAGGAGGTGATTTTTTAGCCATCTGTCAATGATCGCCATTCCAGATTCAGCATTACAGGCACAATAGTTCCAGGATGGACCCTTGAACAGAACGACCGTACCATTTGCATAGCACACTACCTCAGCGTGATGTAAGATAAGGTTATGTATATCGTTCATGTAAATGATAAATACTGTTGGGCCCAGAATACTGACACCAAACTTTTATAGGGAGGGTATCGCTAACAATTGAGCCAATCCTGACTATCAGTTCTCTATCCGACAGGCAGCTACTGAACCATTTGTTCACAAGGCCTCTGACACCGAAGCTATCGAGATTTTTAAGCAGAATTTTAATTGAGATGGTATTGAATAACTTTGCGAGATCCAGGAAAATTCCAATACAGTTTTGCTTGTTTTCAAGATTTCCACTACTGTCGAGACCGCATCCTCGGTGGACTTTTTCTGTCTAAAACCAAATTGTCTGTGAGAGATTAGATGGTTGGTCTCAATAAATTTAACTACATACATACATACATAACATCACGCCTTAATTCCCAGAGTGGGTTAGGCAGAGCTACAGAAATACCAACAAATCTAAAAAGACTTAATTTAACTAAACGCTTGTTAATGTTTTTTTCCTGTAATGAAAATGGGCCGATAGTTACCCGGACAAGAACTATTGCCTTCCTTGAAAATTGGGGAGACCGAAGCTACTTTCCACAGTTTAGGAAAACAGCCAGAGCTTAGGCTTATATATATTGAACAAGTCCGTTAAGGGTTTGCAAATAATGTATCGGGTATACTTTATAATACGAGTACTGACGCCATCCAATCCAGGAGCGCTGTCTGATTTCAGTTTCATTAATTAGACTGAGTACTTCTTGCTGGTCTGAGGTTCCATAAAAAAGAGTTTTTTTTAGAAGTGCTACAAGGTAACTTAGCAGCCAGGCTTCCTTCACTTTCTTTCGTATTTTGAGTTCGGTGGCAGGGTTACTTTTAGCCGTAGTGTTAGAGATTTTCCTGATCGTTTTCCAGAGTTGTTTTAGGTCCATGCTATGAAATTGGATTTCCTGGCCTTCATATTCAGATTTGAGTCTACGTATTAGGTCTGTGTAAAAGTTCCTGTAACGGGAATAAATAACATAAGCACTTTCATCATTGCTTAACTTTCAAGTGAAGTCTGACACGGTGACGAGAAAATCTAAGTAAGCCTGGGGTCATCCATGGCTGTATGGTATATCTTGATCTGGATGAGGTTACAGTTTTGGAGTTATTGTTGATCGTTTTTTTAAATTCTTTCATAAAACCATCCACTTCATTGTCAATTTCAGACAATGAAGTAATCACACTCCAGTCAACCAAATTTAGATCATTACCAACACCATTGTAATCAATTTCTGTTCTGGTTTCATTTGGCCTTAACTGCTTTATGCCTGTTGTGAGGCCCATAATTGCAATTTTATGTTATGGTCAGTTATATCCAAATCACATATAACCCCAATTGTTGGGGTTTTACACTTGACAAAAATATGATCCAAACAGGCATACAGGAGTGTAGGTTTACTTATTGCCGGTTCGAGGCCATTATCTGTGATGAGGCAGAGGTATTCCATAGAATCATAGTATTAACCTAACTTGAACCTAAAAATTCAGGATAACTTAGATGTGTTTCTTAAACGTGTAACATAAAAACGATATAGATTATAAATCATATTTTTTTTACCAAGTGAATAAAATTACCACATTTCCGCAGTGATCAGAAAAGAAATAATATACGAATTTGCGGCAGGAATTTCATTTCAGAGCATTCTAATTGACGAGGGTGCTGGTCTTCGACCAAATTTCAAAACGGATAACCGCTTCCCCTGTTCTGTTACCCTTACTTTCGACTCCTGCTTCTCATTCAGTAATTTTTAAAAACAACTGTATAAACATCAAGAGCTGATGATGACTTCGTGAAGGTACAAAATTTGACCTCCAAAAGTAAAAATATTTTTAATGAGGTAAAATAAAACAATTGAATGACGTTATTAAGTTTCTGCAAACACGGAAAGCGTGCATATTCCAATAAAAGTTGAACGATTTACTTATCTCCCATTTTTTATACCGATTATCAAAGCCTAAACGAAACCGTTGCTTACTAAAATTATCCAAATATAAGCGACATGTTTGCGTTTGTTAGTCCTTTACCTCAAAAGCATAAAACCCTGGTAGCGATTCCCCGAATCACATTTCACCTCGAACGTATATTTTTAATTATCGCCTTGTACCATAATCGTTTATTTTTTTCTCATTATAATTTTTAGTCGCATTATTTCACCTCGATCGTACATTTAACTATAGCGTTGCGTCTCAATCTCCATTTAGCTAAAATTTTATTGTTTTGTTATCTTTTCGTATCAAACAAATCAGTTGCGAAGTTATTATTTATTAAAGTAATAAATTATAATATTCGAAATATGGTTTATTTTAGATTCCTCGACGACAATGATATGAAGCAAAGTTGGATAGAAGCTATTTCACGACTAAATTAGTATTGGTCAAAACATAGTCGGATTTGCTCCAAACATTTTGAAAATGACTGTTATGGTGGCACTCCACTTGGGTTTGCGTATTCGCGTTGCTTCGTTGACCCTCTTAATTTGCAGTAGGAAGGAAAAAGATGCAACACGAATATTTGTGTAAATAGTGCCAGCATTACTTAAACAAATTGCGCAGACTCAAACCTGGTGCAGTGCCCTCCCTAAACTAACGCTCCCACTGAAACGCTTTCTTGAGATTTAGTAATGGTTTATAATAAAACTGAAAAAACACTTACTAGCCAATTCAGCGTACCTACAGTACTGGCAAATGAAATATCATATTTGTACTAACATCTCTTACATCTACAGATGTGACTCACCAAAATTGACAATCAATCAGGAACTAGTTGACCAATTGTATTGCTATTATTCAACAAAGCTCTTTCGCTTCTTCTACATTCATACATCGAATCATGCATGCACGTCGGTTTCGGGTACTTAAGATTCGGCCCTTTTCCAGTATTTCCCCGATTTGATTAAAAAAAGTACGCCTAGAGCGCCCCCTTCCGACCCTTCCACTCACTTTAGCACTGTATATTTCTTTCGTCAATCTTTTTTCATCCACCCTTTCCAAATGACCGAACCATCATGCCCTTTTCAATTTTAGTCACTACATCTTCTTTCAGATCACACTTCTCTCTGATGTTTTCATTCCTTACTCTATCACACAGTTTCACACCACACATACTACGCAAAGAGCGCATTTCTACTGCATTTATGCGACTTTCATGCTTATCCTGCCACACCCAACATTCACTACCATACATCAGAGTAGGGGCCAACACTCCATTGTGAACAGCCAGTCGGGCTTTTTGTGAAACGCTCCTTCTGCTCACAAAGGAGTGCAGGGCTCCATTTATCTGATTTCCTGCATTCACCCTCCTCTCAACATCCTTCTCACACTTACCATCTCTTGTAAACATACTTAAACTTACATAATTTTATTTATGAAAGATAATACATTTAAAAGTGTAAATATTTACTTAAAACCATTTAATTTACACTAAATTTATGTCTCAAATATCATGACAAATAATTATCATAATGATTTACAACTATTATCAAGTATTCCCATGTCTTTCTCTCACGCGCGTAGGCAAGCAAAAAACAGCTAAAGCTAGTGACGTAAATAAAATAATGCAACAAATGTGATACGTTACCATGCAACGTAACGGATAGAAAAATAGGGATAAAATGGCGTGGTGGCGCGGGTATTGTAGTCTAGGAGCAAGGTTGTTCGTAATATAATATATGATCAAACGAGCTTCGCAAGCGAAGTTCGATCAATATTATATGACTCGCTTCATTGGAAGATATAATTAAGTTTACATTATTGTAGTTTATTTAATCTACTGGCAACATTTTGCACGCTTATTTTAGAGAGATTTAAAAAAATAAGTATTTAAATTGACTAAAAACATTCTCAAACCCCACCATGTCGGGTAACCTCCTAGCATTCTGTCCTCATTATTTTTAGAGATGATTAGATGCAAAACTTTTGACTGGGTATACTGGGGGGGGTGGGAAATTATATCTTCCAATGAAGCGAGTCATATAATATTGATCGAACTTCGCTTGCGAAGCTCGTTTGATCATATATTAATATTTCCTCGCTTCATTATTCGATATAATTAAGTTTACATTATTGTAGCTATTTAGAGACAAAGTTTTGCATATATTTTAGGAAACAAAATTAAATTATTTTAATTTGATTTAGTTTTTTAATTAGTAGCCTTTGATTCATACATGAACAATATATATCTACTTATCTTATAAATTATAATCTTAATCAGTCTGATAATCGTTTACAATTGTTCGAAATAAGTTATAAGTTGCATACTGCTCTTGCAAATATTCCCTCGTCGGTAATTTGACGGTTATAAAATTTAGCGAAAATTTGTGAGGTGGAGGTCCACCCTGCAGTCTTCCTAATAAGGCCGACATTGACCCCTGCCGAGGCGGCTGTGGATGTGGCAGCATGGCGCGTGCTGTGTGCGCTAAATGTTGCCACATCCACACCACTTTCTGCTAGAACCTGCTTTATCCACCTACTTATTGACTGTGCTGTTGCGTCCCTATGAGGACGCTTCACAGTTATTAAGAGGCGTTCAGAGTTCTGCGGTCGTTTGTCACTAGTTATTGCTAAATAGTCACGGAGGACTGTGGCCGCACAAATTTCAGGTCTCTCATCAAAATATGGAAGGAACAAAATTGGTTGTTTTCTACCAGCAGTAGAAGTCTTAATTATATCGGATATAATAATTTTTATACCGTTAAAGCAAACGTGTACATTACAGGTTTTTATTAGTGATAATGTTTGGACACGGTGAGCAGTGCATAAAGCTAATAATATGACCAGCTTTTTAGTAATCTGCTCTAAAGAGATGGTCGTATTTGGGTACCATTTAGCAATATGATCTAGGACTAATTTTGGATCCCATGTGTGTGTATATTTTGGGAACGTAGGTCTCATTTTATATACACCCTTCAACAAGCGCTGAACGTGTTCATTTTTTCCAATGTTATTTCCGAGGAACAGGGATAATGCTGACCTGTGACTATTAATTGAACCGTAAGACGCTCCGTGGTGAAACTGTTCGGTTAAGAATTTTAAAACCAAATCAACCGAACTAACAAAAACGTCTTGACCGAGTTGTGAACAGAATGTCCACCACAATTTTAAAGATACATTATATTGCTGAATGGTATTTTTAGATAAAGATGCCAGCATCAATTCCCATGCGGTCGCAGGGATGCCGCGCCGCTCGTAAGCTAGCCGGAGAGCACCGCTGCACCCAGGGTAAGGTGCTAGTGAAACGGGCTCCTGGTCCTGTAATCAGAACAGACCAGGTGTTCTTCGGGGTTCATATATAATATGTCAGATTTTATTAACGATTTTAATAAAGGGAACCACGCTTGAGATGGCCAGATAGGAAAAACTAGAATTCCCGTAGCCTTATCATGAATTATCTTTTGTAAACATTTTAACATGACCGAGAATGGGGGAAAACTATAAAAGAAATAACTATCCCATTTTAATGTGAAAGCGTCTATAGCTTTCGCTTCGGGGTCTTTCTGCCATGATACGTAATTGCGACATTTGGCATTGGCGCGGGAAGCGAAGAGATCTATCTCTGGTTGTCCAAATTTACAAGTTATGCGCTGAAAAGCTTGGTTAGATAGCTCCCATTCTGTATCGGGATTCACTTTTCGTGATTTCCTGTCAGCTTCGATATTATCCCTCGTATTAATATACGATGCAAAAATCCAGATATTTCGTTCCTCGCACCACTGCCAAATTTGTCTGGAGAGTTCATTTAAATGCAGGAATTGGACGCCCCCCATGCGATTTACATAGCTGATAGCGGTCGTATTATCTATATGCAGAAGAATAGAGCAGTTGTGTTGGTCATATGCGAAATGTTTAAGTGCAAGAAATACAGCTAACAATTCCAATTGATTTATGTGGAATTCTCTTTCCTCTAATCTCCAGGCTCCATGTGCGCGAGCGTTATTTGCAAACGCTCCCCACCCAGTTAGGGATGCGTCCGAGAATATCTCAAGTGAATACGCAGGGGGTATAATCGAATGAAAACATGAGAATACATGCGTTTTCCACCATATTAGATCATTTAAAATTATGTCAGGTAATTTGATTTTTCTATCATAGTTCGGATCACGTCGCAAAGCCAGATATTTTTGTCTTTCCAATATTCTTGTATACAGCCACCCGTATTTAACCGCAGGGCAAGCAGCAATAAGCATTCCTATGAGCTGAGAAAGTTCTCTGACAGTACAAATGGGGAGAGACCAAAATTTGTCAACCAAACTCGCGATTTTTTCACGTTTTTCCCGGGGAAGGGATAACGTCATATCCACTGAATTGAAAATGAAACCTAAATATTGGCAAACTTGCTGGGGTGTTAACATACTCTTTTGAAAGTTTATTACAAATCCTAAGCATTGTAATATATTAACTGTTTGTTGGACATTGTGTAAACATTCGTCATAATTGTCCCCAATGCAAAGAATGTCGTCTAGAAAAAATACTGACTTAAGACCTTGACTTCTTAGGTAAGTGATAACCTCTCTCATAATCTTTGTAAAGGTTCTCGGCGCTAGCGAAAGACCATATGGCAAAGCCGTAAACTCGTATGTTAGTAATTGTGAATGGTCATCTTCAAAATGGAAGCGCAAATATTTTCTGTAATTAGCCGCGATAGGAACTAATAAGTAAGCCTCTTTTAAATCAATCGTGGCCATAAAACCATGATTTGGAATGAGCTTAACAGCAGTTCGATGATCTTCCATTTTGAAGTGTTTCTTGGGAATAAATTTGTTTAATTTTTGCAAGTTTAAAATAAACCGTTTGGTTCCGTTTGGTTTTGGTGCTAAAAAAGTTCTAGAAATAAATTGGTCGTCACACTGAGTGCAAGGTGTTATTGCATGTAACTGCAGTAAATTTTGAATAGCTACATTCATGTCGTCTCTTTCTGTGGTTGACCAATTTATTTTAGGCACACAATTTTGAACAACTGCCGTTTCGAAAGGAATAGGAAATCCGTTTTTGATCCAGTCCAAAATAACAACATTTGAAGTTATTTTACACCAACAATTATAAAAATATTTTAATCTACCCGCATGTTGTACCTGATTCATTGTTGCGGAGTGGCACGGGGTTTCCCCTGGCCCGCTGGTCTGGACGACGGATTCGGAGCTGGTTTTCGGTTCGCCGCACCTCTCCTCTGGCCTCCACGCCCCCCCCTGTTCGACGGATAACGCGAGGGGCCTGACCAGTTTCCCTGAAACTGGTAATTACTGCGCGGAGTAGTTGAGGTCGAAGTTGACGGCGTAGTCAACGTATTTTTATTAACTGGTACGGATTTTCTGATCTGAAAACCCTGTTTTTCAATAGCTTTAGAGGCTTTTATCTTGTCTGGGAGTTTACTTCCGAACAGTAGCTCGTCCCTTTCAGTTTCTTGAATAATATTCAAGAAAGGTTTGGCTAGGCAAGGTGTTAATAATTTTGTGCGCACTTGTGTCTCGCAAAAGTGCAAGTCTGAAAATATGCGACAACTATCGCCCAATATCTTTATAGCTTTCACTATGTCGCCACTTGTTAACAATATTGTCATCGCTCGATTAATAGCTGTGACCCCAATACCTAATTGTTGTTGAGCTGTTTCCATCTTTTTATCGCGATTTCGCGCCATTTCGGTAATTGCTGCAGAAATTTCCGCATTTAACTTAGGTGCTTGTAACAAAGTACAATTTTCCGGAACGGGATATTCTTTTAATATCTTGTCCTTTGAATCCCTTGCGGAGTAACGGTGGCCAGAGTGAAGCCAAATTATTGTTTATTTTCTCTCCGAATTTAGGTGTGTCATCTGTAACTTCCCCTAATGCGGAGAGAAGTTCCGGGTCCAAATCTGGCATTTCTATGTTATCCGGAACCGGATTGGAACTGGCAGGGTCAGGCGTTAGGGTGTTGTCCCCTGGTGGAGCAGGGTCCTCTGATGGAGCAGGGTCCACTGGTAGAGCAGGATCCACTGGTGGATCCTCTGGTACGCTCTCGTTGATAAAAGGGTTTGGGGTTTGCCACGAAATTGGGTTGTCTGGGACCATTTCGATCTCCGGTACTTCGATAAAGTCTTCGCTTTCTATGTAGAACAAAAGAAACCTTAATTTAAAAAACCCATATAAAAATAAAAATAAAAGTGGGTAGATTTACTCCAATGATATACGTTTTTCATAATTTTTACCTCACGGATAATAATTAGTTAACGCTTACATATCAACATGTATTCTTAATAGAATTAGGTACCATGTCTTACATGTAATTTGCCTTCGTGTTGACTCACGGCCAACCCCCAGGCTCACGTCTTGTACAAAGTACGTTTTATTTTCCACATCTTTTATACATTGATAAAGTTTTAGGAGAAAACATTACGCGTTAACGACTGTCTGTCGATAAGAATAACGTAATGAGAACCCTTATTTCAAAAATATAATAGTAGGTACTCACGAGATTCTTCGTCCGATGACGGTGAAGATATACCAATGTACTTTCTCAACTTTCGTTGATAATGTTCAATCTTTTCTTGATTAGTGCGCTTACGTTTTGGCATTGTTGAAAAAAGGTTTTTTACTTGAATACTGTAACTACACAGAATCAAGTTTTTCGTTGGAGGGAATAGTGGACGCGTGCGTCTGTCGCCGTGCACGAAAAAATAATGAGGACAGAATGCTAGGAGGTTACCCGACATGGTGGGGTTTGAGAATGTTTTTAGTCAATTTAAATACTTATTTTTTTAAATCTCTCTAAAATAAGCGTGCAAAATGTTGCCAGTAGATTAAATAAACTACAATAATGTAAACTTAATTATATCGAACAATGAAGCGAGGAAATATTAATAGTAGGTAACAGAAGATGGATAATAAAAAATACATAATACTTAGTGAGTTTAATTTACAAAAGACGATGATAAATTCATAAATAATTAACAGAAACAATGCAACACACGAATGCGGCACGTTCATTTGCGATATACCTATTTACGATTTAGTCGATTTACGTAAGAATGTGCGCGCGAAAAAACGTGCGCGTGCGATCCGATGCGGAGCGTGGCAGCCCCTGAATAGTACCCGGGATCCGGGTAACCGGCTTGTACTTGTAGCGATGAACATAAATCGCTGAGTTCGCCGCGCCTGACTGTACTCTTATACGAGTACATACTAATGCTCAATCGCCGCGTCACTGTCGCTGCGTTAGTGACAGCGGTCCACCTTATACAAATGATGTTCTCTTTTCTGATGATGTTTCGGTAGTCTATCCATGCAAAACAATAGCCACTTGAAAGATGCACTTGACCTCTTACTATTTCCTGGCTAGAAGATGAAACAAATTGATATAAAAAGAAGTTAATGGCATTTAGACTACACCAGAAACTACCTCTGAATATGAGTTTTAAACTAAGAAATACCATTTAATAGAATATACCAACAGTCTTATCCTATTAGACTGAAACATAGTTTCACATATTAATTAGAAAGACCATATAGCAAAAGTTTCAAGCAAATTATTTAGACTTACATTCGCAGTATTCGATTAAAAAAAACTACCAATTTAAAGACTGCCACACTGGAAAACGCTTGGCTCCGGTACGGATTATTACACTATGGGGAAACAGTTGTAATTTAAATAACATGTTTGATCACCAAAAAAATGCATTAGAATATTCGCAATCATAAAAATACAAGGCAGAGCTATGTACCCTATTTTATTCAACTTCTAATCTTTACTTTTTACTCTCTTTATATTTAAGAAGTGTAAGGTTTGAGGAATTTAGTAAGTTTTAGAATAATGTATATAATACATGATAGTCAATTGACTATCCCTCTTCCAGTTTATATTTACGAAAGGTAAAGATACAGGTGGTCATTTTGATACAGGCAGTCGTTGTACGGATTTCAAACTGAAAAGATAACTCTGTAATCGTAATATTCGTAATTAAAACAAGTGTGTTAAAGTATTGAGTTTATTTATTTATTACTAATACCTGAAAAACTTTTAGAAGTTTGTTTATTTGTTAAAACAAATCTGGTGTTTTTTTTCACTATCGTCACACCAAAACTTTAAATTTACTACTGCAAAATCAACTAGTCTTGCCAAGTTCCCTTTTAAAAATATTCCATTCTGGACCGTATGTCATGTCATGTGATGTGTATTTAAATATACAGGGTGATAGGACTGATAGGTGTTGAGTGGATAATCCTTGAATTACGGATAGACGGCACTAAACAACGTTATGAAAAAGCTGAAATAGGCTTAGTAAAAGTAGCACGGTTTTCGAAATATTAGGATTTTAGGTTTTTTTTAAATGAAATCCATTGCTCAATGTTTTGGTCATAGCACCGATCAAAGATTTTTTTAATTTTTTTATATTTTTTTTACTTGTGTTATGAGATAGGCATCACCATTTTTATGAGACTACATCGTTTCTTTTTTTAAATACTTAGCAAACTTTATTTTTGCGTTTATAACCGTTTATTGAACTAACTTTCAGTTTTCAGGGTAAAAAAAACACAAAAATATACTACCGTCTAAAAATAACAAAAAGCCAAATAACTTAAAAATGCCAATTAATCGAATATTTAAAAATAGTAATTATGTTATAAAAAAATCAAAATATCAAAACAGACCACAAAAAAAAACCGATTTACTTTTTGTATCCCGGGCGTAGATTTCAAAACATTTGTTGCAAAATAGTAGTTTATTCACCAAGGGGAGTAAGGCACGGATTACTAATCGAGTGTGCATTTGCGGCCTGGCGCAAAGCGGGAGGCCGTAAACCACACGAGTTTAGTAATTTGTACCTACTTACCCTCGAGTGATATATAATGTTTTACACTACACTTAAAAATAAATAAAATACAAAAGTAACAAATTAATTCTTTCGAGGACGAAAGAGCGCGCCATCAAACAGGGGCTCTTTTTTGAAATCCGTAATTCGAGCTTCGTCGATTGCTAGATATCCCTTTTGCTCTAGATGCGTAACTAATTTTCAAAAAGTAACAGGGCAATCCGAAATTTGAATTACGGATTTCAAAAGTAGAGCCGCAGTAACAAAAGCATTTTTTTAATTGTGAAGTTTAAGGCTCCGTACAGGTTGCGTGCCAAAATACGTTAAAGAAGGTGAATACGCCCAGATTTGCAGGGTCCAATTTGCCTGCGTGGCAAAATGGGTTGATTGACAACGTCATCTAGAATTAAAAAAAAGGGTAATAATGGTTTTTCATATGATATTACTAGCCTGATAACAGGGCATTTATGAAATTCCATTCAATATTACTACCCTGATTTTTGTGAAGGGTTAGTGAACGGCTTTCACGCCTTATATTAGGGTAGTAATTATACACTTACTAACAAAGTGTAGGTAGTATAAATAACATTACTAGCCACTTATTTAAATGCCATTTATTCCAAATTTAAAAACTATGCTATCTGCTTCTTGTTTTTTTGGAATTCGATTTGAATTTGGCTATTATTGCGTATTGAATGGTAAATAAGTAGTGTGTGTAGATTGTTGTGTTGGTTTTTTTTAGTATAGTAATGTTTCAAACACACCGATTTAATATGCTTGAATGTAGGTATTACATTTATGGTGAGTGCCAAGGCAACGCTAGTGCTACTGCAATTTTGTACGCTGAACGCTACCTAAACAGTCTCCATCCCGATTACCGGATTTTTATTCGAATCCATAACGCGTACAGTGAAGGCAGAGTTCTTGGCCAGGAGTTAGGAGGGGGTTGTCAGTCCGAGGCTATTTGCTATGCCCTGTAGGACAAAGAAGGATTTACCGCAATTAAATCCAGAACATTTTTATCGTCAAGCTCCCTCGCTCTGCCCTCGCTATTTCCTCCTACACCCTGGCCAAGAACTCTGCCTTCACTGTACGCGTTATGGATTAAAATTAGGTTAGAATGGTGCTATGATCAAAACATTGAACAAGGGTGTTCATTTTCGTAAAAAACCTTAATGTCCAAATATCTCGAAAACCGTGCGACTTTTACAAAACCTATTTTTGCTTTCTCATAACGTCCTAAGTGACGAGTGAAGGATTATCCACTCAATACCTAACACCCTGTTTATAACAAAATCCCTAGCGAAATTAAAAACAATGAGCCCAGTAAATTGTTTAAAAATAAGCTCCGTACTTAGATATTTAATTTTAACCAATAAGTGCAAGGAACTATTCGTTGCAAGTTTTTTGATGACAACGGCGAACAAGGGAACAATTTTTGACTTTCGATTGCTCGAAATCAAAATCGATTGATAGACAATATTTGCAGACGAAGACTCTTAGTACGAGAACGCTGTAATTTGGCATGAATATACATATTAGTCACGCAAACAAAGTGGTACAAAAACATGAAAAAAAAAGGTAATTTGAGGATGTATTTATTTCTCTTCTACCCCATAGTGTGGGGTGTCGTTGGATAGGTAACAATTGGTCGACCAAGGCATTCGTTTATGAAATATTAGGTTTTTTTTTTAAAACTTATAGCATACATACTTATGCTTCCAGTTTTAAGTTCCTAGGTACCTACGATACCCTTCTGCAGTACCCTTGCAGGTGTAATAAATGTACAGGCCTATATATGTTTTATGATAGCAATTAAAGAGTTTGAGTTTGAGATAATTCTGTTGTAACTTCTTTGCCGATAATAATAAAACTGTACCATTATGTAACAAGATAGTTTATTTAAACTAGGGCTCCTGGTCGTGTCCGTGTTTCGTGTACCCGTAGCCGAATCTCCGTTACCGAGTAACACGGCAACGGAGATCCGGCCCGTTCGACACGTGAAATTCGGCTACGTGTAATTAAGATACGTAGCTCCGTGTTACACGGAGATACGTTTCTTATTTACACGTAGATCCGATCCGCCCGTGACCGTGACGTTTAATGAAGATTTTATGTGTGTCTTTAAGACCTCCGAATGTAATGCGATAGTCGTGTTTTTGATTTCAGTTTCTTTTCTTTTGCATTTAAAATTGGTTTAATGAGTCATTATATAAATATAAATATTTTGTTGGAGGCTAAAATCATAGACCAATACAGTTTGCAAAAGATGTATGTTCAAATAATTCGTGTAATAAAACAACACTATAATGAACATTTTTTAAGTAAATCAACGTTTTTTAAAAAATGAACTGCACTATTTAGGTATGTCTCGCAAGGTTCACTGACTGTGTCTTACTTAATAATGACCTATGAGTACATATCCTATGAATTCAAGTTCGAAACAGCCCCCACCAAAATAGCAAAAAAACCTGAGTGTTTGTTTCAAATCAAACAAAATAACACGGCCACTTCTTTCTTTCACTCGACTTCACGAACAATAGATACACATGGTACTTAACAGGTAAACCCAAAGCTGCTTATAAAGATTATTAATTGCCCGCAAACTATTGTTATCTTTATCTGCACGTGCAACTACTTCTTTGTATTCTCACCGACGAAGGGTTGTCCAGTCAGTAATGATAATGAATAACAGAGTAAATGATTATTTCACTTGACAAACTTTTAAAATGTTGCGTTGGTCGACCTGTTTCGTTTCTTACCAGGGAGTTAATAAATAATAGAGAAATATTATTATTCTTGGGTCCATTTTCATATTCATGCAATGCATTCGGCGAGTCCTTGGTTTTGTTTTTGTCTAAACTCATAATGGCTGGTTATGTAGAAAACTGAATAATACCACTAATTACTAAAAAGAAAAATATAACTAAAGCTTGACAAATAAAAATAAACTAGAACACATATCACATATCTAATAAGGCTCCGTTTGACAAGCTTTCATTCAATAACCGTGCGGAGCGGAGCCGGAGCCGAGATCCGTAGATACGTAGCCGAACGCAGACACGGATACGTATCTTGGCGTGACCGTGTAGTTCGGGAACTTATCACCGCCGGTGCTAAGATCACGGAGCTACGGTTTCGCGTGTAACACGGATATCAGGACCACTAATTTAAACCGTACTTTGTACCGTTGCAGTATACAAGCATATCGATTGGTAAGCTGGTAGTAAACTTGAGAAAAAGCAATTTGAAACCCGATGCGGAAGCTACGGCTCATAAATATTTCGCAATAAATTTAATATTCGATTATTTAAAAAAAAATGCTTTGATTCATGACGGGTTGCATGATGATAAGTAGGTGTAAGCTATTACCGCTGTCCGCTGACAGTCACACCTAAAACAGTAGATTTAAACTTGTAAAATCGGTTAAATTCAAGATACAATGGTATAGATACAGACCAGCATTTTTTTTAAATTTCGTGAGAGGGTATTTTTTGAGTTAAATCGAGCTGTCAAATTATCTTCTTCTATTCGGGAAAACTCAGTTACGTGCAACCCGAGTGAACCTCGGTTTGCCAGCTCCCCCCACCCTATAAGCCACTACCCACCCTTACCATGAGTTGCAATTACCACACTCGCTAGCGAGTCAAATGCTCTGTCCCTCAAAGTATTATAGTAGAGAGAGAGGGACAGAGCATTAGAATCTCTAGCGAGTATCGTAACTGTAACTCATGGTAAGGGTACCGGGTAATTCTCAAAAATGAATTTAAATTCAAATCCAACATCATTTTTTCAGACAGCAAAGAGGTCCATAATTATAAAGACCTCCCTTAGTTAGATTGTGGCCTTCGGCTCTCTCAATGGTTCCGATAAGTAAATTTAAGTTTTACCCTTCCTTTGCTTCGCCGTATTCGGGTAATTAAAATAAGAGTTTGTCGACCATACAATATGACAGATAACTAATATTAATACTAAACTGAAATAAACCAATACAAGCGAAGGTAATAATATTATAGTTATTAAATTCTTATCAAAGTTCCAAAATTTGTCCTATACTTATCCGAAAATACATGAGAATGAAGTTGCGGGGATGTAAATGGGTAAGGACCAAAAAGTTTGCCACACTACGTAACTCACTCAATTTTTTTTTCTATTAATCTTTTCCGTTGTGACACGAAAATTAGCCAAACATTTGTAGGGAGAATTTTCGTGTCACAACTGAACTTATTTCACTTTTGTTATTTGTAAGGTTAACTACGCTATTAACTACGCTACGGTTTTTGAAAGCGAATCAGGGGAAGAAACTCGGTCAAATATAAAATCACTCGCCTGATCTACGGAGCCATACTGCCTGCGGGAGAACACGCTGCGCCGGGAGATCAGCTCGCTGGCTGACGAGCTGAGGACAAGAAAAAATAAGATAATTAATAAGTAAAGACTACTAGATAAGAATAATTTATTTCTCACTTTCAATTGACACAAAACAATAAAATTGACAAAACAAAAATCTTAAGAGTGCGCCGAGGCAACGATACGTAATTACGAAAAAAATGCGTTCGTTTGATCGCCTGCTGCATTGTTTTTACTGAAGCTTTAGTTATGCAATTCATATGTAAGATATTTAAGGAATCACTCTATATATCATATACTGACAACACGCTAGCTTAGTTGGTAGTGACCCTGCCTTCGAAGCTAGGGGTCCTGGGTTCAAATCCCGGTAAGGGCAGATATTTGTGTGATGAGCACGAGTATTTGTTCCTGAGTCTTGGATGTTTTCTATGTATTTAAGTATTTATTTATCTATATAAGTATGTTTATCGTTGTCTAGTACCCATATTACAAGCCTAGAGCTTAGTTTGGGACTAGGTCAATTTGTGTGACATTGTCCTGTTATTTATTTATTTATTTTTATTTTACTTTAGAAACACGATTACTTGTACTTCCCTCGATAGAAAAAACATCCAAAGATACCTCTACATAACAAAATAAACACTTAGTACGGCGTAATTACTTCACGGAAGATCATCAGTTTTGGATTTACAACAAAACTACACGTCTTCTATATATTCTACACTTTAGATTTGAAAATGTGTTTTTATTTTACTAATATGAAGGAAATACCTAAATTCGCACGCGTTTCGTCCATTTTAGCCAGAGCCGTCACGTTTCCCCCATGTCCGCATTAGTCAGGCTTCGGCCGTCGGAGGTGGAGGCTGTATCGCAAGTTGGTTGGTTGCGTTTATCGCGATTTTTGTGATTATTCACTTTATTTTAAATGGGGAACAAACAACCAAGAAAGGAAGAGAAGGGGTTGGCAAAAGCACAATGCTAAACGCTTGCGTGAAGAAATGAAGTTAGTTAAAATCGTAAACCTACTGATAGTGGAGTAGTTCTAAGAAACCTGATTTGACAGTTGTCAAAATGCCACGCTAAGGGAGGAGAAAATAAATCGGTAGCAACACAGACTGATTTTCGAGATGTATCGATTTGTATTACTAAGACTTTGTAATCGTTTAGGTCTTGATGTTTTGGGCCAAAATTGGTTTATTTACACAAGTAATTTTAAACAACACGCGAAGTTCTTTCAATTAGTAGTTATATAAAAAATACAATTCTCTGGTAAATATTTACCAAGATATAAAAATAGTTTAGCTAAAAAACACATTTACAGGCAAAACAGGCTTCTTAGAACGACCCGAGGTTTTTTTACTATAATAAAAATTAATATATTGTTACTTCTTGGGATGGTTTCAATATTTCTAGAGCAAGACATCTCCAGAAATCTGAAGACAAAGAGAATACTCCGTAAGTATACTCATTACCTAACAACTATATTTCAACAAATGAGTAAAATTGCAAAATTATTCAATTTTTTTTTTATTTATAGGGTCAATGTTCCAGTTGTTGGCACTTCGCTACAAAACGAAGAGTTACCTAATGAACCGGTGAGGTATGCGTAAAAATAGTAAGAGGTGTATAGGAAAACATTTTAATAAATTTAGTATGAATTTCCACATTATCTTTATATTTTTTCAATTTACAGAGTAAATGAATTGGTTGACATCGATTATAAAATTTACCACACAATGGAATTGTAAGTCCCAAATACGAATTATTTTTATAGAATGAGGATTACAAAATTTCATCCAAAAACTAATTCTGTTAATAAATAAATTATAGTTAAATCAAAACGTTCTGTTTTATTACAGGATGCCAATGGACCAAATTTCTTGTCTTTCAGTGGATGGAGAAATAGACAATGACATTGCTTACTCACACAGACAAAATAATGCCGTGAAGTAAAATCCGATATTGATTATTGTTGTTTCTTATGTCCTAATATTTTTTTCTAAAGATACCTGCGTACATTATTCATTACATTATATACATACAAACATTAAGTAGGAACTTCTAAATATGTGATTGATACAGCAGCTTTAAGTCTTTAGTTTTTTAAAACATCAATGTAATTTTATACTTTATAGTGATCAGAATCAGACATTGAAGTTTTTGCGGAAATAATCATGGATAAACATTCGTACAAACTAAGATCCTTTTTTTTAAAGACGGTTAAAATACCAAAACCTTCTCCTATGTGAAACAAATACTTTTCTGAAAACCGCATTAAAAACGGTTTAGCCAAACGTGAGATAATCGCGGACAAACATACATACATACATACAGGTCAAACTGAGAACTTCCTTTTCTTTGAAGTCAGTTAAAAATAATATCTTGAAGAAAGGGTCCATGACTGGGATTTTTGCCCTACTCAGCCGTTCTTATTACTTTACATTAGGTATTGAGTTCACTTTATTTTGTGCTTAGAATATTGTCAATAAAGGTAATTAGGTTTTATTTCATTTCAATATACAGTCACATTAAATCACGGGGTTGTTGAGCCACCATAGAACTCTGTCCTAATGACAGCGTCAAGTCACGCAAAAGAAATTATTTACGTCAAAATTTACCGTCAACTTTCTATGAAAGGGTTCTCCCGGTAACCTTCGGAGAGGGAAGATGGCCGATTGGAAGATGTACGGCTTTTACTTATGATTTATTCTCTTTAAAAAGCCAAACAATTTGCCCAATAAATATTATAAATAACTTAACTCTAGCTAAATACATCTTAGATGTACAAACGACATTAATTAAAAATTATCTATCTATCTGTGAGTGGGTTCTAGAGTGGCTCAACAATCTCGTGATGTGACTGTACCTCATACAAGTAATTCAATCCTACCTTACCTACCGACAGTAAACAACAAATTTAAAAAAAAATGTAGACTTAAAAAAGTTTTTCTTATAATCAATATTTTAATAAAAGTATTCGGAATCGATTATGTTTTTTTATTTTGTAAACATTGGTAGCAACCTCCGCGCCTAGTGGATCGGCGCACGGCTCGTCAGGCGCGGCGCGCGGCCGGCGCATGGCTCCGGCTCGCTCCTTGCTGGTGTGCTATACGCACACATACACAGAGTGCATAAAATACCTAAAGTTAATGAGCGCAAAAAGCTCGGTGCCCCCTTAACTAAGCAAGGACACCAAGTGTCATTTGAAAGAGAATTGTAAAATTTTCTCAGAACTTTTTCCAATGGCCCCTACACTAGGCTCAGCCAAAGGTAGCCAATCCATAGGGGAGTTACAAGAATTAATGCGAACAGTGAATATAGGTGACCAGATTCCTAAAATTCCTAACAACAATTTGGTAAAAGATGCATGCAATTGAATTTATATAGTAACAAAAATTTACAAAATAAACAAAAAAGTGTCTTCGTGAGTGTGTATGCGTTCATGTGTGTTGCATGTTGGGTGTTGTGTATTGGATGTTGTGTGTAAAGAGATTTTGAATTGTTGAGTGAAATCACCGCAAGCCCCTCAGTATCAGCTCAATGATGGTTTATATATTGATAAATTAGGTAGGTTTAATCTTTTTTTTTCCCTAAAAAATGCTAAAAATATTTAGAAAATGAATGATTGAAAATGCATTGAATACACAAACACGAATGTAAACCTTTAAAAATGGTAGGTAGGTAGTCGCTTATCTTTTATATTTCTGTTTGGATTCAGTACCTAAATACAAAATATGATTAGGAAAGTAAATATCATATCAGCATACCAAAACTGAACTGATGATCCTTTCTTTTTGTCGTGTAATTGGATACATTTAATTGCAACTTTTCTTAATGAACTCTTTCTGTAAGACGAAGCCCAAGAAGAAGTGGAAATGGCAGAGCCCCGACACTAAAACGAAAAATGAGATTGACTTCATCATAGCGAACAAGAGGCACATATTCAGAGACGTCTCAGTGATCAACGGGCTCAATACCGGAAGTGATTACCGACTTGTCCAAGCCTCTCTGGATATTTAACTTTAAGTTTGAACGTGTCCGTTTGATGAAGTCTAGGCTCCGACCAAACGTGCTTCAAACTATAGTGGGATCTGAAACATTCCACTTAAATCTGGAAATTCCCGAAGAGCTTTAATCGAGAATCTGGACTTTCCAGATTTTCGATTAAAGCTCTCGAACTTATGAAAGAACGACGAGAAAACCCACCCGTTGCTCCGTCAGAACGTCGCAATCTCAACAAGAAAATTGGCAAACTGGTGCGACACGATCTCCGATGCTTCAATACATGTTCTATTGAACAAGCGATTGAGCAAAATTGGGGGTCGAAAGTGATTGTTCAGTCTCTTGGGAGGAGCCATCTGACGAAGTTGGCCACAGCGAATGGAGTGATCTTTACTTCTAAGTCGGGATGTTTTCGGAAATTGAGTACTTCTAGAGCCGTTTATGCGCCTCGCAACCATCTCCACCTGATCCTGAAAATGAGGACTCTAGAGCCCCATTAACCCGTCACTTTACTAAGGAATTTACAGAGTTAAGCCTACATGAAATCGAGATGGCTCTTAAACAGCTAAAAAATGGATAAGCTCCCGGGGAGGACGGTGTTACAACTGATCTCGTAAAAGCAAGCTGATTTCAAGAGTTGTCACGAACCGCCTTGCTCGAAAACTCGACGAACTTCAACCCTCTGAGAAGGCCAGGTTTCGAGGAGGATATGGCACCATAGACCATATTCATACAGTGCGGCAAATTAAAGAAAAGACCGAGGAGTATAATCAGCCCCTATGTAAAGCTTTTGTGGACTATGAGAAGGCCTTTGGCTCTATCGAAACCTGGTCAGTTCTGAAATCCATGCAACGACGCCAAGTTGATTGACGATACGAGTATATCCAAGTGTTGAGATGTCTGTATAACACCACAACTGTGGCCGTCTAAGTACAGAACCAGTGGACTAAACCTATCCACCTGCATCGAGGTGTGAAACAAGAGAATGTAATCTTCCCTAAGTTGTTCACAAATGCACTGGAGGATATGTATAAGACGCTGGTCTGGAAATGACGTGGCATTAACATAAACGGCGAATATATCTCACACTTGCGATTTGCAGACGACATCGTCTTTATAGCCCAAACGTTGCAGGATCTACAATATTTGTTACACGACCTAGCTGATTCTTCCCAATGCATCGGTCTCCGCTTGAACTTGGACGAAACTAAGATTATGTTCAAAGAACATGTCTTGCAGGGACCGATTGAAGAACAGGGTGGTGCTCTTGAAGTTGTTCGAGAATATGTTTACCTGGGGCAAACTCTGCAGTTAGGTAAAAACGACTTCGAGAAAGAGGCCAACAGAAGAATACAGCTGGGTTGGGCAGCACATGGGAAAATGCGTCGAGATTTCACGGCGACTATTCCACAGAGCCTGAAGACAAAACTCTTCAATCAGTGCGTCCTATCTGTCACACGGGGCCAAAACGTGAACACTTACAGAGGGCTATGTTGGGAGATGATCCGATAGAGAGCTAAGGTTTTCGAAGTAACCCATCGAATTAGCATCTTGAAGTGGCAGTGGGCCAGTCATTTGTGCCGCAGAACCGATAATCGCTGGAGTAATCGTATTCTTGAGTGGAGACCGCGAATCGGCAAACGTAGTGTAGGACACCCACCTAGTCTGAACTAGGTGGAGCGACGATCCTCGCATGGTGGCTGGCAAGAGCTGGATGAGAGTGCCCACGAATCGTGCTCATTGGCGTGCAATGGGAGAGGTCTATGACCAGCAGTGGACTAATATAGGCTGATGATGATGATGAATAGCAACTTAATAATTTTCCAAGACATAATTGTTTTATCAATCAAAATAATATTAAAATTTAATCAAAAAATAATAATATTAGAGATATAATATGTAAAATTGATAATACTAAAGACAACACATTACTTTTATATAATGTGACCTTGGCCCCTTGACTAATAATGAAACCCTGTATAAAGGCTAGTAAAATAGTTTATTTTGAATTCGAGAAGAAAAAAGAAAAAAAGGCTGAATTTAATTTTAACTTAATCTTCAACAAATACTACATAATAATAATAGTAACCACCGCTGCCGGCACGCTTGGGGCCTGCGGGGCATCCTGCTCCGCGCACGGCTTCCGCTACCGGTGGTTTAGTGGGTGTACTGCCTTTTTGCCAAATTAATTTTCGTCAAATTTCATTTAGCAATCAACTTTTCGCCGAAGTTTTATTTAACAAACCAATCCTTGGCATAATTTTACTTCGTATTTTTTTTATTTCACTACATATTTATATTGCAAAATTTTATTACGTCAAATTTTACGTGGTAAATGATTGTGTAGCAAATGATTTGCTAAGGCAAATAACATGTTGTTAAATTAATAATTTTGAAAGTTATATCAGCTGCGTACATGCGTACTTTTTTGCGTAACCTTGAGCTTCAACTTGTCGAATGAATTAAAAATTAAACTGCTCCCAGAGATTGGTAGGTTAGGGTTATTTTTTTTATGACCCTAAAAACGAAACTGCTCCTAGAGATAGGTAGGTTATGGTTATTTTTTTTCTATAACCCTAAAAATGAATCGGCTCCCAGATATCTAGGTAGGTTAGGGTTCCTCCCCCTCCCCCCCCCCCCCTTAAGGCAATAAAACCATACTGCAATTTGAACCTTGCATTCTAACAAACTAGGTTAGACTTAATGAACTGATATTATTTGTTAAACTTGGACACTAGAAAAAAGAGATTTAATTATTTTAATGCGGACTAAGGAAGTAAAAATGACAGAGAGTATTGACAGATAAAAAGCATTAACAGGTAAAATATATTGATAGATGTATTTTTACATTTATAACTTCAAGAAGACTTCATAATGCATTTCAATATGTTGCTAAATTAAGGTATGCCAAACAATACATTTGACGAAAACATAATTGACATCTTAAAAGAATCCCATGTAATAATTTGTCTAACAATAATTTATCAAATCATTCGTTGGGAAATGCTATCAGTGCGAAACGTTGAGCTGGGATACAAAAATTTGACGAAATGAAAATATGGGATACGTAGTTTGGGGAGTTAAGAATTTGCTAAATATTTTTTGTCGAAACCTTAGTTTAGTCGAAACGGTTTAGTGCGCCGCATGCGATGGACAGAATTAAACAACGAAAATTGCATGCGAGCATATTATGGGGCTACAGAGGGAGGAACTAACCTCACTGCATATCGTGATCGAATGCTGCTTCTGTTTCAGTCTCTTGAACCGGCCATCACCGTCTCCGCCCAACGACTTTCGGATCAAGTACGGGCGATTCAGCGGCTTCGGCGGCTGGATCAATCTGTACTCGATCGGCTATGCTTGGAAGCGCTCCCTATTCACGCATCCTCAACTTTGACTCGGGATCCTCCTACTACGCTGTCAGCTTCAGTGCCAGTCGTCCAGCATGCACAGGTGTCAATGCGGGATGATCCCGCTGTCGACGATGAGGATTGTGTGAATATAAGTGTGACTAGCCAGGTAAATGACCAACTGAGGAGGGCTTTGGAAGATGCGATCACGCAGTATCGGTCCACACCCAGTTCTAGGCCTCGTCTACCACGCTTGCCTACAAGTAAACGTAACTTAGCGCTAATGGGAGCCCTAAATGCCTTGCTGGCGTCATATATACAAACCAGCGAGGATATTATCGATACCCACTCAATTCTGTACTGCGGGGCCATTGCTGCGTGTCGCGTAGCTCGAGTCAAGTTTCCGGACGATGACCGAGCTCCGCATCCTCGCGGGTATGTCCCCGCTTGGCAAGTGCGAACCGAGCGGCGTATCGATAAATTTAGGACTCTCATAGCAAAGCTAATCTGCTTCAGGGGGGGCAATAATCGTCCCCGAGTCATGCGTTTCGTGACCCAGGCCTTTGCTAGGACTGGAG
This sequence comes from Acleris holmiana, assembly GCA_949316455.1. NCBI lineage: Eukaryota > Metazoa > Arthropoda > Insecta > Lepidoptera > Tortricidae > Acleris > Acleris holmiana. The sequence continues at coordinate 26,850,616 of OX438762.1, forward strand.
TAAGGCCCGAGCATTTTATGGCCTGTGTCTTTCTGAAGCAGAAAGTTTACGCGTGGGCAAGCCGTATTTGTCGTTATAGAGAGCGTGTGGATAGATACCAGCAAAATCGCCTCATCCAAAGCGATCAGAGAAAGGTGTATCGAAAGTGGGAAGGAACCGATCAAGGTGTGAGTGACGGGCATCAACAGGATCCTGAAGCTATGATTAATTTCTGGCGCAGCATCTGGTCGGTGCCTATCGCGCATACAGAAGGAGACTGGATGCGTGTTATTGAGCGTGAATGTGAGACTATTGAACCCATGGGGCCCATTACCATCTGCCCCGAAGATATCAGTTATGCAATTCAAATAGCTCAGAACTGGAAAAGTCCTGACAAGGAACTTTTGGATTAAATGGTTCAAAGCCTCACATGAGTGTTTAGCAACGCAATTCCAGAACGCCCTTGTGATCGGTTCCTTGCCACCTTTATTAACAACCGGTGTCACCTTCCTGCTCCATAAGTCCGGTAGTACAGCGGAGTCAAAGAACTATCGACCCATTACATGCTTGCCTACCATCTACAAGTTCCTTACGTCCATTTTGAGCAAAAAAATAAATAATCATTTTGTAGCAAACAACGTTTTGGCCTCTTCTCAAAATGGATGTAAGATTGGGTCCCGCGGTACTAAGGAGCTCCTCCTCATTGACATGACCATTAGCCAACAGGTAAGGCGGAACAGGGTGGCCCTTTCGGCTGCTTGGATTGACTATAAGAAGGCTTATGACTCGGTACCTCGCTCATGGCTTGAAAGGATTTAGAGTTGTATAAAGTTGATACAACTTTGAGATCCTTTTTGGATGTGTGTATGAGGCAGTGGGTCACAGTCCTTCGTCAACCAGGTGGTCCAGATGTCCCCTCTGTTTCGCCTAACTTGATAAGGATTGAAAGAGGTATCTTTCAGGGCGACAGTCTGAGTCCTTTGTGGTTTTGCTTAGCCTTGAATCCTCTAAGCTCTTTGCTGAAGGATTCCGGGCTAGGCTTTCGACTTCGTAAAGAGGCTGAAGTCATTTCTCACTTATTGTACATGGACGACCTCAAGCTGTTTGCATCGAAGCGCCAAGATATTATGGCACTATTGAAAATCACACAAGAGTTCAGTAGTGCCATCAAGATGGAATTCGGTGTAGATAAGTGTGCGGTCATGCATGTTCAACGAGGGAAACTTGTAAATTATCGAATTTGCAGCTTTCTGAGACAATGACTCTTAGATCTCTCTCCGAAGTTGAAACCTGTAAATATCTTTGTCTTAGTCTTTGGGTATTGTGGTCAGCGATATCAAGCAATCGATGAAGGAGCGTTTCCTTTGCCGCTTGACAAAAGTTCTTAACAGTCTTTTGTCGGGTGGTAATAAGGTGCGCGCCTTCAACGGCTGGGTGATGCCGCTGCTCACATACTCCTTTGGCATACTAAGGTGGACTCAGACTGAGCTGGACACCCTGGATAGAAAGGTCCGTCTACTGTTTAAATCACATCGCATGTTGCACCCACGCTCATCTGTTATGAGATTGTACATCCCGCGGAAGTGTGGAGTTCGTGGCATTTTAAATGCTAAGAATCTCCACAACCGCGAGATGTGCAATCTCAGGGACTATTTCCTTGCCAATGAGTGTGGAATGCATCGTGATGTGGTTGCAGTAGACAGGAGCCTTACGCCTCTCTCCTTGGCAAACGAGAACTGGCGCAGACCAGCGATGTTAAGCACTGAGGACCGCAAGAACGTATGGAAGAGCAAGGAGCTGCACGGACGCTTCTACCGGGCCCTGACAGGGCCTGACGTAGACCTTTTAGCATCCGTGAACTGGCTACGGTTTGGCGACCTCTTTGGGGAAACCGAAGGTTTTGTCTGTGCAATTGCTGACGAGGTCATAATGACGAACAACTACTTATAGGAGGTATATTCTGAGGGATGGCACGATCGACATTTGTCGAGCATGTCGTCGCCCCGGCGAGTCTCTCAGACACATTATTTCTGGTTGTTCCCATTAGGCCAACGGCGAGTATTTGCACAGACATAACCTCGTGGCCAGGATCATCCATCAGCAACTTGCGCTTCAATATGGTCTTGTTGAGTCCGAAGTGCCGTACTATAAGTACACACCGGCACCAGTTCTCGAAAATGGTCGTGCTACGCTCTATTGGGACAGGACTATTGTTGCCAATAAGCCTGATATCGTGTTAACAGATCGATCTCAACGCCGGGCAGTGCTCGTTGACGTCACCATCCCGCATGACGAGAACCTCGTGAAGGCTGAGAAGGACAAGCTCAGCAAGTACCTTGACTTGGCTCACGAGGTGACCGCTATGTGGGATGTTTACTCGACGATCATTGTCCCGATTGTTGTTTCGACGAACGGTCTTATAGCGAAGAGTCTCGATCAACACCTTAAGAGACTCTCGCTAGGTGGCTGGATCAAGGGCCAGATACAGAAAGCAGTACTCCTCGACACGGCACGTATTGTGAGGAGGTTCCTCTCTCTGCAGCCCTAACCACCGGTAGCTTGAGCCCTCCCCGCTGCCGGCGGCACCCGTAGGTTAGGTTTTTTATAGTGTTTGTTTTTTATATGAGTGTTGTTATTTTACTTTTATATCTTAACATTTATTGTAAAAAACTTAACTTACAGATTTTAAATAAATATTGACAATAATAATAATATCAGGGGACAATCTCACACAAATGGACCTAGTCCCAAACTAAGCTCTAGGCTTGTACTATTGTACTATGGGTACTAGACAACGATTAACATACATATATAGAGAAATACATATGTACTTAAGTACTTAGAAAACATCCAAGACTCAGGAACAAATATTCGCGCTCATCACACAAATATCTGCCCTTACCGGGATTTGAACCCAGGACCGCTGGCTTCGGAGGCAGGGTCACTCCCAACTAGGACAACGTGTCGTCATATTGTATCTATCAGTCATTGACAAGGACAACAAGAATGAATTGATCCTAGTGAAATGCGATGGATGTGTATGTGCGTGAATAGCGCACATGCATTTCCGGGCACACAAGTTTAGCTAAAATACAATCTGTATTCTGACGTAAGTTCTCATAGAATTCATAAGAGTTTGTATACATATACATACAGGCTGATCCACAGTGATAAATGGAAGCAGCTGATTTTTCAGTAAAATAATACTTAACCAATAGACTCTAATACCTTGCACTTTTGTTGTAAATACCCTACTAAATTAGCAGTATTCATAGTTGTCCAGAGGATGAGGATACCGGGTTACTAATGTCTTGCACAAAATTTATTCGCACATTTTCGTTTCGCATAGCAACCATCATTTCGCACAATTGCTTTTTGCCTAAATTTCTTGGCACACTATCATTTCGCACAATTTTCTTTGGCAGAATAATACATTGGCATAATTTTGATTAGAACAATACTCCTATGGCCGAATAATCGTATCGCCGAAATTGTTATGGCATAATAATCATTTCCCACAATTTTCATTGGCATAATGTTGATTAGAACAATACTCCTACGGTTGAATAATTGTTAAGGGTTAAGTGTTAAGGGTTTGCAAGTTTTTAATGTAAAATTTCAAACAGAGGTAAATTCAAGTTGTTTTGTTCTTGCACTATAGGTACTCTCTGCCTTATTTTAAGCCCCAAAAGCGGAGAATATTAGCATAGTTTTTTCAAGGGATGTCAAAAAAAAATAACCTACCCTCCCTTCCTCCTTCTAACCTAACCTTGCCGAGTCGGTTCTGCCCAGGAAGGTCTTACTCGCTCATGCACACATATATATTATATCTTTATTATAACTAGCTAACGTTCATGCCTATATCTCGTGCCTAAACGTTAGTAACATTAATATCTTTAGATATCTTTTTTAAAGTTTTGCTTTATGTTCTTCTCCTATAAAAATATATGTTTATTATATGTTTTGCGCTTTTCCAACTTTGTATACCACAAATATAACTATATGGGTATTTGGCGCGTATTTGGCGCCGAATTCTTAAAAACAAATACGACGACCATTTGCCTGTGACCTGGATCTTTCAGCACGATAACGACCCAAAACACACGGCCCGCAGTGTTAAATCCTTTCTTAGTGAGCAACTTGTTAACATGTTAGACTGGCCTGCAAATAGTCCCAATTTAAATCCTATTAAAATAAACACCATCAACTTTGCCGCAATAAACTCAGCGGAATGTCTATTGTCCTACAGAAAATTCTGCGATATTCAATTCGGCGGAATGTATATTGTGCTACAGAAAACTCTGCGATATAAAATTCGGCGGAATACATATTGTGCTACAGAAAATTCAGCGGTATAAAAGTCGACGATAGTAGTAGTATGCTATTCAAATTTGTGCCAAATGAATATTATGCGACATAATAATTGTGGTAAATATATAATTATGCGATAGTATCATTCGGCTGAAAGAAATTGTGCGAAAACGGTTATGCGAAGTGTATTTCGGACAACAGAGATTGTGCAAGATAAGGGGTACCCGAGGATACCTTATGTATCAGTAATATGTTTTTTAAGTCACAATGTCGATTGTTATATTTAGAAGTGTTTATTACTATACAGAATAATAAATAGGAAACTCAAATAGTTAAAATTGCGAAAACAAGACCGGGCAAGGGCATGTCGGACCATACTGAGTGTATTGTTCCAAAGCCGTTACTACAATACATAAAAATCTATGTCATAAAATAAGATGTGAAAAAGTCCACTAGCAAAAGCGATTCTTCCTGGCACTTACACGCGTTCAGCGGTTACTCAAAACAGTATATTCGATATGTAGAAAATTATTTTCGTTGAAAGTATAAACGTTTCGTGTTTTTGTAGTTAATTAGTTTCGTTTTCGTATTAAGATATCTTTGTGACTTTATTCATATTTTCGGTAGACGGTTTAAAACGTAAGGGGGGGGGGGGCACATAACTTATGGAAATTTCGGAGCGATTATTTCCGAAATTATTAAAATAATCAAACCAAATAGTAAGAAAACTTAAAGTGTTTTTAAAAGAACTGTCGAAATATGTGCCGCAAAATTCAGCTTCTGTTCTGTTCTGTGTGGAGTGCCGGCTCTAGATTTTTATTTTGGTATTTAACTACCTAACTAAGTAGCGGGTTATAAAAGTAGTAGCTTATGTAATACACCTATGCTCCAAATTTCATCAATTTCCTGTAGTTTTTGGATAAAATGCCTGTCGTGTTATTTTCTGTTGTTCCCGAACCGCAATGTAAAACTTAGTGGTGACGCAAAGCGCACACTCCATATGACCACCCTTCAAACAGTTAAAACATAAATGTAATATCAACCTTTTCGTGTGCCGTTTACGAAACTGCCCGAGAAAACATACGATTTTGTTTACAATAAACACAAACTAGTTCGCAAGCATTAACTACACGTCGTGGTCAAGGTTACTTTGGGGGAAGGTTGGTTAAATCGTGACAGTAGCATTTTTACTTCTGGCTCTCGTTTTCAGAGGGCGCCGAGCGTACAGTGGCGCCCTCAACACTTTTATTGTGTTTTCTAACAAACTAAAGTATTATCCTAAAATCTAAGAGCGCTTTACTGTTGTTTAAATCAATACGCAATATATAGCATAGGTACATGACTCAGTTTAATAACCTTTAACCTTCGTGTAGTCAACTTAACGGCAAAAGGTGGCCACTTTTTTCCGTTAAGGTCCTCACTCATAGTTCAATTGTTGTTTAGTTATGTCATATTCTCTATAAATTGTGTATTGTTTGTACAACAGTAAAGCGCTCTAAGATTTCAAGATAATACTTTAGTTTATTAGTAATCACAATAAAAGTAAGGAGGGCGCCACTGGACGCTCGCGCCCTCTAAAGTTCTTGCAGTTTAGGGCCATGTGTTTGTAATTAGAAGTTATCATTATTATGTAACGCCTTTGTTGTAAACTCCAAGTCAAAAACTTGGAGTTTAACTGAAATTGAAGGATAATTAGAACATAATAGAAACTCAATTACAGCGCAGACATTGACCAGGTGATTTATTAGATAATTTTTAGCACTTAAGGATTCATACAATCTAGAATCTGACAATCAATTCAGCATCCTTGACGCAGTATTATCACTAACAGTAAGTAGATATCATAATAGCAAGCAGTAAAATCAGGCAACCCAGAAGGATCAACAACAATAAAATCTATAAAATTTTACCAAGTAAATTATTTTTTTACACAAACAAAATACTTATAAAGGTGGTAAAAAGTTATTCATATATTTTTTAGACGACTTTTCATACCTTTTAGACTGCAAATCGATCCGTGAATATGCGATATTCTAAACCTCTTACAGCAAAAATTCACAAAACAGTCGCCGGTTCCAGGTCGATTAATCATAATGAAATAATAAAAACAAAAAAGTAGCTCATACATTCATTAAAAATCGAAATTATCTTTCGTGTTGCGCATAAAAAATTGTAGAAGTAAAGTATTTCAACTGTAAAAACACGTAAATCAGCGAAATCGCAAAATTTCGTATATGGCCTCTTAATAAAATCCAAAACAAAATAAAAATAACAAACGTCAAGACTTAACTATAGATACACAGGTTAAATTAAACGTAGCATACGTCTAGTTTGTTTTAATACTTAGTTTAAAAGCATTGTTTTTTTTTAATACTAGCTTCTTCCAGTGACTTCGTTGTTATAGACTTCGATTATTGTTCATCAATCGGGATTTTTTAAAAATTTTATTCACTATTCCGCAGAGTCCTTATTCAATTTTACACCAATTACACAAAATTTACAATTCTACAAATTTGGGTTCAACCCAACTGCATTCTGGATCATATTCGCTAATCCGCACAATCCTTATTTATAGACAATCGCATTCCTTCTTAATCGCCATTCTGCAAAATGTGGACTTACCTATATCGACTGCATTGATGACATTAGCTAATCCACACGGTCCTTATGTATACACAGTCGCATTTATTTTTATTCGCCATTCTGCACAATTTAGTTTTAAATCAACATCACATTCGCTAAGCCATGCAGTCCTTATTAATACACAATCGCATTTCTGCTTATTTGTTAGTACTCTATTATGCACAATTTAGATTCATCATAACTGCATTTTTGATCACATTCGCTCATCCGCACAGTTATTATTGATCGGCTTATTTGTTATTCTGTGCAATTTGTATTTTACACAACCGCATTTTTGATCAGTGATCACATTCACTAATCAGCACAGTCCTTATACACAATCCTATTTCTTCCTGAGCACCATTCTGCATAACTGCATTGGATCACATCTGCTATTCCGTCTTTAATTATACGCAATCATTAGTGTTCCTAATTAATCAATTACATTTTTTATTTTCAAAATCTTAACCACTTTAAATTGTTTTCGGTTAAAAGTTTTATCCAAGCGAAACTGGGTTCACTCCTATATTGATAAATATTTACTTAGAATTTCTCAACCGCCAAAGGGAGCGTCGATGGTATATTGGCTTAAGGTGTCGACTTGTGAACTTAAGGTACCTACTGTGTTCGAACCCAAGCGCTCACCATGTTCCACTCAGTTTTTCTTACTTCAAGTACATTATCCGATGCTCTCACGGTGAAGGACAATATCTTGATGAAACCTGCATATTAGAAGAGCTGAGAGTGTAAGACGATAATTGCATAAATGATCGTAAGGGGTCGAAGTGTATGCGAAAGGGCCCAACCACATCTGTGCAAAGAGATAAGACAATATGCACGAGGGTCAACCGCAGGTCGCACTTCCACTATTGGGTACCCTTTGCGGATCAGGGCTAGTTGGTATCTCTGTACCATATTTCAAATTGATCGGAGGATCAATTTGAAATAGGGCGTTAAAGCGTGAAGGCGCTTTCGCATAATTTGAATAGATGTTCAAATAAATAAGAAATAATTAATTAACCATATTCTACTTCTTTTGATAAGTGCGGTCCACCGCGATGTACGCAGTGATTTCGCCAAAGTCAAGTGAGTAGAGTAAAACAGTAAACAGAACAAATCAAAAGTAAAAGCCGGACATTTTTCAATCGGTCATCTTCCCTCCCCGAAGGTTACCGGAAGACCTACTGAACCTAGTTATGTCACAATACATTGTTGTCAAAGGTTATACTCTTATTTTCGTATATTTGCGGGGTTAAATTTCGTGTTATAACCTAAAAACAATAAGGTTTCTGCAGAAAGTAGGTTTCGATGAAATGATATTCGGTGAAACGATACGAAAACATGATTTCAAATGTCATGCTTTTGAAAAATAAGTCCATTAAGTATTGATATTTTCGTAAGGTAAATGCAGCTATTAACGACCCTCCTAAGGCAATTTTGAAATTGATCATACTTATTAAGAATACTGGTAGCCGTCACAGTATTTTTATTATTTTTATACGGTAATATTGAATATTGGGTTTATATTTACTACGTTAAATGCTTTAAAATAAAGCATTTTCTTGTGAAAAATAATTAATAAAGTGGGTAAGTCGATTGTTTCTATTACCGACCCATAGTAACAGCTGTGAAGCTATTAACGTTTTTTTTGCAGCTATTAACGACTGTCAGAAAATGATACATCTGTAAATGGTGAAAAATACTTTTAATAAAAATACAAAAGATCCCTTATTCGACTACTTTCAGAAAAAAAACACTGTTATAAACCAATCGAAGACCATCGCAGAATTAAATAATCTGTTTTTTGTTGAAATATCCCAAAAGTTTCAAATAACTCAGAAACCAATGAAAATCGCTGAACATACACGGAGGTGTTTTAGATTGGTCTAGGCATGAGGCATCTAGATTCTCAATTATATCGTCAATTTTTGGACCACCAATGTACACCAATATAAATAATATTACTTAACATGAAATACTTGAGTCTAATAATTTGTGTAGGGTCGCTAATAGTTACCCATCGTTGCTATTACCGACCCATGTGGGTCGGTAATAGAATATGTAGGTATAATAGTAAAATGTATTACCGACTCATAAAAAGTACATAATATTTATAATCAGTGGTTTCCTGACTGTAAAAGAGACCGTGATTGATTAAAGTAATACAACATTTAACTACGAAAACAACTTTTTATTAAATTATGGTTAGTTAATTATTGACGAGTTATGAATAATGTAGTCATTTTCAATAAATTTACAACGCAAAAAAAAGAAAACTACACAAATTATTGTATAACGCTAATTGATTTATACAAAGGCTGATTGTTTGTTATTAAAACAGTTTATACAAATACTTGGATAATTGTCAAATTTCAACAGAAAAGATATAAAAATGAAAGTCTACATGGCGGCCATCACCGACTCATGGGTCGTTAATGGCTGCAACTAGTAAAATTGAAGAAGCTATCACCGCCCTATTTTCAGTTAAAGTTTTATCATATAAAGTGATGTTTTATCAATAAAATGCATTACAAACTCGAGAATTTATAAGTAAATGAATACATTTAATACTACACGATAATTGTAGGTATCGTTTATGTGCATTAAATGTCTTAAGCAGAAAAATTGGGTGCTTACCTGCCGGAACAAGGGCCAGTACGACAAGACCTGCGTCCACGCCGGCCGCACAGAAACTGATGTATTTTATCTCCTTTTCGCACTGCCACGCAAACTAAAGTAAGTTTATCCGATGCTCAACAAACAAACGCGTGTATTTCTTCTATTACCTGTGGCTCAAACAGTTGCAGAAACGTTAAAATTTAGAATTACACTAATGGGTCGGTAATACCTGCAGATTTTCGATGGGTCGTTGATAGCTGCGTTTACCTTATATTTGCGGGAGTTAAATTACGTGCTATAATCTAAAAATAATAAGGTTTCAGCAGAAAGTAGCTTTCGATGAAATGAAATTCGGCGAAACGACACGAGAACACGATTTCGTTGAAATGAGTTTCGGCATTTCAACGTATAACGTCCCTACTTTAAAAAGAAAAGATTCTTTATACAATCTGAGGAAACGTCATCAAGGGATTGACCAATTACAATTTCAAGATCCACTAGATGTCAAAATTCCAGAAATACTATTAGAGAACTTTTTGATCAGTGAGGGAAGCGCCAGTAAAATGATATTTTTTTCTCCCAAAGAATCCAGAAAAGTAATTGCGAAAACAAATAGATATCGAGGTGATGGTACTTTTAAAGTACCGCAACCATATTCACAACTATATACGATGCAAGCTGAATTGAACCATAATCCGGAAAGCAGCAGCAGCGTTATCCCTGTAGTTTATGCGATTTTGCCTGATAAGAAAGAAGCTACATACATCCGACTTTTGAAATATTAAAAGAAAAGTTAACCTTGGAAATAAGTCACTTTAAGAGTGACTTTGAACTGGCTACAATAAATGCTACTTCAGTGGTTTATCCGAATGTGAAAAAAAGTGGGTGCTATTATCTATTTTTAAGTAAAGCGATTTGGAGAAAAGCTAATGATATCGGTATGACACGAAGTTCTGACAGAAAATTTGTTCGTTTAGTGACTCATTTAGCTTTACTACCGAGGGATGGTTAAATTAGAACAAATAACAACATAGAATGTTGGCATCATCGTCTAAATCGGAAATTATCCAAAAACCCTAATTTATAAAATTTTATTTTCATATTAAAGAAAGAGTCAAGATTTTATGATATTAAAATCGGACAAGCAAAACCTCATGTTGAGAAAAAGAAGTCAAGAAACGTTGATGTAAAATTCAACATAAGACTGCAAAATTTGACTACCGAATTACTGGAGGATAAAATAACATGTTATGCATTTTTGAGAAAAGCAACCTATTTAAGTTATGCCAGAAAGTACCATGTAAATTTTGAAACTGAAAATAATACACAATCATCACAAAGTGAAAGTGAATCTTCTGACTCAATTTCACTTTGTTAATCAACGGAGGAAATAGAGGAACAACAATTAAATCATCAACATGATTATGATAGCAGTGATTATAATATTTTTTAAATTCAAATTCAAAATCAAAGATTTTTATTCAACTTACCTTTTTAGCCTTTCTTAACCTATCTCATTGTGTTGTATAGAAAATTATGCCCGTCACTTACCTCTAGAAAGCTAGAGAGGATTTAACGGGTTAAATGTAATAAGTATAATAAAAGTTTATAACCTATACATTATAATTTTATTTTCTATGACTTCGTCTATGCTATGACCTACTGACTGTACTATGATCTACTCAGAAAATGCCCTACCTATAACACGACCTACTCAGAAAATGCCCTACCTATAACATGACCTACTCAGAAAATGCCCTACCTATAACATGACCTACTCATAAAATGCCCTACCTAGAACATGACCTACTGAGAAAATGACTTACCTAAAACATGACCTACTCAGAAAATGACTTACCTGGAACATGACCTACTCAGAATAATAATAATATCAGGGGACAATCTCACACAAATGGACCTAGTCCCAAACTAAGCTCTAGGCTTGTACTATTGTACTATGGGTACTAGACAACGATTAACATACATATATAGAGAAATACATATGTACTTAAGTACTTAGAAAACATCCAAGACTCAGGAACAAATATTCGCGCTCATCACACAAATATCTGCCCTTACCGGGATTTGAACCCAGGACCGCTGGCTTCGGAGGCAGGGTCACTCCCAACTAGGACAACGTGTCGTCATATTGTATCTATCAGTCATTGACAAGGACAACAAGAATGAATTGATCCTAGTGAAATGCGATGGATGTGTATGTGCGTGAATAGCGCACATGCATTTCCGGGCACACAAGTTTAGCTAAAATACAATCTGTATTCTGACGTAAGTTCTCATAGAATTCATAAGAGTTTGTATACATATACATACAGGCTGATCCACAGTGATAAATGGAAGCAGCTGATTTTTCAGTAAAATAATACTTAACCAATAGACTCTAATACCTTGCACTTTTGTTGTAAATACCCTACTAAATTAGCAGTATTCATAGTTGTCCAGAGGATGAGGATACCGGGTTACTAATGTCTTGCACAAAATTTATTCGCACATTTTCGTTTCGCATAGCAACCATCATTTCGCACAATTGCTTTTTGCCTAAATTTCTTGGCACACTATCATTTCGCACAATTTTCTTTGGCAGAATAATACATTGGCATAATTTTGATTAGAACAATACTCCTATGGCCGAATAATCGTATCGCCGAAATTGTTATGGCATAATAATCATTTCCCACAATTTTCATTGGCATAATGTTGATTAGAACAATACTCCTACGGTTGAATAATTGTTAAGGGTTAAGTGTTAAGGGTTTGCAAGTTTTTAATGTAAAATTTCAAACAGAGGTAAATTCAAGTTGTTTTGTTCTTGCACTATAGGTACTCTCTGCCTTATTTTAAGCCCCAAAAGCGGAGAATATTAGCATAGTTTTTTCAAGGGATGTCAAAAAAAAATAACCTACCCTCCCTTCCTCCTTCTAACCTAACCTTGCCGAGTCGGTTCTGCCCAGGAAGGTCTTACTCGCTCATGCACACATATATATTATATCTTTATTATAACTAGCTAACGTTCATGCCTATATCTCGTGCCTAAACGTTAGTAACATTAATATCTTTAGATATCTTTTTTAAAGTTTTGCTTTATGTTCTTCTCCTATAAAAATATATGTTTATTATATGTTTTGCGCTTTTCCAACTTTGTATACCACAAATATAACTATATGGGTATTTGGCGCGTATTTGGCGCCGAATTCTTAAAAACAAATACGACGACCATTTGCCTGTGACCTGGATCTTTCAGCACGATAACGACCCAAAACACACGGCCCGCAGTGTTAAATCCTTTCTTAGTGAGCAACTTGTTAACATGTTAGACTGGCCTGCAAATAGTCCCAATTTAAATCCTATTAAAATAAACACCATCAACTTTGCCGCAATAAACTCAGCGGAATGTCTATTGTCCTACAGAAAATTCTGCGATATTCAATTCGGCGGAATGTATATTGTGCTACAGAAAACTCTGCGATATAAAATTCGGCGGAATACATATTGTGCTACAGAAAATTCAGCGGTATAAAAGTCGACGATAGTAGTAGTATGCTATTCAAATTTGTGCCAAATGAATATTATGCGACATAATAATTGTGGTAAATATATAATTATGCGATAGTATCATTCGGCTGAAAGAAATTGTGCGAAAACGGTTATGCGAAGTGTATTTCGGACAACAGAGATTGTGCAAGATAAGGGGTACCCGAGGATACCTTATGTATCAGTAATATGTTTTTTAAGTCACAATGTCGATTGTTATATTTAGAAGTGTTTATTACTATACAGAATAATAAATAGGAAACTCAAATAGTTAAAATTGCGAAAACAAGACCGGGCAAGGGCATGTCGGACCATACTGAGTGTATTGTTCCAAAGCCGTTACTACAATACATAAAAATCTATGTCATAAAATAAGATGTGAAAAAGTCCACTAGCAAAAGCGATTCTTCCTGGCACTTACACGCGTTCAGCGGTTACTCAAAACAGTATATTCGATATGTAGAAAATTATTTTCGTTGAAAGTATAAACGTTTCGTGTTTTTGTAGTTAATTAGTTTCGTTTTCGTATTAAGATATCTTTGTGACTTTATTCATATTTTCGGTAGACGGTTTAAAACGTAAGGGGGGGGGGGGGCACATAACTTATGGAAATTTCGGAGCGATTATTTCCGAAATTATTAAAATAATCAAACCAAATAGTAAGAAAACTTAAAGTGTTTTTAAAAGAACTGTCGAAATATGTGCCGCAAAATTCAGCTTCTGTTCTGTTCTGTGTGGAGTGCCGGCTCTAGATTTTTATTTTGGTATTTAACTACCTAACTAAGTAGCGGGTTATAAAAGTAGTAGCTTATGTAATACACCTATGCTCCAAATTTCATCAATTTCCTGTAGTTTTTGGATAAAATGCCTGTCGTGTTATTTTCTGTTGTTCCCGAACCGCAATGTAAAACTTAGTGGTGACGCAAAGCGCACACTCCATATGACCACCCTTCAAACAGTTAAAACATAAATGTAATATCAACCTTTTCGTGTGCCGTTTACGAAACTGCCCGAGAAAACATACGATTTTGTTTACAATAAACACAAACTAGTTCGCAAGCATTAACTACACGTCGTGGTCAAGGTTACTTTGGGGGAAGGTTGGTTAAATCGTGACAGTAGCATTTTTACTTCTGGCTCTCGTTTTCAGAGGGCGCCGAGCGTACAGTGGCGCCCTCAACACTTTTATTGTGTTTTCTAACAAACTAAAGTATTATCCTAAAATCTAAGAGCGCTTTACTGTTGTTTAAATCAATACGCAATATATAGCATAGGTACATGACTCAGTTTAATAACCTTTAACCTTCGTGTAGTCAACTTAACGGCAAAAGGTGGCCACTTTTTTCCGTTAAGGTCCTCACTCATAGTTCAATTGTTGTTTAGTTATGTCATATTCTCTATAAATTGTGTATTGTTTGTACAACAGTAAAGCGCTCTAAGATTTCAAGATAATACTTTAGTTTATTAGTAATCACAATAAAAGTAAGGAGGGCGCCACTGGACGCTCGCGCCCTCTAAAGTTCTTGCAGTTTAGGGCCATGTGTTTGTAATTAGAAGTTATCATTATTATGTAACGCCTTTGTTGTAAACTCCAAGTCAAAAACTTGGAGTTTAACTGAAATTGAAGGATAATTAGAACATAATAGAAACTCAATTACAGCGCAGACATTGACCAGGTGATTTATTAGATAATTTTTAGCACTTAAGGATTCATACAATCTAGAATCTGACAATCAATTCAGCATCCTTGACGCAGTATTATCACTAACAGTAAGTAGATATCATAATAGCAAGCAGTAAAATCAGGCAACCCAGAAGGATCAACAACAATAAAATCTATAAAATTTTACCAAGTAAATTATTTTTTTACACAAACAAAATACTTATAAAGGTGGTAAAAAGTTATTCATATATTTTTTAGACGACTTTTCATACCTTTTAGACTGCAAATCGATCCGTGAATATGCGATATTCTAAACCTCTTACAGCAAAAATTCACAAAACAGTCGCCGGTTCCAGGTCGATTAATCATAATGAAATAATAAAAACAAAAAAGTAGCTCATACATTCATTAAAAATCGAAATTATCTTTCGTGTTGCGCATAAAAAATTGTAGAAGTAAAGTATTTCAACTGTAAAAACACGTAAATCAGCGAAATCGCAAAATTTCGTATATGGCCTCTTAATAAAATCCAAAACAAAATAAAAATAACAAACGTCAAGACTTAACTATAGATACACAGGTTAAATTAAACGTAGCATACGTCTAGTTTGTTTTAATACTTAGTTTAAAAGCATTGTTTTTTTTAATACTAGCTTCTTCCAGTGACTTCGTTGTTATAGACTTCGATTATTGTTCATCAATCGGGATTTTTTAAAAAATTTATTCACTATTCCGCAGAGTCCTTATTCAATTTTACACCAATTACACAAAATTTACAATTCTACAAATTTGGGTTCAACCCAACTGCATTCTGGATCATATTCGCTAATCCGCACAATCCTTATTTATAGACAATCGCATTCCTTCTTAATCGCCATTCTGCAAAATGTGGACTTACCTATATCGACTGCATTGATGACATTAGCTAATCCACACGGTCCTTATGTATACACAGTCGCATTTATTTTTATTCGCCATTCTGCACAATTTAGTTTTAAATCAACATCACATTCGCTAAGCCATGCAGTCCTTATTAATACACAATCGCATTTCTGCTTATTTGTTAGTACTCTATTATGCACAATTTAGATTCATCATAACTGCATTTTTGATCACATTCGCTCATCCGCACAGTTATTATTGATCGGCTTATTTGTTATTCTGTGCAATTTGTATTTTACACAACCGCATTTTTGATCAGTGATCACATTCACTAATCAGCACAGTCCTTATACACAATCCTATTTCTTCCTGAGCACCATTCTGCATAACTGCATTGGATCACATCTGCTATTCCGTCTTTAATTATACGCAATCATTAGTGTTCCTAATTAATCAATTACATTTTTTATTTTCAAAATCTTAACCACTTTAAATTGTTTTCGGTTAAAAGTTTTATCCAAGCGAAACTGGGTTCACTCCTATATTGATAAATATTTACTTAGAATTTCTCAACCGCCAAAGGGAGCGTCGATGGTATATTGGCTTAAGGTGTCGACTTGTGAACTTAAGGTACCTACTGTGTTCGAACCCAAGCGCTCACCATGTTCCACTCAGTTTTTCTTACTTCAAGTACATTATCCGATGCTCTCACGGTGAAGGACAATATCTTGATGAAACCTGCATATTAGAAGAGCTGAGAGTGTAAGACGATAATTGCATAAATGATCGTAAGGGGTCGAAGTGTATGCGAAAGGGCCCAACCACATCTGTGCAAAGAGATAAGACAATATGCACGAGGGTCAACCGCAGGTCGCACTTCCACTATTGGGTACCCTTTGCGGATCAGGGCTAGTTGGTATCTCTGTACCATATTTCAAATTGATCGGAGGATCAATTTGAAATAGGGCGTTA
Organism: Acleris holmiana; assembly: GCA_949316455.1. Lineage (NCBI taxonomy): Eukaryota > Metazoa > Arthropoda > Insecta > Lepidoptera > Tortricidae > Acleris > Acleris holmiana. Next base: position 26,867,213 of record OX438762.1, read on the forward strand.
AAGCGTGAAGGCGCTTTCGCATAATTTGAATAGATGTTCAAATAAATAAGAAATAATTAATTAACCATATTCTACTTCTTTTGATAAGTGCGGTCCACCGCGATGTACGCAGTGATTTCGCCAAAGTCAAGTGAGTAGAGTAAAACAGTAAACAGAACAAATCAAAAGTAAAAGCCGGACATTTTTCAATCGGTCATCTTCCCTCCCCGAAGGTTACCGGAAGACCTACTGAACCTAGTTATGTCACAATACATTGTTGTCAAAGGTTATACTCTTATTTTCGTATATTTGCGGGGTTAAATTTCGTGTTATAACCTAAAAACAATAAGGTTTCTGCAGAAAGTAGGTTTCGATGAAATGATATTCGGTGAAACGATACGAAAACATGATTTCAAATGTCATGCTTTTGAAAAATAAGTCCATTAAGTATTGATATTTTCGTAAGGTAAATGCAGCTATTAACGACCCTCCTAAGGCAATTTTGAAATTGATCATACTTATTAAGAATACTGGTAGCCGTCACAGTATTTTTATTATTTTTATACGGTAATATTGAATATTGGGTTTATATTTACTACGTTAAATGCTTTAAAATAAAGCATTTTCTTGTGAAAAATAATTAATAAAGTGGGTAAGTCGATTGTTTCTATTACCGACCCATAGTAACAGCTGTGAAGCTATTAACGTTTTTTTTGCAGCTATTAACGACTGTCAGAAAATGATACATCTGTAAATGGTGAAAAATACTTTTAATAAAAATACAAAAGATCCCTTATTCGACTACTTTCAGAAAAAAAACACTGTTATAAACCAATCGAAGACCATCGCAGAATTAAATAATCTGTTTTTTGTTGAAATATCCCAAAAGTTTCAAATAACTCAGAAACCAATGAAAATCGCTGAACATACACGGAGGTGTTTTAGATTGGTCTAGGCATGAGGCATCTAGATTCTCAATTATATCGTCAATTTTTGGACCACCAATGTACACCAATATAAATAATATTACTTAACATGAAATACTTGAGTCTAATAATTTGTGTAGGGTCGCTAATAGTTACCCATCGTTGCTATTACCGACCCATGTGGGTCGGTAATAGAATATGTAGGTATAATAGTAAAATGTATTACCGACTCATAAAAAGTACATAATATTTATAATCAGTGGTTTCCTGACTGTAAAAGAGACCGTGATTGATTAAAGTAATACAACATTTAACTACGAAAACAACTTTTTATTAAATTATGGTTAGTTAATTATTGACGAGTTATGAATAATGTAGTCATTTTCAATAAATTTACAACGCAAAAAAAAGAAAACTACACAAATTATTGTATAACGCTAATTGATTTATACAAAGGCTGATTGTTTGTTATTAAAACAGTTTATACAAATACTTGGATAATTGTCAAATTTCAACAGAAAAGATATAAAAATGAAAGTCTACATGGCGGCCATCACCGACTCATGGGTCGTTAATGGCTGCAACTAGTAAAATTGAAGAAGCTATCACCGCCCTATTTTCAGTTAAAGTTTTATCATATAAAGTGATGTTTTATCAATAAAATGCATTACAAACTCGAGAATTTATAAGTAAATGAATACATTTAATACTACACGATAATTGTAGGTATCGTTTATGTGCATTAAATGTCTTAAGCAGAAAAATTGGGTGCTTACCTGCCGGAACAAGGGCCAGTACGACAAGACCTGCGTCCACGCCGGCCGCACAGAAACTGATGTATTTTATCTCCTTTTCGCACTGCCACGCAAACTAAAGTAAGTTTATCCGATGCTCAACAAACAAACGCGTGTATTTCTTCTATTACCTGTGGCTCAAACAGTTGCAGAAACGTTAAAATTTAGAATTACACTAATGGGTCGGTAATACCTGCAGATTTTCGATGGGTCGTTGATAGCTGCGTTTACCTTATATTTGCGGGAGTTAAATTACGTGCTATAATCTAAAAATAATAAGGTTTCAGCAGAAAGTAGCTTTCGATGAAATGAAATTCGGCGAAACGACACGAGAACACGATTTCGTTGAAATGAGTTTCGGCATTTCAACGTATAACGTCCCTACTTTAAAAAGAAAAGATTCTTTATACAATCTGAGGAAACGTCATCAAGGGATTGACCAATTACAATTTCAAGATCCACTAGATGTCAAAATTCCAGAAATACTATTAGAGAACTTTTTGATCAGTGAGGGAAGCGCCAGTAAAATGATATTTTTTTCTCCCAAAGAATCCAGAAAAGTAATTGCGAAAACAAATAGATATCGAGGTGATGGTACTTTTAAAGTACCGCAACCATATTCACAACTATATACGATGCAAGCTGAATTGAACCATAATCCGGAAAGCAGCAGCAGCGTTATCCCTGTAGTTTATGCGATTTTGCCTGATAAGAAAGAAGCTACATACATCCGACTTTTGAAATATTAAAAGAAAAGTTAACCTTGAAAATAAGTCACTTTAAGAGTGACTTTGAACTGGCTACAATAAATGCTACTTCAGTGGTTTATCCGAATGTGAAAAAAAGTGGGTGCTATTATCTATTTTTAAGTAAAGCGATTTGGAGAAAAGCTAATGATATCGGTATGACACGAAGTTCTGACAGAAAATTTGTTCGTTTAGTGACTCATTTAGCTTTACTACCGAGGGATGGTTAAATTAGAACAAATAACAACATAGAATGTTGGCATCATCGTCTAAATCGGAAATTATCCAAAAACCCTAATTTATAAAATTTTATTTTCATATTAAAGAAAGAGTCAAGATTTTATGATATTAAAATCGGACAAGCAAAACCTCATGTTGAGAAAAAGAAGTCAAGAAACGTTGATGTAAAATTCAACATAAGACTGCAAAATTTGACTACCGAATTACTGGAGGATAAAATAACATGTTATGCATTTTTGAGAAAAGCAACCTATTTAAGTTATGCCAGAAAGTACCATGTAAATTTTGAAACTGAAAATAATACACAATCATCACAAAGTGAAAGTGAATCTTCTGACTCAATTTCACTTTGTTAATCAACGGAGGAAATAGAGGAACAACAATTAAATCATCAACATGATTATGATAGCAGTGATTATAATATTTTTTAAATTCAAATTCAAAATCAAAGATTTTTATTCAACTTACCTTTTTAGCCTTTCTTAACCTATCTCATTGTGTTGTATAGAAAATTATGCCCGTCACTTACCTCTAGAAAGCTAGAGAGGATTTAACGGGTTAAATGTAATAAGTATAATAAAAGTTTATAACCTATACATTATAATTTTATTTTCTATGACTTCGTCTATGCTATGACCTACTGACTGTACTATGATCTACTCAGAAAATGCCCTACCTATAACACGACCTACTCAGAAAATGCCCTACCTATAACATGACCTACTCAGAAAATGCCCTACCTATAACATGACCTACTCATAAAATGCCCTACCTAGAACATGACCTACTGAGAAAATGACTTACCTAAAACATGACCTACTCAGAAAATGACTTACCTGGAACATGACCTACTCAGAAAATGACTTACCTAGAACATGACCTACTCATAAAATGACTTACCTAGAACATGACCTACTCAGAAAACATGACCTACTCAGAAAATGACTTACCTAGAACATGACCTACTCAGAAAATGACTTAAAAAGAAAATGACCTAAGTCAGCCAAAGGGGTGGAGGCTACCGAAGACTACACCCAGGATTAAGGCCTTTATAATTTACTTTTATAATAAACGAGTTATAAAAATGACCGACGAGAATTAAATTACCAGCTTCACCGTTGTTAACGATTTTCTTTTTTGAGGACGTTGCTAATATAAAAAAGTTCACTGATAAACAAAAGCGCATCGAAATAGCAGCGCCTTTAAGTTTTATTGAGCAATATTTTTAAGCTCCCCGACATTTGAAAGTGTGGTAGAAAAATTCAAGCATGAATTTGTCTCCAGGGCTGGAATTCTACAAGGTAATAACGATATCGTTTATGACCTGTTTCCGTATTGTCAACGTTTTGATAACTCTTATGTCATTTACAATAATGGCGACTGTGACATAAACGATTCTTAAACGTGTCAAACACGATATCGTTTTAACGCACCTGAATAGAGGCCCAGGACAGATTTCATGCAAGAATTTTACTTTATCGTAAACAAAAAGAAGAGGAAACTACTATCTTTCTATTACGCCTTGGAAAATCCAGGGACCGGCCCGCTATTCAAGGGTTTCGAATGGGTTTTTATAAGTGTCTTACTAAGAAAAGCCGTATCGCTAAAAAAACCGTTCGATTTGCTTTTAAAACCTGCTATCCCATTCAAGGGGTTTCGAATGGGTTTTATAAGGGTTTTACTAGGGTATTCTATTAGTAGGGTATTCTATTGAGAGGTTAGTCTTGCATAGGCTATTACTGGTGAATGGGTGGGCGGGTCCCTCTAGCAGAAAAAAACTCAGATCAAAGACTAAACTCATTCATCATTTTTGAAAAGCATACTGGCGAAATTTCAAGTCAAGAAAGAATTGAAAGAAACGATATGGCAGATTATGGACGTATATGGAGATACGATCGGTAAAGAAACCGACAAACTAGCATTACAACTATTCAATCCAGAGATACCCAGTACCTCCACCACTTGTCTTCTCCTTCCTCTGTAGATCGCTCCTTTGCTTCAGTGAATAATGTTTCCCTAATCAATAATAAAATTCTTCACCTTGTAAACGATACTTTTATGTTGTGGGGCTTCACGCGGACATTATACGACTCACTCATCTTTCGAAACAATACCCGGTTCCTAAATGTCTCTACATTTCAAATTTCAAATATTACTTGACATACAAATCAGCCAAGCAGCAGACCTTCAAAGTACATACCTACGAATGCTGTTTATGGTGCAGGTACGTACGTATTGAAAATATTTATCGAATACATTTAAACGAGATATTCTAGTATATATGTATAATTATATATTCTGAATCTCGGAAACGGCTCCAACGATTTTCATGAAATAGTATGCAGCAGGGGGCTTGGGGGGCGATAAATCAACCAGCTACGTTTAATTCTTAGAAACCATTTATTGGGTACTTATTTATTATATGGGTAAGGACCAATAAGTTGGCCACGCTAACTCACTCAATTAAATTTTCTATGAAACTTTTACGTTGTGACACGAAAATTAGCCATACATTTGTAGAGATAATAAAATTTTCGTGTCAGAACGGAACTTTTTTCACTTTTGTTGTTTGTAAGGTTAAGTACGCTTAAGTAACTATGGTCCAACTATTTGGTCCTTACCCATATGTATATAATACTCGTAGGTTATGTTATTTTATTTTAAAAGTTTACTTTGGACCAGTAACATTCGTGTTCGTTATAACGGTGACTATAGTAGGTACAAAACTCGGTCGCTGAAGAAATTAACATTTCACACATCATTGCGTCGGCAAATCATTACAATGATTACGAACCACATTACACCACTTAAGATTAATTAAATATTTTCGAACAGATTGTAAACGAGACGATAGCCGAGGCGGCTTCGTCTGTGCGCGGCGCCCCATAGAACACCGCGACTTTTATAAAGAAACTAGAAATGCCCGCGGCTCCGTCTGCGCGAGTGATAGTGGTTTGAAGTGTCCCACATCACCTATTTTGCGAAGTGATAAAACGTAAATTAAGCATTTCGACAAAAAGTGCAAAAATAAAGAATACATACATACATAACATCACGCCTTCATTCCCAGAGTGGGGTAGGCAGAGCTACAGAAATACCAACAACTCTAAAAAGACGTTAATAATTCTGTAACCACATTTTGCACAAATAGGCTGAGATGTTTACTAGTGTATTAGTGACAGGTTGCAAGCCCATCGCCTAACAATACTAAAAGCCTTTATTTCCTTAGTCGCCTCTTACAACATCTACGGGAAGACATGGAGTGGCACTAGTCTAAGCCGGAAACTACACGGGAAATAAATAAATACATACATACATACATACATACATAGCATCACGCCTTCATTCCCAGAATGGGGTAGGCAGAGCTACAAAAATACCAACCACTCTAAAAAGACTTGTTGGTAATTCTGTAACCACATTTTGCACAATCGGGCCAAAAAGTATATTAATGTATTAGAGACAGGTTGCAAGCCCATCGCCTAACAGTGCTACAAGCCCTTATTCCCTTAGTCGCCTCTTACGATATCCACGGGAAGACGGGAGTGGCACTATTCTAACCCGGCATCCACACGGGGGTACGATTCTAGAGAAGAAATCCAAATAAAAATACGCTTGTTATTAACGTATTCTTTAGGATAAATCATCTAAAATTGATGTTACAATGACAAAAAAATAAAAAATGTTAAGACATTAGTGATTTTATATTACTATTAATTATTAAGTAACCTATTTATTTTTAAAACGGAAAATAGTAGAGCGTATATTTTCCCCCGGTGCTACGGTGGGTTATAAATTTATAATTTTTCCCTACGATACCACCCTAGTGCTGAGACACTAATTGTTTCAATTTTCCCACTTAACATTAGGCCCAAATACGTAGGTTAAGGTCATGTTGGTTTTGCAGCAGGCCCGGAGGGCTCTGTCGACACTTATTGATTTGAAGTAAGACGGTGTCGACGGAGCTCCTATTTCTAGGTAATTTGGCCCTCCGGGCCTGCTGCAAAACTAACATAACTTAAACCTACCTACGTCTTCTACTGTAGACGTTTGACATTGTAATGGCAACAGCCCCACTTGCTCGATAGAGGTCGCCACGGGTCTTGAAATTTGTTACGTTCGTGCGGTAATCTCGTCAAGTTTTTATTTGCGACAAGATGCGGGTAGGTGAGAATAGCATTGGCGAAATGAACGTCGTTACCTGCGGAGTTGGTAATATTTTGCGGAAATAATATAAACTCCTAAGTGCAAGTTTTAGGGATTAACGATCGCTAGCACTAGTGAATTGCACTTTAAAAGTGAACAGTGTACAAGACAAGTGTACCTATTTGTGACAAGGGGTAAGTTTTAGTTGTAATCAAACTAGCAAGTCATTCGGTTCGATTTAAAGCCTGTGTTTTGTGTCATGTTACACTTTGGTTACAGCCTATGGAAACGCCCTTTTAATGGACTTGATAAAACTATGGATGGCTGGTTATAACTAAAATTCATGCTAACCAAATACTCTTTGCATACCGATCCAGTATTTCGGATCACTACTTAAGTACGCCGTGGCGCAGTGGCCGAAGGCGCAATTACGAATCTTTGGTCGCGGGTTCGATTTTGTGACTTGTGCTTCCTTTTTGTATTTTTATTTTTATGTTGTTTTTATGCTAACGTATGGAAATTTATTACTTACGTGTTATTATTATTAGACATTAATTAGGATTATATATAAGTTTTATTTCTGCTGTTCATATCTTTCGGCTTGTAAACCATTGCATGTAGGTTTCTAGGATCCGATATCGACGGTTCTGTGACTCAACCTCGTATATAGAATAATGTCCAGTATAAACTGATACTCACTAAGTACGCGAGTACATACTTAGTGCGTATCAGTTTATACTGGACAATATTAAATATACGAGGTTGAGTCACAGAACCGTCGATATGTATGTTGTTCTTAGCTTCCGTGTTATACTATTATAAGTCTTTCTCACAAGCCTCGGCTCCTTATTTCCTGAGGGTACCTATCACGAACCGAGGCATTTCAACATCACTATTAGTCAGTGGTATCATTTTACTTTCATTTCACCAACCACTATAATAATTGTGGAGTACGAAAAATATTATTATAGATTTCCTACTAAATCTATACTAATATTATAAAGAGGAAAGATTTGTACCTATTTTTGTATGTTTGTATGTTTGTAATGAATAGGCTCAAAAAGTACTGGGCCGATTTAAAAAATTCTTTCACCAATAGAATGCTACATTCTTCCAATTTGACATAGGCTACATTTCATTTTGAAAAAAATTAGGGATCCTTGGTAAAATTTGAACAATGTAACCGAAGGTGTAGAAAAAATGAGCGGGCGAAGCCGCTGGCGGGTCGCTAGTCTAAAATAAAATAAAAATGTATAATAGCTACGGTTCCAAACCCGTCACTGTAAGACATAAAGAGACAACAACAGGTTCTTCTTGAGATTCGAACATAACAAATAGTCATAACATAACATTTTCGAAACGAAGTTTGCAAGACCGCCTCGGTGGAGGTTGTAAGCCTAGCTTGGCCTCCACCGTGCATTCCAACGGCAAGGGCACCATCATCAAAATATGGGAATATGTATCTGGCTGGTAAACAGAATAAATAAGGAAGAAAAGTGTCACTTTAGCCTTAGGTAGTGTAGCACGACTATTTAAAAAAAGACTTAAAAATTGCCGTACTACCGAACACACGGAGTTTACCGGTGCTCAACACGTAGGATTTGTAGAATTAAAAATGCGCGAACAACGTTTTAAAGATATAAAGATTTATTTTAACCAAACCCTAAGTCAACACACAAATGATAATGCACACATAAAATAGCAAACCGTACAATGTTGATAATGATAATATTAACGTACGCAATTAAAAAGGTGCCTAAACGGATAGGTCTTCGAAACGGTATAAAAAGAGGAAAACATGCCGGTTAGGAGTTCACAAATGAAATTCAGATATAAGTTACCGTCGGCCAAATTAAAATCCGAAAGGAACATAAAATATGTAGTTCGATCAGGCGCGCGGGCCTTTTTTTGAATTTAGGGGGGAAGAGTGATAGGGGTTACTGGGTCGAATGAAGGGTGTGAGATGGTGATAAAAATACCCGTCAGCAAATACTGGAATGCTATTCTAGTGACGTCTCTAAAGCAACACTACAAAATGTGACAATGGTATACTCACGGTTTCTGGGGTGACGTTTGGTATGGAGTACAGAGACAATCGGTTAAAAAAAGTTATACAAAACAAAAATTTAAAAAGGTAAAATGAACACGCGCACTAGTCCGTCTTCATCCGACCGCGGTGTTGGTCCGTAGCTGGAGTGAAAACTTGGTACGCGCGCCGGGTGTAGCCTGGTGCGGGCCGAGCGGTGGTGGCACGGAGTCAACCTCTTACGAGAACCAAACGAGGGGAACGGAATCGGGGGAAAACGAACACAGACGAAGCGTAACTTACCCGGGGAATAAACCGGTACTGCGGTGCCTTCGTGAGGCAATACAAGGCTCAAAGGTGGCCAAAAAAGGTTTAAGACTGACGCGTGTTGCGGGCGATACACTATAGGGCCTTCACAGGATTTATGCGTCGTTGGACTAAAAGTAAATATGGCGATGTATAAAAATGTCTACATATAAAATAAAAATTGGTCCGAGTATTAGAAAGCCAATACTTCAAAATGTCTAAGTCTTATCAGATCGGAATATAAAAATGACTACTTTCAAAGTATACAAATGTCTAAGTCTTATCAAGTCGGAATATAAAAATGACTACTTTCTTTACATAGGTCCAGGATTATAATAATACATATACGGAACAAATTCATCCCCTCGTAACATCTAGTTCTTAAATTAAAACAAATAATATTCAATAAATATGAACAAGCTAATAGATAAGCGATCAACAAACAAGCTGAATTCTAAAAATAAATCTATAAATTATAAAAAAAACTGAGAACATTTGAAAATATATTTATTAATTATCTTTAACAAAACTACTAAACCAAATTTCTCTGCTTACACTTAAAATAAAAATAAAAATATTTTATTCATTGTTTCTCCGCCAAAATTATAAGTCTAAAAGTTTATTCGTAGCGTTCCAACATGTTGTATTGTAATTTGAACCTGATAACTTTGTCAAGAAGCTCTATCGGTGTCATATCTTCCTCGATTACTTCCACTAAATACCTCTCATACGTCTTATCGAATAAAATGTCCGTGTTCCGTCTATTCTTTCTCGTTGAAAAAAACAGACTATTTTTAATGATATAATCAAAATGATTCGCTTCTTTTTTGAGTCTATATATAAATTCCAACACAGACAGCTTTTTCATGAATTTCGATTTTAGTCTCCTGTGCCAGCCTTTCAGGATATTCGTGGTTCGGTGTTTATTAGTCGAACAACGTAGGACGTCCGTCGGGAATTTGTGTAGCCAATTATCTGTAAAATATCTTTTGAATTCAGTTAAAGCGTCACTGCGTGAAGCTAGTTCTAATATTGACCTCCACCCCTCATACATAATTTCGGCCGGTAGTAACGGCAGATTCGCTGTTCGTAGGTTTATGGTCCGACCATCCCTTGCTTCGTCCAATCCCAATTCCTCAGCATTTTTAGTTATCGCTTTTTGGTAATGAAACACTTCTAAAAGCAACAAAAGCAACCAAACACTTCTGCTTCTGGAAATACTTCTGTCACTGCATTTATTGCTGCCAGTTCATAGTCACATTTATATTGTTTAATATTCAAATTTAATTTTTCTTTCAGTAATTTGAAAAACCTGACGTACGTATTCTGATTTTTATTTGGTAACAGCCCATACGCAATTGGGACAACGTTGTTTGTGTCGACGTTCGATCCTAAATCCATGTGCACGGTATACAACTGGCGAAAAGGAACAGGGCTTAACTTAAATGTACCATCACCCAAAAATGACTCTTCTTCGTGAAATGTATCTAAATAGTCTCGGGCAGTTGTTGAAGAAAATATTAGAATTTTATCACGGCGACCATCTTCGGCTATCAAAAAATTGCTTGCCAAGCAGAATGGAACATTGACGTCAGCTACATTCTTGTATATCAATTTTTCGGTACCCAGGTGCCGCTTTCTTGCCTTGTAGAGACTGTCTTTTACTTGCTTGAAAACAGGCATTTCATTTATGCACGTCTCACGTTCTCGCTGCAAAGGTTCCATATGTTTTTCGAAAGTGGCTTGTATTGGTGCAAAATCGTTGCATATTTCATCTTTACACTTGCGTAGAGCTAGAAACACCTTATTTTTTTTCTTACTCCTCTCGCAAGTGTGCTCGCTCAAGCGAGTTATCGTTTCATCAGATGCGTCCGTTGTAACTGATGCTGTACATGTAATTCTATTTACGCAACGCCAAAGCGTGGTATCGCTGATAATATTTTTTTTGCCGAAATTATATCTAAACCCATCATGAAGAAGAGTAGGGCGTTGCTTTTGATTTTTCGAGATTACAAAATCTCTGTCCATTTTGTCACGACATGAAACACAATGACAGACTTGACAAATCATTAATTACACCAGCATTTCGTAAAGTGGCCAGTATCATTAAGAGGTTTGATAAACAAACTATCTAATCTTGGCTCACTGCCTGCGGACGACCTTCTTGAGAAAGCGATTATTGTTATTATTTTAGCTATTTATTCCTTAATAAATTTTACATGCATACATTTTCATTTCTCATAATAAATATAACAAAGAGTAATTTTAAAATACATCGCCATATTTACTTTTAGTGTCGCAACATATTTATATTTGGTCTAATATACAGATGCACATTTTTATACTTCGTCAAAATTATATACGCCCGAACTTATGTAAGTGGACATTTTTATACATCGCCATATTTACTTTTAGTCTAGTGCCGCAACATATTTATATTTGGTCTAATATACAGGTGGACATTTCTATACTTCGTCGAAATTATATACGCACGAACTTATGCAAGTAGACATTTTTATACATCGCCATATTTACTTTTAGTCCAACGACGCATAAATCCTTCACAGATCAAAAGATGCGACTTTTCTTCAATATAAATAATCTTCATGTGACCATCAACATGTCAGCTCCGAATTCATAATGACATTAATAACCAAGAACAAGCGAGCGGAGAACGTCAGGAAAAATTCGAAAGTTCAGAGCTAAAAATTTAAAAACATACATGACAAGCGACCAAAAAAATAACATCACGTACCGGAACAAGGAGGTAACAATACGACGGTGCAAAAAAGGTTTAACTTTGCAGCGGTAATGCTGCAGTAGGTAAGTATAGTAATTAATGTAGAAGTTTAAATAATATAATCATATCACCTAATAGTGAAATAAAAATGATAATTTTGTCTGAGAATCGAATATTATTAATGTATCAAAATATTACATTGGTTATTGACATATTTTTTAACAGGCATGGTGATATTCTTACTTGAGTAGCAGACAAATGACGCACGCAGCTTGAAAAAACGTTTAATTTGACGTCGCTATAATCGTAGTTCTTAAGCCGTTAGACTTAAGGACTTCCGTCTCGACGCCATCTAGCGCTGAATAGTCAAGATTATACTCGTCACTAGATAGCAGCTAAGTAAACCAGTAAGCGCTAACTTACTTTGAGTAGCTGAACTACGTTGGAAAAAAACGACCTTTCAGCATTTCTCGACCTTGCCAAATCAACATAAAGCTGAATTTTGTGCTACTAACAAAATGATATTATGACGTTGTTATTTCATAAACTGTAACCAATCATGAGAAAGTTGTTTTTGTAGTAGTGCATACATAGAGCGTAAGTGTAAGCCGCACACATTTTTAAAAGTGGCGACACGGAGTCACAATCAAATTTGCGCTCATGACATGACATATCTCCCTTGTTTCTATGATCTGAGGGAAGAAGCAAAAGAGATTGTTTAGGATCGTAGCAGGTGGAAAGAAGTGGTCTCTGCCTGCCCCTCTAGGAAACAGGCGTGATTTAATGTATGTATGTAGTCTGTACTCAAATCTCAATAGGTACATACCACCTTCGATGTAACATTGAAAATGATTTGATTTCCATACAATCTTCACAGCACAGTCAGTATTTAAATATTAAATAAAAGATCCCTAGATTTAAATATTAAATAAAATGCTGAAGCTTACACTTTGTAGTGTTCCATTGTCAAACCCTTATAGTTTCGCCATGTCTGCCCGTCTGTCCGTCCGTCCGTCCGTCCACACCGCAACTTATAGCTCAGAGACTGTTAGTACTCAAAAGCTGTTATTTAGTATGAATATACACATAAAAGTCACACCGACAAAGTTGTAAAATACCTCTATACGTAAAGTGAGGATGGTTTTTTATTCGTGTACCTTGTGGAGTGGCGTATCGTAGGATACGTAATTCTTTCAAAAACATTGCAGGTTTTTAAATATTTTTTTGTTTACGGGATATTTTTGTGAAATATCAAGCTTTAAAGTGCTCATTTTTGTTAGAGTCAAGTGTCCCCCCCCCCCCTCCAACCAAAACTACAAAATAATACTAAAAAAAAAAAAAAAATCTTACATGACAGGGCATAAAACGAATTTAAAAGGAGAACTATCACGACTATGTAGACATACATCATTGGTTTAACTTGGTAATTGGTTGACTCGGCCGCCTTTTCTATCAAGTGAATAGAAATAGCGTTAAGAATAGTATTCAAATAGTGGTAAAGACAACGTAGAATAGAGGCAAGCTATCGAGTGTTTAATGTCGTTATGTTAACTTGAAGTAAATTTCTTATATCCTCTAAACGAGAACCTCAATCACTAAGAAGTATTTTAAAACTGCCAGCCAATTCAAACTAATTGTAAGCACTTGTTCCACTAGCAACTTCTAATGCCTGAGTTTCCATGTTTTGAAATTCTCGTTCGACTACGGAATATGCATGTCTCTAAGTTGACAACTCAATTAAGAACAACGTGCGTCGCAGCGCGCCTAGTTACAAACATATGTTTTAAATGCATAGTTTGCGCGGCTTTCTAACTTTGCGATTGACATTTAGAACATACGAATAAAGTGGTTGAATTTTCATACTTGTCTACGTAAGCTTATATTAAAAGTTTAAAAAAAATTGATCGATAAGATGACTTGTTCAACCTTGTTTGATAGATGGAATTTTCAAAGTGGCCTATATAGGTAAGTAATTGAAAGAACAATAAAAAACACCATTAACATTTTATAAGAAAAGGCACCGTTAGTATCGTAATGCAAATAAAATTCTTGCTTTATTTATTTAATGAAATTAATAAGTAAAATAATCTTTATTTACCAACAACAAGTAAACACAAATTAACAAACAATAAAAATATAACTACTTCAACAATAATAAACACAAATGCTGGTGGTGCAGAACTCCGCTATGGAGCTATTTTTCAGTCCTCACCGGATACTAGGAGTAGTACAGGTCGATGGCTGTCAAAACAAACTAAAGTTATATTCCTTAAAACAAGTGCACTATTTAACAATACATCATAAACACAAAATGGGGGCAGAGTGAAGGGAAAAGATAAAGAGGCAGCAATTAACGAAATAAATAAAGTAATTCGAGTGTTATTTGTTGACGCTACCTATATTTGTCAAGCAACAATATTTATTTTGCGCAGAGATAAGATTTTCTATACAAGCTAAGCTAAAACTAAAAATAGGTTTGCATGTTTGAATAAGAGAGAATAGCGCGTTATGGTAGCTAATATCCCTTACTTTGCTGTGGCTCCATTCATTAGACATCTTAGTAATTTGGAATGTTCGATTAAACATCAAACATAATAATAATATGGGCAATGATCCATAGTAAAAGCGTCCACAAGGTAGACCCTACCGTCTCGGCAGCGGAAATGACTGTAATGAGTTTGTAACCTAGCTCTTGTTGTGTAGGAAGTGGCGAGTAAACAAACGGGGGCTTGTGTACATTACGAGTATGAGTTCACGAGGTTGATTATTAATTTATTATTTAGCGCCTCACGTCATATTTATACTCTGTTAATTTTTAAGAAAACATATCAAGCAGCGTAAATTATGGAGGTTCATTTTAGGTTTATTGTTGGCCATAGGGAGATGAACTTTCATCGGAGAGGGATAGCATTTTTGCATATCGTTAAGTGCATTTTTCCCAAGTTTTCTTTCCTTTTTCCGGTCTCCAAATCTAACGGATCAATAACCAACGGCCGGAGTGAATGACAATTTGTGTCCAGTGGCTGTATGCGATGAAAAAGAAGCGTGCCAATTTTCAAGCGGCTGCCTGTAATTTTTCGCACCAGGATGGATGGCATTAAAATTTAATTATAAAAACAGCGTCTACATTTTTAGGTAGTTGCTGTTACAATCAGCTATAGCGTCAGAAAAAAAACACCATTCAATTTGGGCTGTGGTTTTATTTTACTTACCTAACAATTGCATTATTATTTTCTCACATTGTTATGGAGAAAAGCACTATATTGTTATGAGGTCCGAGCAGTAATTCATCAAAATTTATTTTTATATTGTTACGTCATCCAAATTATTATAAAATATCGGATTGACATTACTTTTTTAGTACGTTGCTATCAAAACTATGCTAAGGGCCTGTGCACATATTACATCGTGTAGGTATGTATGGTCTGTGCTTCACAGCCATATACAGCGTGTCCTGAAAATCGACGTCAAGCCGGAAATAGGTGATAGGGCAGCCTATCGATTTAACCCCAACTAACTATTACTACACTCGAGAGCAAAACTTTCACTATAATAAATTATAATATTACGAAAACGAATACACCTAGCTACGTAAAATAAATTGAACCTTATAGACAATTTAGTCCTCCTTAATTACAGGTATTGAAACTTATTGGTAATATGAAATAATGATATTAAAAAAATATTAAAATCAAAATGATCGTTTATGAAATAAATAACTTTTCCCATTTTCCATTTGTTATTGCTTTTGTTTTCGTTCTGTCATAAAATGCGTATATAAAACGGGTCTCAAATGTTCAGTGGTCATTATTAATGTAATAAATATGTCAATTACACCCGAAGAATGCACGACAATCCTTACAATACTGGAAAACGGCCGAAGCCAGCGAGATACTGCAAGAATAGCCGGAGTGACGTTGTCAACAGTACAGCGTATTGTTCAGCGGTTTCTAGAAACTGGTTCGAACTTACGCAGACCAGGAGGAGGCAGACCCAGGTGTACATCGGTACGGGAGGATCGAGATCTATGCAATACTATGCTTCGAAATCGATTCCTTACGGGAACTGCATTTTCACAACAATTTTTACGGCTTGGTGGGAGCAATCCTAGTGCTTGGACTGTAAGACGGCGCCTTGTTGAAGCTAATTTGAAACCCTTTAGGCCCGACAATGGCCCTAAACTGGAAAGGCACCATCGCACAGCAAGACAAATTTATGCACGCGAACACTCAGATTGGACACCTGAAGATTGGTCAAGAGTTGTGTTCTCAGACGAATCAAAGTTTATGCTGTATCAACACGACGGAAGAGTGAAGGTGTACAGAAGGCCAGGAGAACGATGCATGCAAGCCTGCATTGCAGAAAAGGTTGCGTACGGTGGCGGTTCGGTACTCGTGTGGGCTGGGATTTCTGCAGAAAGCCGAACAGAGCTAGTACTGATCGAAAACGGTACTCTAAATGGCGTAAGATACGTGGAAGAAATCCTAAATGAGCACGTCGGTCCATTTATGGCAAGGCTCGGTGGAAATGCTATTTTCATGCATGATAATGCCCGTCCCCATACTGCTCGTGTAGTACAAGACTACCTGAACGATGTGGGTATTCGCCGCATGGAATGGCCGGCCAGGAGCCCAGATCTCAACCCGATCGAGCATGCCTGGGACGAGCTTGGACGACGAGTAAGGCAACGAGTACCTCCTTCAATGACGCTTCGCGAGCTCAAAAACGCGTTGGTAGAGGAATGGGAGAAAATTCCTCAACTGTGCTTCAGAAACTTGGTGTACAGCATGCCGAATCGCATCTCAGCTGTGCAAGCTGCACGTGGAGGCAATACCAAGTATTAAAATGTGTCAAATTTGTATAATTATATAAAAAATTCAATATTTTCAATTTTGTTTTTTCAAGCAAGTGGATGCCATTTTTATTTTTTATTTTTTATAAAATTAAACGAACATTCAGTATTGATTGTTATGCATTTTATTTAAGTGACATTAAAATGTCTTTAAAGTCCAATTTATTTTATTAGACTAGTTGTATTCGTTTTTGAGATATTGCAATTTATGTTAGTGACCCGAAAGTTTTGCTCTCGAGTGTATTAGGTATTAACTTCGAATGTTTTTGCAATTTTCTTTTCATGACAACTTTTTGTGTAATCACACAAAGTTTGTTTTTCCATAATAGATAATAGGAGAGCTAGGGTTCACTTAGTACCTAACTATGGAGAAAGTAACTTTGTGTGATTACACAAAAGGTTGTCATGATAAAAATTCGGCAAGCACCTAGCTTTAAAAACATTTTAAGTTCATAATGATTTCATCGATGTAAGAAACCACTGAAAAATATTGATATTATACATGAACTTGAGAGTTTTTCGTAACATGGACAAAAGGAAAATTCAATATTTCCGAAACTACTAAAAATCGCTGAACATATGAGCTGCCCTATCAACAATTTTCGGCTTGACTTCAATTTTAGGGGCAGGGTGTATATGTTTAATACAGTGTTCGTACTTTGCCTGTTGAACCATAGAGGAAAGGTATTAGGTACCTTCACATTACTAAGGCTGAATATTTTTCCCACAGCAAAGTTAAGTTGGCTCTTCAATCAGACCGACGATAACAGAACTAGCGTTTCTATCCGTTTTGTTTTCAACCTAATCAATCGCGTCACTGGTAGATCACGTGACATTGCGTATGACATGATCTAAACAAAACAAATAGAAACGCTAGATAGCGTACGCATCTTGGCTAGGCCTTTGTGCTGTGTTTGAGTACTTGTCTTTCGAAAACAGGCGAAAATCGTCGACTCTAGATTTCTAGGTTGGACAAGACCCTCATGGCGTGAATTCGAATTGTCAGCGGTTTACTAATAATAATATCCGGTTATGGTATTTGTGACGTAAAGCCTGACAAGATTCTATTTGGCCCTATTTCAATACAAATTTGTATTGAGATAGGGCCAAATAGAATCTTGTCAGGCTTTAGGTACTTATAATGTTGACGTGTCTCGTTTTTATGTAAACAAACATCTACGCGAATAAAAGAGCCCTATTGATTCATTTATGCCCTAACCGAACTAAAAAGAAAACAAGTCGCTGAAGTTTCAGAGCAAAGATCTAAACCGAAAGTTCTCCAAGAAATGGAAATCAAAGTAACAAAGCAATTGAAGTTTGCAAACGTGAAGTGGAAGTGTGTTTTGAGCATTAATTAACTATGGGTCGTGAGGGGATTACTTAAGGCCACGCTTTAATGCTCGTGTGGCTGTGGGTAGTATTCGCAGGACAACCGTTCTTACTGGAACTTTGCGCTATGTAGTTAATTGGGCGATATCTATATATGTTCCCACTCAATAGGAGTGAGTTTGAGGTCAGACTCTCACGTATGACAGAACTCGACCCAATTCACTCGAGATACAATTCAACATATTTATTTCGATTAACAAGGTCCATAAGTGTTAGTAATATGTCTCACAAAAAACTTAATGTTAGTGTTAGTGTTTTTATATAATTATCATTCACAAACGCTATAGGCAAAGTCGAATTAAAGAAGCGATGATGAATTGATGAAGGTTAAAACATTGAACATTTTGAAATACAAATAATCAGAACAATTTTACGAGGCATTCTTTTTTGTCCTTCGGTCTACCTGGCGAAAGCTGAAGGTATCAAACGTGGAATAAGTATGGTATCCGCACAAGGCCCCAAAATAATAAATAAAATTATATGTTATGGCAAGGAAACAATTAAGTACACAGTTTTAAAATTGATGACTTTGTGATTTGGATAATTAATGTGTAAAGCAAAAGAAAAAAACACGGGTAAAAACCCAAACCCCACTTTCTGTCAAATGATGTGTTTGTGAAATGAATGATTTGTGAAACGTTGGTTATCAAAAGATAGGATCCCGTCAAACATCAGGTATCCTATCATTTCATAACCATTGTTTCACAAATGATACGCGTTATACGTGTTGTAGAATCGTTTATGACTCGGTCGCCATTATTTTAAATGACATAAGAGTTATCAAAACGTTGACAATACGGAAACACGCCTCGTTGACGACACGTTGGCCTAGTTGGGGGTCACCTTGCCTCCGAAGCCGGAGGTCCCGGATTCAAAACCGGTAAGGGCAAATATTTGTGTGATGATCATGAGTATTTGTTCCAGAGTAACAATATTGTTGTAACGACCTTACAAAAGGGTCCAACATTGTTGGTAACTATCATTGGTTATTGGCATGTGCCTCAACAATTGCTCTGCTTCTCCTCGGAGATGACCTTTGAGATACTGCATATGCAGTATTTAGTAAATTGTATTTTTAAAAGATTCTTTGCCCAAAAGAGAGTCTTGTCAGAGTCGGCTAGTGCTATCTAAGAATATGTGGATGTTAACTCCAAAACTTTAAATGCGTGAGGTAGTTTGGGGAATGAAATGATACGAAATCATGGGATGTAATGATTATTTATATAGAAAGTCAGAGGCTGGACCTCGAGAGTAGGAAACAGTGGGAAAGTAAAATCAGCGAGTTGGTGGCACTTTCTGACCAATTGCCAATTGTCAAACAGTTTAATGATTTTCTTACAACTAAGTATCATTCGCTGGAATTTTTAGATACTAAACCAGACACGGCAAGTGGGCAGAGGCACCACACTTACTCGTATAACAAACCTCAAAATGTTCAAACTAGTAAGGCTAGACCGATTCACATGCTTCATGTTACGCATGTATCTTGTGTATGTTGTAAACGTGACCACCACCTTAGAAATTGTAAGGAATTTGTAAACATGGATCTCAATAGCAAGCGTAACTTCGCTCAAGGTCATGGATTAACTGTTTAGGCTGTAATCACTCAGTCAAGCACTGCAAAAATACGACGTCGTGTCAAATTTGCAATAAAAGACACCACTCTTTGTTACATCCAAAGGTCGAAATTCAATCAACTGGTTCAGGAGAGTTAGTTGATAGCCAAATTGCATCGTCATCAATAGGTCAAGTTAATTCACTCTCGGTAAAGCCGGGAGAAAAGCAGCAAGCGGCGTCTGCAAATAATATTACAAATAATTTCGTGAAAGGGGTGGCCCAACAGGTGCTACGAGCCACAGCGGTAGTGACCGCTGAGTCACAAAATGGAGGGTATCAGAGCTTAAGGACTCTAATAGATCAGGGGTCCCAGGCCCAAGCCTCTTTCATTACCAGTTGCGCAGCCCAATTGCTCGGATTAAAAATGATACCAACCAAAGGAAGAGTAACAGGATTGGGAGGTGACCATAACCTAATGGTAAGGTCAATGGTTCAAATAAACGTCAGTTCCCGCCTCAATTCGTGTTGTATATTACGGGTGACAGCGTATTTACCAGGAAATGTGGTATCAGTCACCTCATGGCCAGCATTGGAACAGCTTTCTTTGGCGGACCTGGAGTATTATACACCTAATAAGATTGACGTCTAATTAGGGGCGGAGGTCTACAGCTCCATTATAGAAAGTGGAGTTATCAAATGTCCTTCAAGGTCTCTTATAGCGCAGAAAACCACCCTGGGATGGATATTGAGTGGAAACGTCAAGGCAAAAGAAGCAGTTTCTTCTCATTCTAATGTTACTAGCATGCACGCTCAACTCGAACCTGTGGAAAAGTGGCTAAGATCGTTTTTGGAGATTGAAGCAAAGCCCTGCAACCATCAGAAGATTTTTTCAGTTGAAGAGCAGCGGTGTGAAGACTTTTACAATTCCACAACCACTCGGGACGATGATGGGCGATACATAGTTAGGCTTCCCTTTCGCAATGAGCAACCAGTCTGCGCGGATGGCCAATCCAGAGGAATAGCTATATATTGAAATATATTGAAATATATTTATTTACTTTAAGCATTACATGTTTTCTTATTCTATAATCGTGCCAAACTACAGAGCAGTTTGTCGGCACTTACTCCTGGAATTAATTCTCTCTAAAGAGGTTTCAGTTTCTGGAAAGGAAATTACAGAAAAATCAGGATCTAAAAAGGGAATACGAGAATACATTTCAGGAGTATCTGAAACTCAATCATATGCAAAAGCTACCTCATCCGAGCGAAGAGTCACCAAAGGGGTTATTCTTACCTTATCACGCTGTTATACGCGAGGATAGAGAAACGACAAAGGTTCGTATTGTCTTCGACGCATCTTGTAAGGGTAGAAATGGGGTATCCCTAAACGACGACTTAATGGTAGTACCTCCTTTGCAACCAGAACTGCGACACATAATAATGCGTTGGTATCCAATCTGCTTTATCTCAGATGTTGTTAAGATGTACCATTCGAAAAGGATTGTCGGAAATTCTACTCTCACTTATGAGGAAATGGCCACGGTACTGTCTCAAATCGAAGCGTGCCTAAATTCTAGGCCCATATCATGCGCCAATGATCAAGGAGAACCTTTACCTAAAGGAGCCTTTAATAGTAGCACCAGATCGTAAGTATGAGCACACGCCCATAACACCTTTGAGATGGTGGCAACTCTGTCAGCGTATGTTGCAGGACTTTTGGAGACGTTGGTCTCAAGAATATTTGTCGCAGTTTCTGCAACGACATAAATGGACCGAACGAACTCCTGAGCCCAATATAGGAAATATTGTTTTGGTTAAAGAACTGGACTTACCTCCGGCTAAGTGGCTTCTTGGCAGAGTAGTTGTAAAGCATCCGGGGTTGGACGGAGTTACGCGTGTTGTGACTTTAAAAAGCAAAAACTCGCTTGTTAAAAGACCGGTGTCAAAACTTTGTGTCCTTCCGACGAATAAATAGCGTTATTGATGAGATTAGATTAGTTAACATTAAGAACAGTTGTTCATGGTGGGCGGCATGTTTGGGCTTCAAGTAGCGTCATCTTGTATCAAGTAGGAATAAGATTAGTCAGCGTTTAGACTTCAAGTGGTGTCATCTTGTGCCGAGTAGGATTAATAATATAACAGTCGAAAACACCATCGCTGGATGGCGCAGCCTGTATTTTAACTACCGGAGTCGTTTGTCTCCCCGAGATTGTACTTATATTAGTTAAGAACAACGAGAGCAATATATTGACCTTTGCAACCTACGGTTGTTTTATTATCACCATAGCCTTTGGATCAAAGTACGAGTGTTGTACAATACGTTAACACGTCAAAAGCATTATTGTTTTACTGTGTTGAAAAGAGGTCCAGTAAAAAAGTTACGGGTTGCGAGATGATCGCAACTTTCTGACATTTCGTTATCTCACATCTTATTTCACTTTTGTTTCTCTACTTTCAAAACTTTTAAGGCATTACTTATTTTATTCATAAATCCGTGGCTGGCGTGAATAAGTTGATAACTCGTTGAAAAATAATGAAGTAATTTGAACTGTAGGCAATTTGTTCTAAATACAAATTTCACTAACTTTGAATCTTGACTTATCAAGTTATTCACGCCATGCACGGAAATATTTATAGCTGATTACATACATACATAACATCATGCGTTCATTCTCAAAGTGGGGTAGGCAGAGCTACGGTAATATTAACAACTCTAAAAGACTTGTTGATAATTTCATAACCACATTTTGCACATTAGGCTAAGATATTATTGCTGATTAGTTGTACTTTAAGGTATATAAACAATTTTAACATTCTTTAGTACCTTTGTCGTAAATCAATGTTAAAATCAGGCCAGGCAGGACAAGTTTACTGCAAACATGATCGTCTGTGGCTAAGTTGCAATAATAAAATAAGCTTGACAAAACACATAACATAAAATCGTCATGAAAAAAATGCATAGTGATCTCGTGGTCCCCTAGTTTGAAAACTTCTACATAGAATGCAGAGGTAACTACGAGTATGGCTAAGGTAAATGCGACGAAGTTGTTTTGTAAAAAATACTATGATCAAAATGTTTTGATAGTAGTTTAATGGTTATAATTCGAAAATCGAATCGAAAATATTACACATTTGGTTTAGTTCGGCTGTTTAATGAGCTTATTAAGAGGTTTTCGACGTAAACATCAAATAAACAAGAAAAATGATTTAATTTTAACAAATTAATCTTCAGCTACATAATGATGGCATAAGACTATGTATTGAAAATAGCGCTAGGCGTTTAATTCCATAGAATCTCCTGGAACGAACAGAGTCCGAGCGATATGCGTGTGATAAATCCAAAGTTTACAAATCCATTATTTTACTGTTTCCTACCTGCAGCAAGCTCTAGATTTGCAACTAA
The DNA here is from genome assembly GCA_949316455.1 of Acleris holmiana. Classification (NCBI taxonomy): domain Eukaryota; kingdom Metazoa; phylum Arthropoda; class Insecta; order Lepidoptera; family Tortricidae; genus Acleris; species Acleris holmiana. The sequence continues at coordinate 26,890,317 of OX438762.1, forward strand.
CGAGACCACTGAAGGCTCTGCGCAAACTACAAGCGTATTTTCGGTCCAAATGTTCCATAAAACTGTCCCCCAATACAAATCACAACACGCAATACAAATTTGGTTAGCTCTTGTTACCCTTATTTGTTTGGCATATTACGAGTATCACATTGATTGCAATCCAATGCTGTTGCTCTAGGAACCCTTACCTATAGATTCGCCGTGTCCGTCCGTCCGCAGCCTAGCTCAGAGACTCTTAGTACTAGAAAGCTGTAATTTGGCATGAATATACATATAAGTCACGCCAACAAAGGGGTAAAATAAAATCTTGAAAAATATAATTTTAGGTGTACCTCCCTACCTTCCTTACAAGTAACGTGGGGATGTATTTTCTTTTTCTCGTCTACTCCATAGTGTGGGGTGTCGTTGGATAGGTATATTTTGGAAAGCAAAATATAATGGGTTTGTCAATAAAAAAATTGATTAAGGGATCCGTTTATGAGACATTAAGCTTTAAAGCGCTATTTTTCGTTAGAGTCAAGTGTCTCCCCCCCCCCCCCTACAGCCAAAACTACGAATACTCAAGCTCTGAAAAAAAACTGAAATTAAAGCGCATATAACGAATTTAAAAGGAAAACTATCATGACTAAGTAGTATCATTGGTTTTTGAGATATAGGCGATTCAAGTGTACTAAAATCATCTAAGACGGCGTGAAATTACTTTAAATGGAAAACTTGTTGTTACTCGTTGATTTTTATATTTATAGTACTTAACGGCTTCAGAACCCTACAATGAGCATGGTCCGGCATGCTCTTGCCCGGTTTGTTTTTTAGTACGGAACCATTCCTGCGCGAGTCCGACACGCACTTGGCCGGTTGGCCTATATAATATTTAAGCTGAATAAAGTATAATTTAAGGAAAACTCACAAATAAAGAGAAAGTGGAGGGGAAAACGGAGGAAAATAGGTCGGGAACATATGTTTTTTGTCCCTTTCTTAAACATGAAAAGAAAAGGACAACAAACATAAGCGACGTCATTCAAGGTCACTTTTCTTAGCTTCAATTCGTTGTTTGCCGTGCAATCTCCAGTGTCAATTATGTAAGCTTCTTAGAGGCCTTCTAGTGTATGAGCTCATAATTTAAACTTTCTTTCAAGGCAGACGTGGTTTTTTCAACTACTGCGAGAAAATAAATCAATTACTTTTATGAATTATTTACGTAATTAATATGAAATAAGACAAGTTTTTTTTTTATTTTGTATCAAAACAACGTATCATAAAAGTGATGTTTTCGGACCCCAAACCAGACCAAAAATATCCATATTTCCGATGAGAATTGAGAAAAGGCATTTGTCTAAATCTGATTCCCTATAAAAACCTTAAGATCGACTAGCCCTGAGATGAAGTGTGCATCTACAAATAACAAATTTGACAGGAGAGCGTTGTCAAGTGTTTATAGTCCGTTAATCAAGTTGACATGAATGCGTCTTGGCTAAATTTAGATTTAGGCTAAAGCTCGGTGGCCTTAGGCTAGACGTTAGGAAGCGCTAACGTAAACGATATTCAATAACTGTCAAATTGTAGGGAACTGACATAAGCGCTCAACGCAACCGTCTGGTAGCTTACGTCCATCATATACGAGTAAGTACATAACGTAAATTTATGTATCTTGTGTATCATCTAGATTAAGATCATTATTATATTCATCATTTTTATAACAGTGACTCCTAATTCATTACATGGATAATTTAATTGTTTCCTAAGTTAGTTAAGTTTGTTAAAGTTGCCTTAGAAATAGAAATCATCGTTGAAACAAGCTCCATTTATGTCAAGTCAAGCCATCCCGTTCCACAATAATCTATTTGAATCGTTAGACGCAACGTAACCGCCTGTGGCTGACGTTGACACACTTTGGTGCTGTAGGCGATACGGTACGGTATTATATCTTATATTCATAGGGTATTTTTTTTCCAGTGCAAATAATATTTGGCTTGCCACTGTAAGTAATGATTTTGTGTATTGTTAGTTTTTCTCTAGCTTAAAAACATTAGAGATACAGACGGTCAAATGTTTCCACAAATTTTCGATATTCATGGCCACTTATGCGGAAGTGCGATGGATAAATACTATTTAAAGTCAATTGGTGCCGTCTTAAATAATTTTAGTAAGTACAAACACTTTAATCGCCTGTATATCAAGAACCAATGACGTCTACTTAGTCGTGATAGTTTTCTTTTAAAATTCACTATATGCTCTTTCATTTAAGTTCTTTTTTTAAATTTGTATTTGTAGTTTTGGCTGTAGGGGGGGGGCCCTACAGCCCAAACTACAACTTGGGACACACACACTTGAGTGTAACAAAAATTAGCGCTCTACAGCTTAATAAACGGATTTCATAAACGGATTACATAATCAAAAAACTGTTTTCACAAACCCGTAATATTTTTGTAAGACCTATCCAACGACACCCCAAACTATAGGATAGACGAGAAAAAAACCCACGTTACGTGTAGTGGAGGAACCCCAAAATTTTTTTTTTCTTTACAATTGTACCACTTTGTTGGCGTGAGTAATATGCATATTCATGCCAAATTACTAGGTTGCGGACGGATGGACGGACGGACATGGTGAAACTATAAGGGTTCCTAGTTTGACTATGGAACCCTAAAAAAGAACTATGTCTTTATCATTGCAACATTATTATGTTCTATTAACAATACGAAACCACATGTTAAAATATGTGCACTATTTAAAAGAATATTCTGTATAGGTACTTATATGTAAAAGGCAATGTCTCGGTTAATTGAATCCTCCATAATCGCCCAGCCCAACACGCACACAGTATGGGACCTGCGGTGGCCCAGACGAACACGCACATAGTACGGGACCTGCGGTGCCCCAGACGAACACGCACACAGTACGGGACTTGCGGTGCCCCAGACGAACACGCACACAGTACGGGACCTGCGGTGGTCCAGACGAATACGCACACAGTACGGGACCTGCGGTGGCCCAGACGAACACGCACACAGTACGGGACCTGCGGTGCCCCAGACAAACACGTCTTTATCATTGCAACATTATTATGTTCTATTAACAATACGAAACCACATGTTAAAATATGTGCACTATTTAAAAGAATATTCTGTATAGGTACTTATATGTAAAAGGCAATGTCCCGGTTAGTTGAATCCTCCATAATCGCCCAGCCCAACACGCACACAGTACGGGACCTGCGGTGGCCCAGACGAACACGCACACAGTACGCGACCTGCGGTGCCCCAGACGAACACGCACACAGTACGGGACCTGCGGTGGCCCAGACGAACACGCACACAGTACGGGACTTGCGGTGCCCAGACGAATTCGCACACAGTACGGGACCTGTGGTGGCCCAGACGAACACGCACACAGTACGGGGCCTGCGGTGGCCCAGACGAACACGCACACAGTACGGGACCTGCGGTGGCCCAGACGAATACGCACATGGACCTGGAATAATTTAATTGAGCAATATTGCTATTCCGATATCATACTGATCGTTATTTACAAACAGAATAATAATCTGAAGGGCACATGCATCAACTAAACTATTGGAAAATAGCACAATGAAAGGTCAGACCCTTCTGCATACTGTTCAATCACAAATCCACTTGATTCAGTCATAAACTTAACAAGTAGCCTTGAGATTGGCAGCCACTCCGTTCAGTTCTTTAACGAAATTCAGTATCCCTACCATAAGACAGATGATTATAAACCAATGCCTGGCATTAGATATGACAGAGATCAGATAAGGACCTTCAATAGAGAATCCTGTTGAGTTTCTCTAAGGAACTTCCCTGATTAACAATATAAATATTCCTGAACCAAACCACTTTGATAGTCAATAAATTAAAAGTTGAAGTATGTTGAAGGTAGGTAGTAACTGTGAAAATGTCTGTGAAGTAAATGTAATTCGTAGTAGATATGTGTGATAAATAAGGTTTTCAAATAACAAATATTAAGTTTGAAGAATTATGAACGGAAATAAATTAGTGAGCATTTTCATGAATATAATTCCTTATTGTTAGGTAGGCAGTCAGCCGCCATTACTATCTATGTAATTTATACTCCTTCACACACACTTCCTACATAATTATATTGAATATGGTAGGAATATCGTGGTAAGGAATGGTCTGCCTACGTAATATCATTTCCTACCTATTAAGAATGTTCCTGAACAGTCCCTATACCTAACTGTCCCTAAGATACCTGACGCTTGAAATTGATGTTTTAAGCTCCAATTTCCTCGAAGTTTCGTTCGCTACCAAACTCCAGAACTTCAATGCCCTGAATAATCCCTGCCCCTCCAATACCCTCAAGCCAGGGCACCATACTTTCTCCTTCCACTCCTAGCCTTCCCTACCTAGCAGCCGCGGGCGCGACCCCCCCAGAGCCCTCTCCCTTCTCTCTGTGTTGCCAACCGCTCAAGTCCCTCTCCATGTCGATAAATCTCGTATTATGTTTTTCCTTAACGAATATCTCCTATAAGCCTCACTTTCTGAACTTCTTTCTAAAAATTGATCTATATTCATCAAGTTCTTTATTTTTATTCCTTTTATATTAAATAATTTATGTTTCATAGAATACCAAATTTTATCACGAATATAGCAAGTGCAATAGGCCTAAAATTATTTCCAATGGCATCCCTAGCTGTGGATAGCGGAACGTCCCTAGTGCATAAGTCTACACTGAGAGAACACTACATGTTAATTTAACGAAAGTGATCTCGGTTGGTTTTTGTTCGGTTAAATATACTAGAAATTGGTTAATTTTACAAAACCACTACAAAACCATTTTGTTTCAAGTAACAAATGCAACTTTGTTATACCAACCAAAACTATTAAGTACGAATAAATAAAAAACCTTGTTCAAATAACAAGACTGTCTTGATAAATTTATGTTTAATTCATTTAACCGTTAGTTTGGTTGTTAGATACAAAGCAGTATATAGTAACTCGGTTAAAATTACAAATTTTGTTTTGTAGAGAGCAGTTATTAATTTTAACCGAAAATTCCATCAAAATTACTTACTAATATGGTTACGGCTCAGTGTTTTCAACAAAATAAATCAGTTATTCATAGATCGGTTGTCGTTAATGTCAGTTGTGGTAATTAATACAAAACTGTGGTGTTTAAAGTAACAAATTTGCTGTATTAAAATTATACCACATTTTTTTCTTAGAATAATCAATAAAGTGGTTTTAACTAATCATGTCGTACAGTAGAAGCTAAGAAATATTTAATTTAAATTACATGTTGCAACAACAACTCTTTTTTTGTTCAATTTAGTAAATCTGCTGATTAAATTTACAAACAAGCTTCTGTAATAATAAACAATACTTTAATGTTGGACTAAATCTCAGCAATTTGGTTTTATCAACATAAAATTTTGTTTAAATTAACATTTTTTTTCAGATTTATTTTCTTAAACACAACAATGCACTTTTGATAAAATAACCGAATCTTTTTGGTAGAATTGACTTAGAAATTAGATGTTGAAGTAACAATAAATAAGTGAAATCTGTCTTTGTTAAATATATTACATTTACTGTTTAATATGACAAGACACATTGATAAAAATAAACAATACTTCAAAGTTAGCTAAACCGTAGCAATTTAGTATTATCAACACTTTAATTTTGTTTAAATTAACAATTTTAATCAATAAATGTTTTGTTAATCAGATCAATTTACTATTGATAAAAATAACCGAATCTTTTTGATAGAATTGACTTAGAAAATATATGTTGAAGTAACAATAAATAAGTTAAATCTGTCTTTGTTAAATATATTACATTTACTGTTTAATATGACAAGACACATTGATAAAAATAAACAATACTTCAAAGTTAGCTAAACCGTAGCAATTTAGTATTATCAACACTTTAATTTTGTTTAAATTAACAATTTTAATCAATAAATGTTTTGTTAATCAGATCAATTTACTATTGATAAAAATAACCGAATCTTTTTGATAGAATTGACTTAGAAAATATATGTTGAAGTAACAATAAATAAGTTAAATCGGTCTTTGTTAAATATATTAGATTTACTGTTTAATATGACAAGACACATTGATACAAATAAACAATACTTCAAAGTTAGCTAAACTGTAGCAATTTAGTATTATCAACACTTTAATTTTGTTTAAATTAACAATTTTAATCAATAAATGTTTTGTTAATTAGATTAATTTATGTTTGATAAAAATAACCGAATCTTTTTGGTAAAATTGACTTAGAAATTATATGTTGAAGTAACAATCCTTAAAATAAATGTGTCTTTGTTAAGTTTATAAGATATACTGATTAATATTACAATCATACATCGATAAAAATAAACAATACTTTAATGTTGGACTAAATCTTAGCAATTTAGTTTTATCAACATTAAATTTTGTTTAAATTCACGATTTGATTCAGTAATGTTTTGCTAAACACAACAATGCACTTTTGAAAAAATAACCGAATCTTTTTGGTAGAATTGACTTAGAAATTAGATGTTTAAGTAACAATAAATAAGTTAAATCTGTCTTTGTTAAATATATTACATTTACTGTTTAATATGACAAGACACATTGATAAAAATAAACAATGCTTCAAAGTTAGCTAAACCGTAGCAATTTAGTATTATCAACACTTTAATTTTGTTTAAATTATCAATTTTAATCAATAAATGTTTTGTTAATGAGATCAATTTACTATTGATAAAAATAACCAAATCTTTTTGGTAGAATTGACTTAGAAATTATATGTTGAAGTAACAATAAATGAGTTAAATCGGTCTTTGTTAAATATATTAGATTTACTTATTAATATGACAAGACACATTGATACAAATAAACAATACTTCAAAGTTAGCTAAACCGTAGCAATTTAGTATTATCAACACTTTAATTTTGTTTAAATTAACAATTTTAATCAATAAACGTTTTGTTAATCAGATCAATTTACTATTGATAAAAATATCCGAATCTTTTTGATAGAATTGACTTACAAATTATATGTTGAAGTAACAATTAATAAATTAAATTTGTCTTTGTTTAATTTATGAGATATACTGATTTTTATTACAATCATACATCGATAAAAAGAAATAATACTTTAATTTTGGACTAAATCTTAGCAATTTAGTTTTATCAACATTATTTAGTTAATGTTTTGCTAAACACAACAATGCACTTTTGATAAAATAACCGAATCTTTTTGGTAGAATTGACTTAGACATAAGATGTTGAAGTAACAATAAATAAGTCAAATCTATCTTTGTTAAATATATTACATATACAGTTTAATATGACAAACACATCGATTAAAATAAACAATACTTCAAACTTAGCTAAACCGTAGCAATTTGATATTATCAACACTTTAATTTTGTTTAAATCTTACTCAGTAAATGTTTTTTTAATCAAATCAATTTATGTTTGATAAAAATAAATGATTATTTTTGGTAGAATTGACTTTGAAATTATATGCTGAAGTAACAATTATGAAATTAAATTTGTCTTTGTTAATTTTATGAGATATACTGGTTAATATTACAATTATACGTCGATAAAAATAAACAATGGGATCCCCTTGAAATATCGAAACTCATTTCACCGAAATCGTATTTTCGTGTCGTTTTTGTGTTCCTAAAATATATTAATCAGTTGTAGGTCAATGAATTTATTTCTATTACTTAAAAAATCACACACACACACACACACACACACACACACACACACACACAAAGTTATAATTACATTAATTAAAGCTCTATATTACTGGATCGTTATGAACTTTGTAAAGTACAAATGTAGCCGAGAGGAAGGACTTTAATCTTTACAAAGCAAAGTTTATTTTACACAATCAGGAAATCAGGCAATCAATGATGATCATAAAATCAATTATATTATTACAGAGTATAGATATGTTACATTCCTAGTAAATCCCTTTATTTATTTTTATTTATGGTTACCTACTTAGAGTGCCCTCATTATGATAGATCGCCCTATTTCTTACTCTATCTACCTATCATCCTAAGTCCACACCTACATAAATGTATGAGAAGGTACAAATGGTACCTAGCTGGCCTTGTACAATTGTTTTATCATGCGATATAATTATGAAATAGAAACTTTACAGCTTACCAGTTAAGCAATGCACTTTTGACAAAAATAACCGATTTTTTAGGAGAGTTGACTTAAACTACATGTAAACAAAACTAATAAGTTTAATTTATCTGATCTACTGATTAATATTACAAACATACCTACATCGATACGAATGAACAACTATAAAGTAATTAAGACTAAACAATAGGTATCGATTTAGTATTATCAACATTGTTTTTTATTTATAATTACCTAACAATTTTACTAGTACATCTTTAGAGTTCCGTACCCAAAGGGTAAAAACGGGACCCTATTACTAAGACCCCGCTGTCCGTCTGTTTGTCTGTCACCAGGCTGTATCACATGAACCGTGATAGATAGGTAGACTGTTGAAATTTTCACAGATGATGTATTTCTGTTGCCGCTATAACAAAAAATAGGTAAAGTGTGTAATGTTGTATAGATAATGGTACGGAACCCTTCGTACGCGAGTTCAACTCTCAACTCTCAACTCTCTCTCTCTTGGCCGGTTTTTAATTAACGCAATAATGTAGTTTTTATAAAAATAACCGAATCTTTTTGGTAGACACAATTTAGTAGTTAACTTAAGAAACGAGTGATCCGTTTATTTGACTATGAATTTCATTTTTAATAAGTTTTTTTGCTGATTGTACTCCTTTTTGTCAAGGACATCCATACATGTACCAAATTTCAAGTCGATGGTATTAACCGTTGAAGAGTTCTCCCTTGCGGAGACGATGCTGGTTGGACCACCAGAATTTCGCTACCTACCAGATTATTGTATTTTCACCGGACTTAATAGGTTCCTACGCCAAATTCCAGCTCAATTGGATACCAACAAGTGGTCGAAAAATGGCCTGCAAGATTTTACCCGAACATATTATGTATACCTACCCACTAGGAAATATGATTAGGCCGTCGTGTTATCTACTTTTCATTCCTTTGTTCTGCGTTAATAGGTATAATATCCACAATGTGACTCAAGTATCAAAACCTTTGAACCTGTTATACTGTTTGAAGAACGAGGGCAGTTTGACGGTTGGTTTTAGTTTGATCTTAACAAAAGATCTTCAAGAACATAGACGGCCAATTCATACTATTTCCTGAACTTTTTATAAGTACATATCTACATACAAACATTGCTAGAGAAAACGTAGGGAGGTGAGGAGGGCATATTAAAGTGGTTAAAATTGTCTTACGTAATAATAATACCTACATAAAGAACAGCCCCTTAAATACCTAACTAGCGACGTCGCAACCATTTGTGCTTAGGTATTAGATAATTTTTGAACAATTCCTTAGAAATAGATAACGATTTTTTTTCAAATTCAAGTAGCTAAATATCAGATTCGAAACGAACCAAATATTTCTGTTAGAAGAACAGAAATATTTGGTTAGCCATTCCCGTTGGGCGACCGCCGACCATTACATAATGTAATGACGTCAGTGGTAGGTACAATTAATCGAATGAGGTACAAACTAGGTACTAGAGCCGGGAGGTAACGTCCATCTTGAGGCGAACTAGCGAACGGCTACAGTGTTGCCAGCTGTTGATGATTTCGTTTCTGGGGTTATTAAAGATAGGGTTTCTGATTTCTAGACTTTATTTTTCCTGAAGCTCGAGAATTCTCGACTAACGGGCAAACCCTATATTCAAACCGCGGACAGATAGCCTTACTTCGGATTAAAATTTGTCACATTTTGTATGAACAAATGTCAAATTTCAACCCGAAGTAAGCCTTATCTACCCGCGGTTTGAATATAGGGTTCGGCCGTAAGAGTTCCCGAATTTTCGAATATTCGAGAAATATATAGACTAAAAACGAACACGAAATTATTAATTAAATTCAAAACAAAACTACCGCTTAGTATGTTATCAGCAATATTTTAGTATTAATTCTCTGTTGTCAATAGATTTATTACTACTGCCAAACACAATTTACAAAATGTTTTGATATATCCAGTTTTTTTTTAACTATTTTTTTTAGCATACCCCACCAAAAACGCCGTTTTCCTGAGAAAAACATTGTGTTTTATTTTTAACTATAGTAGGTCTCACGAGTTATTGTATACCAGATTTATTTTGTCTAAGTAGCTTTCAATTGGTACCTACGGACAACGTTAAATACTTTTTTTCGTGATTCACTAACTTCAGTACTTATATCAGGTACCTATTTTATTTAAAATTCCATAATCTGTGCAATTTCCTAAATATGAATCAACAATTGGAATTTTAAAGTATGAAAGTTTATTATAAAGACTCTTTTCAGGAATAGAATGCGCGTTTTTTAAACACTGCATCCGAATTTATTCGCCACGTGGCAACACTTTGACGCCACCCGCCCCGCCCGCTCGGCGTCCGCGCACTTAGCACACGCAGCGCTCATCATTTCATTTCCGTCGGAGCCATCGAACTCCAAGGAGCGATTTGTTCAAGAACGTTTCGTATTGTTGGTTGCGGCTTAATTACTCCGATTTTAGTGAAGTGTTTGGTTTGTGCAATAGTGGTGTAAATGGATGAATTGTCAGAATCGTGGGTCGTGTCTCAAGCCACAATGAAAGTATTTCTTGGTAAGTACCTACTACCTATGGTTTTTTTACTATGTTGTAGCTCGATCGGGTAAAAAGGCACAGAATTCTGTTATGATGCCTGGTACTATTATTTTAAATGCGACGGCGAACACTCGACGGTACGATAAGTACCTATAGGTATTCACATTTGAATATTTTGTTGATTTTACTATTCGATTTGGTTACAATTACCAAACCTACTGTTTGCGCGGTCTGTGCTCGTAATTTAACGTAAAACCAAGTTTAGACTTTCAAAATACTGTTAGGTATATAACATTGCGGCATCAACCACTTCAGGCGCGTCGCTACCACCAAGCAAGAGTCGAGGCGCGGGCGGGCGCTGCGGCGGCGCTTGCATGTATAGGAGTTTGAGTGAGTGAGCTGTACTCTTATCTCACTTCTATACATGCAAGCGCCGCCGCGCCGCCTTAGCCGCAGCGCCCGCGTCTCGACTTGCGACGCCGACGCGCCATCTCGGTCGCTTCACGGCCACGCGATGTAATGCAATTTACACAATTTTCTTTCAAACGTTATTATACCTATAGCAGTTCCTGACTTTATTATCACACATAATTATATCGCATGTTACTTTGACCTTGGCTGGGACCATGTATTTATAATAATTATCAGTTTCTTTTTCAGAAAACAAATTAGACATAACATGTCTTGATGGAGACGGGCTTTTGGAGATGAGGAATTAAGGCTCCTGATACCAGACAACAGACTAAGGGACCGAATCAAATTCAAGCAAGGCCTAAAAAAGTACAAGGATGAAATCGATGGACAAACTCATGTGCGTACCGCAAAAAGAAAACTTATAATAGTGACGCTGCTACACTAGTAACAATAATGAATGAATGGCCATCAACAATCAATGGACATCGACTCGTAAGTGTTTTCGTTATTTTTAAATAAACAATTATCCATTTTATAATGGTATTATGGATGGATGTAATGTTACCTAAAGTCGGATTTCTAATCCGGTAAAGTCAATCAGCTGTCAAGCTGTCTGGCATACATGAGTATTTTTCATTTTAATAATTGCAGTTTTAATTGTAAGACAAATATGTTATCACGTGTAATTAATTATAGATAAAATATTGAAACAAGGTTAGTATAACAAGTTTTGGATAAATTTCCTGTAAACTTTTACCAAAAGAATGGTTTGAGAAATGTCAGTTTACTTTGCTCAGTTAGAAATCTGACTTTAGGTATATTTAAATTACGGATTTGTTTTAAATGTGTAAAATTAATTGACATTTATAGTATATATTAATTATTTATTTATACTTTCAGATTTAAATCGATTTTACCTATTTATACCCCGAGAAAAATCTAAACCTTTTTCAAAAATGGGACAGTTTCCAAACAAACACTTCAAAAATAATGTAAGATGATGTAGCTTTGAATGAGAATTTAAGAACCTTACTGAAAGCAGGAAATGATAGTAAGTATTTATTTTTTACCAGAGAGTTCTCAATTGAACTTTTTTTTATGTATGTCCCCCAATTACTTGGACTGCTAAACCAATTTGAAGTTATTATTTTTTGTTTGAAAGGGTATACTTTCCAGTTGCTCCCATTGTCATCAGGTCAGGATCTGGTGATGGGATCCTAGAGAAATCGAAGGAACTCTTCGAATATTATGGGCATACCGCGCATGTCGCGATTCGGGAATTTTTTATAGTAATTCTTGCGTTTGCTCTTGGAGAGCACCATCAGGTGATGATGGAGATCACCTGATGAGGCCACATATGGCGTTCATTAATTTATATCACTAAAAATAATATAGGTATGTAAAAAGAATAAAGAAAATCCACCAATAAAAACAATCCGTTTTAGGTTTGTACCAATTAAATCATAAAATCCAATGTATTAATACAATAGCAGTATGTATATGAAATCGAACATACAATTTCTTAAATTATAATCAACTTTAGAAGTTGGTGCATAACAATTAAAACTGTTCAGGTACTTATAGAATAGAATAAAATAAAAAAAGTTTACGTAAGTTTAGGCAACAACTTCCAAGTGATATAATTTAAGAAATTGTATGTTTGTGTGTTAAACTTTGTATAAATAATGAAATTGTATGAATACATTTGCTTTTAAGATTCAATTGGTACATGGAACGGATTATTTTTAGATTTTAGTGTTTTACTATTGTTTTTTTGAGGTGTAACTTTATATTGCCTTACCAATTTAGCTGTTTGTCACTTTAGCCAATTTCAATGTCTTCTGTCATTCATTAAGGGAACTTACTTGTGAAAGATTTTAGGTGGGGTATCTCTGATTGGCAGCACAATACTAGGCTAATAACATTGATTTAATATTATACGCTAATAATGCTGAAACTTTAATAATAAATTGTTTTTATTTCGTTTCAGATACTCGTGATTTTGCGCTGTGCAGTTTGTTGGCATTTAAAATGAAACCAACTTTAAAAATAGTGAAAAGCGAAAAGAAACATTTTTATAAAGTGTCAATTGCGGAATCCAGTCAAGCCTTTGTAATGAATGTTAAAGTAAGCATGAACCTAAATAAAAGGCACGTAACGTTACGCTAACAAGATGTGAAGCATGCAATGTTTATACTATTTTTTTTTGTTTTAGGAGAATCAGAATAAGGTGCAAGTCCTACAACAGAAAAGGACTCGCATGCCAACCCATCATTGTCTGTGATGGGCTGTTGTGCATCTCGTTTCATCCCTATTCTTTTGTGCACCTTATCCAGGGACACACTTTAGTTATCTTTAATTCACCAACCAAACGGTTGCTAGTTTTATATTTAGAAATACCTACATACTTCACACGACATCTGACGATGTACATTGATTGTGTATAAATTACTTTTATTGGGTTTACGCCCTTTTATTTGACACAACTGTGGTACACTATAATTACTGTAGATTGATGTATTCGTTTTTACATACTAATGCTAAAGTCATTTAAGACTATGTAACTTAAACCGTAAAAATAATAATAAAAGCATATCTTGTTGCTCATATTCAGTTTAAAAATCAAGATATTATGGAAATATTAAAATAATTATTTTTTAAGTAACGCAAAATATACCACGAATTCGAAGTAATAAAGGTGTCAAATAAAAAAGTGTGAACTACTGAGAAACATTCTCCGCAGTTCGCAGTGCGAACAGATCGAAAATCCCAGTAGTTCGGAACCCAGTAAAACAAGTTTATTTTTAAGAGCTTTAGACATTAACTGAAATAATAACTATAGTGAAGCCTAAGAATTCCGTTCTGTTATTTCCGTGCGAAAGATTGTTTCACGGGCATGTCATTAAATGACGTAGGGTTAGCGTTAGCAATTAAATTGTATATTCAATACCAATGCCAAATTTTGTATGGGAGGCTGTGCTGACGTTGATTATTTTCAATTGTTTTGTATTTGATTTAAAAAGAAATAAAAAACATAAAAAACTTATTTTTTATAATTTAAACTTCTCTGACTACCCAACAATATTTTCTTATTTAACTTAGCATAAACGATATTGTTAACTTAGGGGCTGTGGCAAGGTTGGTTACTAAAGTTTCATGCAATAGTATGTATATACAAATAAGCCAATGCATAAATTAAATATAGTCTTACGTTTGGATTATGGTTAGAATATTCGATTGACACTGTAGATAAGTATCTACTTATCTATTCAACCAAAAAACACTTTTTTATGTAAACACTATTGCATTTTTTTCTGTTCAGCCAGGTACACTTACACTAAATGATTTACTTAAACATACAATATTGGTTAACCAAAAATAGTAGTAGTAGCCAATATTGTCTGGTTAAGTACATAATAATATTAATAATAGATGTTGGTAGGTGGTATAACACAACATTCGTTGGATTTAACATTGTGTTTTGTTTGATAGAAGCAATCGTATTTATATTGGTTTATATTGGTTGTATTGGTTATAATTTAATAATACTCGCATAGGTGTATAGAATAACCAATATTGTCTGTTGAAGTTACCTAATGTAATAATAACTATTGGTAGAGTATACTAGCATTTGTTGGTTTTATCAAGGTGTTTTAGTAAATGTGAACCAAATGTTGCTGATGGTTATACTATTGAGGGTGTTTAGAACCAATAGCTAATATTACTTCAACAGACTATTGGTTACTCTAAACACCTACACTAGTATTATCTAGCTATAATCAACAGCGAAATATGGTTGCTTCTACTTGAGCACCTCGATAAATCCAACAAATGCGTTGGTATACCCTAACGACAGCTATTATTACTGCAACAGACAATATTAGTCATTCTGAACGCCTATACTAGTATTACCAACAGTTATTTTTAGTTGCATTAACTAAAACTCTTTGATAAATCCAACAAATGCTTCAGTATACCCTACCAACAGCTATTATTACTGCAACAGAAAATATTGGTTTTTCTGAACGCCTATACTAGTATTACCAACAGTTATTTTTAGTTGCATTTACTAAAACTCTTTGATAAATCCAACAAATGCTTTAGTATACCCTACCAACAGCTATTATTACTGCAACAAACAATATCGGTTATTCTGAACGCGTATACTAGTATTACCGACAATTACATTTGGTTGATTTTACTAAAACCCCTTAATAAATCCAACAAATGTTTTTGTATACCCTACTAACAGCTATTGTTACTGCAATAGACAATATTAGTTATTCTGAACGCCTATACTAGTATTACTGACAGTTATTTTTAGTTGCATTAACTAAAACTCTTTGATAAATCCAACAAATGCTTCAGTATACCCTACCAACAGCTATTATTACTGCAACAGACAATATCGGTTATTCTGAACGCGTATACTAGTATTACCGACAATAACATTTGGTTGCTTTTACTAAAACCCCTTAATAAATCCAACAAATGTTTTTGTATATCCTACCAACAGCTATTGTTTCCGCAACAGAAAATATTGGTTATTCTGAACGCCTATACTAGTATTACCGACAGTAACATTATGATTGCATTTACTAAAACATCTTGATAGATCCAACAAATATATTGGTATACCCTACAAATAGCTATTATTACTGCAACAGACCATATTGGTTATTCTAAACACCTACACTCGTATAACCAACAGTTACATTTCGATGGTTCTACTAAAGTACCTTGATAAAACCAATAAATGTATTGGTATACCCTACAATAGCTATTACTACTGCAACAGACCGTATTGATTATTTTAAACACCTTTAATAGTATAACCAACAGCAACATTTGGTTGTATTTACTAAAACGCCTAGATAAATTCAACAAATGATTTAGTATACCCTACCAACTGATATTATGACTTCAACAGACAGTATTGGTTATGCTAAACACCTACACTAGTATTACCAACAGTTATATTTGGTTGCTGTTACTAAAACCCCAAAATAAATCCAACTAATGTTTTGGTACACCCGACAAATACATTTTGTTAATTCAACAAGCAATATTTGTTACTGCAACAGACTAATGTAGTAGTTGGAACAAACAATTCGATATAGATTACAAATAGTTTCGGTTTAACTTAACTCTAACAATCGTTACTTTAATTGACTTTCTTGTTAACATAACTATACAAAATACAAATTTGCATAATAATTATAATCAGTAATATTGTTAAATACGACGTAAAAAATTGTAAAAAAGCCTCGGTTAATACAACCAATGTGTGTTTTGTTATACCAACCAATTGTAATTGGTAGATAAATTTAACTAAATTAAAGTTGGTTGTCGCAACAAATGTGGATTAGTTGTCATTACCGATAATATTTGTTACGGTAACAAAAAAACTGTTAAATTAAACAATTTATTGGTTAAGGTTACGATTTTTATTTGTAACAGTAACGAATTCAAATTAGTTGCATGAACAAAATTCCCTGTTGGCGCTATTTCTACATGTAACTTCGGTAGGTTTTCGGTTGGTCCAACCGAAAATTTCTCTCAGTGTATGTTCTAGAATCTATGAAAGTTAGGTATTTTGATTTTTAGTAATGCACCAATTTATTATAACACTAAATGACTAGTTCCTCATAAGACAACATATGGCACCGTTTAGAGAAATCCGATAACAGATCACAGTGTTGCTACTCTAGAGTTTTGGACCTACTAAAAATATGTTTTAATAGAACGCTACTCTAACCTAGATAGCGTTTTATACAAATTTGATAATGACTATTCTAATAGCACATATTTGGTCTAGATGGCGCTACATTACATTACATTAGCAGATTTTTGAAAAACACTTATACTTACTCGTAGAAGAAAATGAATGAGCAATAAATGATGTGAATTAGACATCGAACCTAAAAATATTCAAACAGATTCATGGAGTCCAAATTATGTGCTATGCTATTCTTCCTTGTAAAAATACTTGTAGATGGAATGAAGTAGCTGTCTCGGGTAATGTCACTAATTTGTGCTTGTCACTTTTACGAAATAGGTACTAAATTAAATGTGACTCTTAATTCCTCACTCATACAGTTCAGTTCACATCTGTTCTGCGCGTTTGTTCCAAATATCTTTTTTTATATTTATAATTTGATAACAGTATGGTTTTAGTTCAGCCTTTACAGAAATGTGTTAAGTAAAATTTAAGGTGTAACCATTCTTTTATTTAAAACCAAGAACCTCGTAACTAAAATTAAAATACTGAAATTTGTTTTTACTTTCCTTGTTGTACCTTTAAATAATGATACAAGATTCATCTCGTTATTGTAGGAATGACTAGGATACTTTTATTCCCGAAAATATATTATTCCTGAGAAATTAAGGCTACGCCGAAACTTTTAATCTACTTAAGTGAATCTTTTCACCTTTACTTTAAGTAAACAAACTTTTCAAGTATTCAATTTGTTCTTAAAGCTTATTTATTTTATCGTTCTGTATACATAAATACCTTATTACGCGCCTCGACTATTCCATTATTTCACAGCACAAGGTCCTATCCGAACCAAACACGATTACCATATCACATCTTCGGGAGCTCTTTAGTGGCGGTACAGAGCAGGTGCCTGAACTAACAAACAACATCAAAAAGACGCTTACGATTCCGATATAAAGCGCATCGATGAACAAATGAAATGAGCATTCATAGTCAAATCCTAATGTAATATGCTTATTTTATTCTAATTGATTTTGGATTGGGTATATGTACTCGTAGCTACCTCCCTGTCACGTCACCGAGGTATTATGTGAAGCGTGGTTTTATCATACAATTTACTTAGATACCACATACCATTCGCTTGCGTGGAAACTGTCTTAAGATATTAAGATCCAAGGGTGAATGATAAGTGTAAATATTTTGAACAATCACTAAAATAAAGTTTATATACACCGTGCCAGAGGCGTTCCCGAAGGATTTTAACAGCGTGTTTCAGAGTTAATTTGGACTTAAAAATGTTATATTATTACAATTGTCCAATTCGGATTTTTTACTTATAATTGTTTTTCATACAGTTTAAATGAAATATTTTCACTTCTCCAGGACACAAAGCCTAAGGACGAGCTAGAAACGCTTTTCAACTATTTATCACTTGTTACGGGAAATCCCCTTGAAAGTAATGATTGTGAGTAAATTGTCCCTTTCTTACTTGAAATGTTGGAAGACCTAATCGAAAGAGACTTAACTGTGGCATAAATAAGATGTTAGCGTAATGTGCATATATTATTTCAAAGCATATCATTTTAATCATAAATCCATAAATCATAAAGCATATCATATTAATCGACCGAAATCAAAAAAATAATGTTTGTTCATTTTCTATAAAACTTAACAAAGCTAATTATTTTTTTACACAAAATAAAATGTATTAAGGTGAAAAAAGTTATTCATACATTGTTTAGACGACGTTTACAGCAATAAATTGTAATTTTTCATACCTTTGAGACGTCAAAACGATTCGTGAATATGCGAGATTCTAAACCTCTTACAGCAAAATTCACAAAACAGTTGTCGGTTTCAGGTCGATTAATCAAAATTAAATGATAAAAACAAAAAAGTAGCGTATACATTTATTTAAAATCGAAATTATCTATCATGTTCCGCATTAAAATTTATAGAAGTAAAGTATTTCAACCGTAAAATCACGTAAATTAACGTAATCGGCAGAGTTTTGTATAAGGCCTCTTAAGGTTTGGCTTATATAAGCACCGTATTTCAGATACTTGCAGTATCTTTACACAAATTGGCGCAAAATAAATAGCAAGTGAAAAAGTGAAGTCACACTTTAATCGTTCGTTGCGAGCATCACATTCGTTGATGGTCCGCTTATAATCCGCATGATAAACAGAATACCAATATGTCTGTATGTAAGCGTCATTGGCGCCAAACGAACAGTGATGACCGATGTTGGTATAAGTGGTGGTATACTTCACCTTATGCAATCGTGGTGAGAGTGATCTGGCATCACATGTCCTGGACCCCACCTAGTACATGTTAAGATTAGCAGAGCTATTGTAGCCATGAGTGACCTCACTATGCGTTGAAAGGCTAGGTTCCTTGTTTCCTTTCCTCGTAGCGCCCGAAAATGAGGAATGTCCATATTTCTTGTCGTAAAGTCAATTGTTAAGGAATTATTTCAAAATAATTAATATATTTTTTTTAACTATTTTTGGCATCTTTTTATTAGGACTCCATGCCGTAAATACAATCAGCAATAAAAACTATGCTTCACCTTTTATAAAGTAAAGGCCTATAGAAAGTTCCTACAGACTGGACTAAGTAATAAATAGTAATAGGTCATGCTAGCTGCGGGTGCCTTCTGCTGCATGGGCACTCTCTACTGCAGCACACGGTCGAGCTACGCACATGGGTATAAATTCGATTCGTTTTAAAAAGGATATACTTAAATATGCCCACAGTGGAATGCGAAGAACATTACGAAAAAGTGCAAAACAACTGATTTCCCCTACGCGAAGTAACTTTATCATGGGTTCATTAGAGCTGGTATGGGGATGTGTCTTTATCGTCATTCCATGCTTAGCGTCTTCGTGTGCCACTGTAGGAGAATCTAAGTGCGTAGACTTGATTAGAAGCGGATTTATAAAATGTGGCGCAGTTGAATTTCGGCTTAATGATTTCTACAAGTCAATGGGACCTGTAACATATTTCTTTTGTTTGAACAACGCCCGAGTTCGACGAAAATTGGGATTCGTATGTGGAGCTTTATTAAAATCACATTTTAATACTTAAATAAAGTAAGAAACGAAATCTAGTATCATTTTACACCGGTGAGCATTGAGCATTTTGGTAAGCTGATGAATAATTAATGTAATAACCGATTAAAGTAAAAAAAATGTTTTTGTTCACAAAACGATCGGTATTAGGTCTCTCGCTACCATTTTCAACGGTATGTTTAGAACTGATTGAAGGTTCTAGTTTTAATCGTCCGAGTGTATCTCACGTTGTTTCGAAAGTACTGCATATACGTGGTCCGCAATGTGGTTGCTATATCATTGCTAGACAATGTTTAGCGTCTTTCCGTTTCTAGTTATATTTATATTGGACTCTTCCTTTGTCTTGAACAAAGGTAGCTATCAAGTTCATCCTGATTACGGCCTCGGTCGCTTATTTGGTCCGCTGCGATGCCGAATTTTATTGTATGAGACCAATTTGTAGGTAAACACTTTTAGCCACAATTCCTTCGGGGCGTTTTATAACTATAACAAATATTATACGTCCGTTCTGTGCACATTCGTTTTTGTATTTAAGCCACTTCAGTTATTGACGATTTTCTTGTCATGTCCGTAACTAAAACTATTGATGACTGTAGATTAAATTATTGATTTGATGTAAATGATGCGTAGATTCTCCATAATTCTCGTCTTTTTCTTCTTCTTCTTTTCTTTTTTATTTACGTGTACGGCTGTTTCGTAGTAATTCCGCCAATGTCAAGTGAATGAGAGTATAATCAGAGTAAATAATAAAATCAAATTAACAGCCGGACATTTAATTTTGATCAATCGGCCATCTTCCTTCTCTGACGGTTTCCGAATTCTCGTTTTTTAGTGTTTTGCAAGAAAATATTTCACAATTCGTTGACATATCAGAGTTTATTAATGATTTAATTTTAATTAAAATTTTCTTGAATTTAAAAGAAGTAATTAAATAAAAAAAATATTAACCGTTGTATTGTACTTGTGTAACCAGTTTATCATTATCAGCTTTGCGGTATTAGAGTTGGGCGGGCGTTCTACATATTTATTGTGATAAGCAGCATTGTCTACTACTGATACAGAATTAAAGACATGTTGGGAATAAGTTGATTCTGTAACCATTTTTAGGGTTCCGTAGTCAACTAGGAACCCTTATAGTTTCGCCATGTCCGTCCGTCCGTCCGTCCGCAGCCTAGCGCAGAGCTCTTAGTACTAGAAAGCTGTAATTTGGAATGAATATACACGCCAGCAAAGTGGTACAATATAATTTAAAAAAAAGGTTTTTTTCTCGTCTACCCCATAGTGTGGGGTGTTGTTGGATAGATCTTTCAAAAATATTGTTGGTTTTTAAAACAATTTTTCGATTAAATGATCCGTTTATGAAATATGAAGCTTTAAAGCGCTAATTTTTGTTAGAGCCAAGTGTCCCCCCACCCTACAGCCAAAACTTCAAATACAATAAATCTGAAAAAAACTTAAATGAAAGTGCATACAACGAATTTAAAAGGAAAACTATCACGACTACGGTTCTTGAGATACAGGCAATTAAAGTTTTAATGCCTACTAAAATCGTCTAAGACGGCACCAAATGTTTTTAAATAGAAAATTTGTTATTACTTGTTGATTTTTATGTTTGTAGTAAATACTTAACGGACTTTTTGTACTCGTCGATTAAAATCTGTGTTTTAAGATTTCATAGAGGTAACTTCGTACACTATACACTTCGTCATATGGACAAATCCAGGCAGGTGGATGCTGCTTACTTTGACTTCCAAAAGGTTTTTGACCTGGTTGATAATGACATCCTGTTATTTAAGCTCTCCGGGTTTGGATCCTCGCCAGAACTGCTTAAGCTATTTGGAAGTTATTTAAAAGATCGTAGACAATTTGTACAGCTTTCCGGTTACCGATCGGAGGAATACTTTACCAGATCTGGGGTGAGTCAAGGCAGTACGCTGGGGCCGATACTGTTCATCATGATGATAAATGACCTACCGTTGCACGTCAAAAATGTGGAATGCCTGTTATTCGCGGATGATTTGAAATTGTTTTACGCCGTTGATTCGATTTCAGACTGTAATAAGTTGCAGCACGACATAGATGCGGTAATAGACTGGAGTTCGAGGAATAGATTGTTCTTTAACGGAAATAAGTGCAAAATACTACTATTTACTATTTACTAGAAGTAAAACTCCGATATTAAATACTTACCGCTTAGGGGATGAAGCTCTAGTCCGTGTTTTTACTGTCCGTGACCTAGGTCTTGAGTTGGATACCGAACTGGATTTTCATAGTCATGTTAGTACCATTGCTAAGAGCGCGAACAAGACGCTAGGTTTTATAATGTGTACTGCGCGTCAATTCTCAACTACGACGGTGCCAATCATACTGTATAATGCGTTCATACGTAGCAAATTAGAGTTTAATTCAATAATATGGGACCCTGCTGAAGCAAACTACAAACTTTTGCTCGAAAGAGTCCAGCGCAAGTTCGCCCGACACCTCTACAATAGGCAATATGGGTATTATCCCTTTCTTTACCCGTCACTTTTTGTGGGCGGAATGGTAGGGCTCGACAGCCTTCAATTTAGACGGAAGCTTCACCTCGCAGTGCATAATTGTCTCCTATTGAGGGGCCAAATAGACAACCCAACGGCGTTGGGAGGTATGCGACTATTCGTTCCTGCACAGTACGGGCTGGACGGCGGCGCCGCCGGCCACTGTTCGCGGCGCGGGAGGCGCGCACGCGACGCGCCGGCAACGCGCCCGGAGCGCGCGCCCCCGCGCTCCTCAACGCGCTAGTACAGAGGCCAGGGGATGCCGACGTTTTTGACGACAGCTGGCACTCATTACTAAATAAAATTAACTGCCTTTGTAGTTTGATTAGTTAGGTTTAGATATAATTTATTTATACAATGTTAAATTGTAAGCGATTTGGTGCCTTACTGTAAGCTATCAATTGTATTTTTTTGAAATAAATAATAAATAATAATAATAGAGAATACTGTAACGTCACTCTTTTCATCGTTGAATAGTCTATGTTACTTCCGAAACAACCGAAATAACTATTTCGATACGCTCTAGACAACCGAAAAAAATTGAAAATAGAACTTCGTATTTAATGTGCCCTTGTTTAAGGAGACTCGATGCGGTACAAAATTGCCAATGTACTTATGACGTTTTGGAACGTAGCAGCATCGCGTCATCTGTCAAAAATCTACTTAAATTGCTGCTGTAACCAGGGCATAAAAAATAAAAACTACGCTTTGTGATTGGCTAGTATTTTTAGCTTGGCACAGTACTGCAACATTACGGACGCCGGTGGTGTGATAACTTTTCTTTTCAAAGCTAAGAAGTTTACGTTTTTTCTGTGGAAATAAAAGTCAGACCTTAAGCTTAAAAAGTTAAAATATAAACTAAGAAAATGAGTAGTGACAGTGACGAAACATTTTTAACTCCTCAAGAAATAACTATTTCAATTATCTTGTGTAAGAGATGTCGGATAGTAGAATTAGACAATATAGTACTTACGATATTTAGTTTTCTTATATAGGTACTTGTTTTAATGATTTAAATTATTAATTTTAATGAACTCGTACAAAAAGTATTCTTCACTATAGTGTTATAATCAAACTTTTTTAATCTCGTACCTTACTTAGGCCACTCAGCAAGCTTCGTGGCCTAAACACGGTACTCGACTAAAAAGCTCTCTATTATAACACGATTGTGAAAAATACTATTACCCTACACTGAGTATGGTCCGACATGCTCTTGCCCGGTTTTTCATAATTTACATTATTCATGGCATCGTGATAACCGGTCTTATCAGTAGATTTGTACATAAGTAGAGCACCCGGTACAAATCCTTTGGCATAATAAGACTTTGACCTTTTGAGATTAACTGTTTCACTCCTTTATCCGTAGCATCGATCCAGCACGTTCCTGTTAAATGGAATGTATAAACATAAGTTCGTCCGTATGCACAATATCTCTGCCTTCAGATCTATACTTCCTTATGAAGTCTAGGTACTTTACTCTTTTAAGTCTAACGTCATCTTTTTCCACCAGTATTTTTCTATTGTTAGTAATTTTCTTGAATAGAAAACCCATTTGGCGTAGTATCTTTCTTAGTGTAAAATCACAGCCTTTGAAATTCATCGTTTCTAATAATTTGGACTAAGAATTTGGCTCTTATTGTAGGTTAAGATATGCCCGTTATGTCCGAAATACGCTGTTAAGCGCTGCTATTACTATTTTTAAATTGGCTATTTTCTCATATGAATTACAGGTATATATTAAATACCATTCCCGGGACGGCATTTTTAACCGTTTTCGAGGTTTCAGCATGGTAATACAACCTTTTTATACTTAAATAAACTGTAAATATAATCAAAACTACAGCATTTGAATTGCTTGTTAGCTATTTATATATTGGTCTGCTGATGCGACTCACCCCTACAGCTGTAAGATGGGTACTCAAGCTAATTGAGAGAGCACGATAAATATCAACTTTTTCGATAAAGTACGACAGTGAATCATTTTGCACTAGAGCTTTACTATAATATTAAAATGGCAGCTACAAACAATCAGGGAAATGTAAAGAGCCTGAAGGGCCGATCTTTAATTCAGGTTTCTTTATTGACTTTAAAGTAGCCCACTACTTTACCTATATAGTTTATCAAAACTCATCATAAATCAGTAAGCCAAGAATAGCACTTGAGTAGAACGTAGAACCTTGTGTAATCTGGCTTGGCTCATCCAACAAGCTTGGGCTTATCTATCCATCATACTTTTGATGGGGAAATTTTGTTTTTAATCCGGCAATTTCAGATAGTGTGCAAGAGGGATAAAACACGCCTAGGGGCCATTAAACTTGTCTACATTATAAGCTTCTTGTTCCCCGTCAATATTTCAAGGTGCAATTTGTAAAATCTCGCTACGATATTAATTTATATATTTTTAACGTACCAACATCTACGTTTAGGCGGTTACTCAGTCATAACTTTTTTAATTAATTGTTTTTATTAAGTATACACTTTTCGTTTTCCTTGTACTGTTTACAATAGTTTATTCGCGCGGATGTGGTAGTTTTCTTGTCCTCTGTGTGCGTGCGCCTGCGTTGGCAGTTATTTCTGCTATGTTTATGTACTTTATCGACACACATATCATAAGTCCTCTTTTATGCGTTCAAAACCAGCATTATTACAACCAAATTTACTATACGAACTTTTTTGTCTGTGGTAGTAGGTAAAATCTGTACTAAAATGTTATTACAGTATATTATAGATTTTGGTAAGGTTATGAGTTTAAATTTGGAACAGCTACCAAAACTCAATATTCGTAGATATTAAAACTCTTATCGACTCGAAACGTAAATTCACTATGTTTTTTTTAAACATAAACCGCACGACGTTTGATCTCGAGTGACTTGAGAATAGGGACTTCATTAGTTTGTCTATGATTTAAAACAAAAGTGTTGTGTTTGCAACTGTACATAATTAAACCTTAAAACACTTGCGTGATCCTATTATGAGACTCGTTGCCGCTCGTTTCATAAAACATCAGAATCATATATAATTAACAGCGATCGGAATAGGTAGTGCAATTTCGCGAGACTTCGGTGCGTAAGTTTAGTATTGATATAGCTTGTAACCCCGAGATTACATTTGCAAAGTGTTGAAGTTTGTGTTTAATTCAGTAATGTTATTAAAATATGATTATAACGATTATTTTGGTAGCATAGAATATCGCATTGACGAAATATGTAGACACTTGCAATGACAAAAAGTAAAAAAGGTATTTACAATAACATTATTTTTTTAGTTTTTTCGCATGTTCCCATTTAACTTCAATTAACCCTTAATCAAATATTGGGGAACTATTTTCCACTTCATTCATAGTTTTTATATTTATATTTATTCGTTTGATTAAGGATTAAGGAAAAAAGAAAATATTAATTATTTTCAAGAAAATATTCTGTGAAATAATACGAGTCCCGGAATCTGACGTCTTATCCATATTAAGTATAATGTTTAAGGTCATTCACCCGAAACTGCACTACCTATTCCGATCACTGATAATTAAACATCTCATTATGCATCAGTTGCATAAACTACTATCGTGTCTATCGGTGAGAACATTTAATTGTCTTTTTGTTATATAATTTAAATTCTATCGTATTTTATAAGCTGTTGGATCTCCTAGAAATCATAAATAAATAAGTAGTAACTCTTATACTTTTAACAAAACATATTGGAACGAGGTAACTAAACAGAAGTTTGAGATATCAAAAACAGTATTGTATTTATTGATTTTAGATTTCATACAATCTCTTAAGGTCCGGGGCTTTAAGTTTGTTGGTAATTTTTTAGTGCATTTTCTTTTCTACCCCGCTAAATGGAAATTCGACATTCGTCAAAAAATTCGTCCTGTATACTTTTTAAATCAAAATTATGCAAAACAGACGCAGCCCTTGAGATCCAGGACCGCTTGAGTGATTTCAAGTTTATTTACGAGAAACGTAACACAGGCTTCCGTACAAAGCACATCAATAAACATACATACATACATAACATCACGCCTTGATTCCCAGAGTGAGGTAGGTAGAGCTGCAGAAATACTAGAATATATATACTTATACTTTCTTTCGTATGTATGTAAAGTAGGTAATTAAACTAATTAATTGTGATTTAAAAACAGACATCACAAATTATAGGAACATTATTAAGTTTTTAAACTATCATTTCAATCATTTCACTTAAAAATTCACGCATAAAGTCATAGATATATTATGTTTCGATAGTTATATTTCTATATCATTTTCTTGTTATTTATATTTATTTTAATCTAATCTAGGTATCAGGTATAGATATAGACCTCCTTGGTCAAGGGGGAACCGATAACTAGACTTATTTATTTGCTATGGAAATTCATATTGACAAAGTACCTACATCAACACTCAGTACCTATGTGAATTTACGGTCAGAATAATTTTGTTTTGTTACATTGGAATATTTAAGACAAAAAGTTGAGAGTGAGCTGTTTTGTAACTGGTGCAATTAACGTTTGATCTCATAAAATACCTATATATCAGTTACATAACAACATAACCATCTTAATTCAAAAAGACACAACGAGTTTGCAAGCGGAAATAACCTGTGGACTTTTTTAAAAGCAGGCTAAAGAAATGGCTTGTAGAGAAGGCATTCTATGACTACAGGGATCTATTTTCATGAAAATGAATCAATGTTTTATATTATTATTATGTACCAATTAGTGTTACAATTATTACTTATATCATTACTTATTATATTTTTATGTAATAAGGAAAATGTGTACTTGACCTGTAATTATTATTATCAATAAAATGAACTATGTTTGTTATCAGATTCCCAATTGCACCAATAGTATTACGTGTTTTGAAAAGGCTAAGTACTTTTTATTGTTTTTCAAATGTGCCATTTATACTGCTCAGATGTCAAACTTGAAATTAATATAAAATTGTTCCAATTGGCCACGTACTCCCCTATTTTGACACTTGTGACATTTCACTGCCCTTAGATAACGAGGTCTAATTATGACGATATCTTACTGTTATCCGTCATCAGGGCTATAAATACGACGGCTCTACTTTTGGAGAGTAAGGTATATTAAATCAGTGTTTATAATAAGATACGAATACTCCTAATTATAACAAGTATAAATTTGAAGCGATAGATAAGTACAATTTTGAAGTTTAACCGATTGTTTTTCTAGGCACAGTCACGAGTTCAAGGGCTGGCTGTGAAGTGCTTAAAGAGTTAGCCCCCGGATTGTGTTTCCAATTAATCACGCCATGGTCGATGTGCGAACATACCCCACGGTTTGCATCTCTACCATAGTGTAGTTGTAGGAAAAATAAGCCATGTGTATACACATAAACTCATCTACATTTCCAAATAATGTGATACTATTTAATTACTGGAGTATATAATTATATTGGCTTCACACGCCGGTGAATCTTAGCTAAATGCACGACGCATATTTGTCCGTAGAAAAAAAGCCTAAAACAAATAAATATAATAGATCCCATACCTACGAGATGGAAGAATTTCGTCAAAGTTATGATCATGATAACTCTTATTTTCTTGACAGTAACGGCGTCCGAGTTAAAAACAATACATTAACGTGCCAAAAGCAATAAAGTGTTACCGAGTAGAATAGGTAGAGCCCCATTTTATTGACCTAACTAACTATTAGCATTGCATACGAGCATTAGTGAAGAGAACCTTTCAAGTGACTTGTTACTCCGTCTGAAACTCACTTTTACTTACTACACATTTTTGCGACGGCAAATATACCAACGAACGTAACGAAAATAATGAGACGAGGTGGTTACAGTAGGTAGTGCGAGCTAAGGCCCGAGTTAGAATACGAAACCAGTGGTCCCCTGTTAGATTTCTAGCAAGGACAAACACATTTTCCTAAGTCAGAAGTTTTCTAAATATGATATGAAATTTAATTGAAAATCCGGTTTTCTTCCTAATTATTGCTAATTTGATCCGTATAGTACATTTTGGAAATTATAAGAGTGCAGCGAGAGGCATGCTAGTCCGGTGTTTATTGATTTCGCGCCTAATCAAAGCACTTGTTTATCCGCTTGACGTAGGAGGCCCAAAGACCCCCTATATAGAGTTCAACTGCAAATATACATATGCAAAGTAGCATCCTCGGGTTCCTGCGACGGAATGACGTGGCTCAGTATAATTATGATTTAAACTGACCTCGATAAGAGAAGACGTCGTGTCGTTGACAATTTTTAGAGCATCTTTTCGCTATTTCGTTTGTGAATTTTCAAAAGCTAGCATAAGGAAATTTCATGTTGCATACTAACTACTTGACAGGTACATACCACTATTAAGTGTCTGTGCCGAGTATAAAAGATAACGAGTTCGAGGGCCGCTATGCATAATTAGCTAGTCCAACTTAACTAATTGTTATTTTGTGAGTGTTGTTTTAAGCTTTTATGTTGGTATTTGTCGGACATCTCGGTGGATTGAAATCAGACGGGAAATTATCGAGAAATCTTTAACCTGAATCAGATAGATTTAACCACATCTATTAATTTTACTAAAGTGCGCGGCATAACCCATAATCCAATCACAGAATTTTGTTTTAATTCTTAATACATATCATTATTTTAGTCAATCTTTCTTCAAAACTAAACGGAATTCTTTATAAAAAAACATTAATCAATCAATCATAAAAAGGACCTATTTCATGTGGTCTCGACAGATCCATACCGTATACTACGCTAATACTAAGTATATAATATACCTACTAGAAAAGCCTGAGAATGAAATGAAAATTCTGTGATACGTTCCATGAAATGAGTGTCGACAAAACAAGGGTAATAAGCTTACTCTATTGCATTTTGTTGATCCCGTAAAACCGATAGGTACGAGTAGGTCAAAGTATTTTAGTTGCAATTTTGCGTCCGGTGTCAGCGCTCATGTTACCATGCGAAAGTTTAGTTACGTTTTAACTGACCCAGATAGGAAATAAGGGGACATTTAGCTAGAACAGGCGGAGGTGCCAATGAACGAAATTTACCTCGGGTTAGCTTACGGGTAGGAACCCACTAGGCAGGTAAATAAAATATCTACGAGTAAGTATACAAGTATTGTAACCATAGGTCCCTGAATTCATCCCTTCATGTAAAATGATTTCTAGAATTTTAAACTACTTCTTTTTGAATACAAATTTTTGAGTTCCAGTACAGTAATTACTATACACAGTATTTTTTAAGGAGCACCTTTAGTTATGTTAGATCCGATCATCATTTTACGTAAATTATTTATGGGTTAATTTATGACCTACATCATTAAATAATACCAAAAGCAGTCGAAAAAAGCGAAAATCACTTTGAATTACATAGTTACCTAAGTACATCTTGATTACCCTAGTAAGGGCAGATATTTATGCGATGAGTGCGAGTGAATTGTTCTTGAGTCTTGGATGTTTTTATGTACGAGTATATAAGCATGTTTTACTCTATATGGTTATTTTTCCTGAACCATAATGATGCATTTTTATATTTTTTTATAAAGGACGTGACGGTTGTACATTTGTACAACATAGTTAGGTATGACAATATATTATTATAAGCTAGAATACGTCTTGGACTTCAATAAAGAGACCAATGTCGCTTACCGGGGTACAAGTGTCCCTTTTCCTGTTTTCTGTTTTGCCGCGGAGAAGGATAATTAATTTATCAAATTTCACCGATGCTTTTTCTATGTACCTAATGAGTTTATATTGTTATTTATACTCGTATTCCATGAAGTTCATATCTATACTCATTTATTAAACAGTGCTGCCTATCGAGACTGAGATGACCAAATATGGTCATCGCTCATGATGCCGCCATGTTTAAGATGAAATCGTTTAGAATTTTGAGATTGATATAAAATAATATTAATAATTGTCTAAAACCGTCAATCGTTTAGAGGACAACCAAAAAAGTAGTTTCAGGGATTTTCGAATCTAAAGGTATAAAGGTACTATTTATAAAATTATTACACTATTAAACATTAAAATCAGCAAACCACTTAAAAACAAGAACTTTACAAATTGCTTAAAATTTGTCTCATGCCACAGCTAACATTATATATGATAGGTCTGTGCCGGCAAATTCCGAGCTCCCAAAGAACGTGTAAGCTACTTCCCCAAACTCCAAACTCAAGCCAAACCAAGGATGCAGAAATAGCCTGAGTTCAAATGTAATCAAATCATGTGTTTACAGTTTTAAGAACTTTCCGTAACGTCCTTTTCAATAAGCGGAAAAGAGTAGATGCAATGTCCGCATCAACATTGAATATAAAAATATCTGATAGGTAGGTACCTCTATTCTTCTATAATCATTTGTCCGTTAGAAAACTATCCAGTACACCAACAAAAACTTTGTTACCGCTTGCTGCATTTCCCGGAATTGTGTATTTTTTCCTTTCCTACAAGAAAAGTCAAAAAGGCGCGCCCTATATTTCTTTTCGCAATAAACCTTTGATCTTTTCTTGCAACAGTATTTGTGAACTATACAATACAATACAATACAAATACTCTTTAGTGAACACCAAAAAAAAAAAACAGAACATGGAACAGTACATTTAAATCATAGGTATACAGCAGGCGATCTTACCGCTAAATAGCGATCTCTTCCAGACAACCTTGTAAGAGAAATAACTGAGGACACAAATTCATGGCAGGCGGTGTAAACTAATTCGTAACTATCTCCTTGATGGAAATTTTATAAAAAAAGAACGCAATGTTAAATGTTTAAAATTTAAATACCTAATTACACTTCAGTCAATAAACTTTTTTTTCCAAACACTACCCGTACTTGAAATAACACCACCTACATGCATAGGTACGCCAAATGAAATGTTTTTTCTACATATTGATTTTGAATTCGAATACAGATAAATTGGGATTCGAGTTAAATGCTCGAAATTGAAAAGAAAACACATTTATATAAACAATAAAATTATAAATGAAGTTTCAAATGTTGGAAAGTACTAGTAAATTTGTTTTAGCGGACGTAAATTATGGGCAAGATACATACATGAAAGTGCAAACACTGTGCGGGATTTTCAGTCATGTGCAAAAGAATAATAAATAACACTATGCATTAAATACCTAACTTAGTATGAGTGGGCTTTATTGACAAACCGTCTACTTTTAAAAAATCTACAGCTTTCAAAACTGACAGTCAATAGTTTAGGTACTTCAAATGCCAAATTAGGCCTGTATTCGGCACGTCTATTATCTTTGTGGACCGAGTAAATTCAAAGTTGTAAACGACATGGTTTTATAGTTTTACTTTTCAACAGCTTTCCTCTTTATAACATTTAAACTCTGGGATCGGGACAGCGCAGCGAACACCAAACGCGAATCCCAGGTCACGAAAAGATCTTTTTACTGCCAGTCTTCTAAACTACTAGAGGGTTTTTGTACCAAAAACGTGTAAATGATTTTTACTTAAATACTAGGGCAACTGTATCTTTGAAATGTTTGTTTCTGAGGGGTCATACATTACTGCCACCACCACCAGGATGCAAGGAGTAATACTAAATTGATCTATTAAATCATTCCAAAGACACATATAATAATCTCGGTTAAAAGCCTGCTCCCAACATACAATACTTCTGATTTATTACCCAGTTTAAAAAATATTCCTTTCTTCATCTTACAAAGGTAATCCATATTTAAGACATGTATATGCTTACATAGCACTGCTGGCTCTTCTTTGCAGTAGTTGCAACAGATTTCCCTCAACTGCCGACGAGCAGAGACTCCGGCTGCGAGCTCGTCGACTTTCTTCCATCTCCTTCCGTTCTGTCCGCTGGCGCCACCTCGCCATTATAGGATCGAGACAGAACATTCCAACATATCAAAACTTCCACCAACTACCTTAGTTCAAATATTTCACCCGAACATTGCGCTAGAAACCTCCAAAAGTTAGTGTAAAGTCACAGCAAACAGTGTATACTTTATCACACGTGTTAGTTATCAGTGTTAACCGGCGCCACGAAAAACAAAAAAAAAAATAAAAAATAAAAAAAATGTGACCTTAGTAAACCGGATGAACTATACGAAGTCTTATACTCGAGATTAATTGTTCATAGGCAATCGTCGATGGTTTTTTTAAGTTTCCTCAAAACGTGTACAATATGGGCGCAGTTGGTGGTGGCGGAGCGGAGCGCCGCAGCGGAGCGGCGGTCCGCGACTGGTGCAGCAGGCGCCCGCTGTGGGCACTGAGCCTCCCGCTCACGTGCGGGATATGCGCTGCGCAGTGGGCTCACAACCGCCGTTCGAACTTAATTCTTCTAAAGTAAAAAATGGCAAAACTTCAAAGTCAAGCATATTTATGTCTAAATAGAGAATTAGAATAATAGTATTATATAAAAACACTATTGGCTAATAAACGTAAAATGTCAAAAGTCGCAGCATTAAAATGATATTTCCGGAAAATAATGCACAAACAATTAATTTTATCTAGGCTATGGTAATTGTTTTCCTTGTTGATTTAGTAGTCTAGTAGACACACATTATGGTTAAATTCAGGGTGACCGGGAGATAGAGGCTAACAGGGCTGGATAGCTCAGCTCATGAGTGTCCAAACTATGATAAATCATGTGCAGTAAAAGTCACACCAAAAACGAGTATATCAATTTTTTTTTAAATATCCTAGTTTGCCATATTCGACGGCACAACCACAGTTATTAGGATTTTTCAGTCAATGAAAGCTGATTAAATTGGCTTTAAGACACATTTAACAACATTAATAAATACGTAATTAGCAGTTTTTTTAATATTTCAAGTAAAATTGAAAGTTTAGGAATCTGAGTTTTTCTTCCAGCAAGTTTGACATAGCATCATGTAAAAAAATGTAGTGCTACTTTCCAGAAAAAATACCTGTTTAATGGAGATGCTAAAATGATATAAGAATCGAGTTTATTGATTACAGCAGCGAAGTTATTATTAAGTTTGTCCAACAAAGACTATTTAAATTCTATCAAACAATGTAAGGTTGGCCACTATCTACCGGCCACCCTGTAGGTAGATAAGGCGTTCAGCGGTGTAAAAGTATACGTATTTGAGCTAGAATACAACCCAAACTTTATAAGTGGAAACAGTGTAATGTCCAAGACATGACTTGATTCGCGTACCTACTTAAATGTGGATGTAGTAATTTCCGCAATGAACGGACTTTTCATGAAAACGTGTAAGTAGTAAAAGAGTCAGATATTAATAATAACCAACTCAATATGATTTATTTTCGGGTAATTAGGGGTAACCGTGCGCAGTGGGTAAGTGTGCGCACCCTGTTTATCTACAAAGGGCAGAGGGGAAAGTCGTGGTATGCGTAAGAAACTGAAAGGTACAGTCAAGGTCATAAATATATATACACTTTAGTACCTTGTCACTTTAATCGCTGTGACAATTTCATATGGCGGTTTAAACATGACGTTAAATAGACAAGGTACTAAAGTGTATACATATTTATAACCTTGACTGTACCATAACAAAGATTCATCTTTCAAAAAGAAAAATACAAGATTGCTGCATTGTATTGTCCATTTAATAGAAATAGAAATAAGATTCGGCGCTTCAACTGAAACTTTTAGTATCTTGAGAAAGATTGTCACCTCAAACTAAACATAATCACCAAGGTATTTTTTATATTTTATTTAAGTTTACTATTCTGTATTATGATTTGAGGTTATGTTTAATATGAGTAAAATTATATGAGTATCTATCAAAAATCTTGGTCTGGGGCAAGTGTGCGCGTTCGAATGGATACAATGTATAAATGCATGGATTGGTGAGATGCACAATGCACCTTTTATGAAGGAGGTAGTTTTGAAAGTGATCGCTGTCACTAATATACCTCGTGGAAATGAATAACTAATTTAAAAAAATATTTTAAAGTTCGAAAATAGTCATCAGATTTTTTATGACTTTATATTTATAAGTCGAACTCTCATTACTTATTGATCTAGTCTTCAAGATAATTCGTTATTAAGAAGTTTTTAACTAATAAAAAACAATGCGCACACTTTCCCCATATGCGCACACTTACCCGAACGAATATATTATACTTGACTCGCTTTGCGGGTAAGTGTGCGCATTATGAAATTTTCTCATTAACCATTTTTATTTTTTAAGTGTTAAAGTTCTATGTGTTATTACTTAATTCAATTGTTAGTTCAATAAATACTTTATCATATACATGAGTCGTTTTGTTCTTATTCCTTATTGTTTAATTTTTACATGTTTTATATATATAGATAGTGATCAGAATCAGACATTGAAGTTTTTGCGGAAATAATCATGGATAAACATTCTTACATACGGGTCAAACTAAGACCCTTTTTTTAAAGTCGGTTAAAATACCAAAACCTTCTCCTATGTGAAACAAATACTTTTCTGAAAACCACATTAAAATCGGTTCAGCCAAACGTGAGATAATCGCGGACAAACATACATACATACATACAGGTCAAACTGAGAACTTCCTTTTCTTTGAAGTCAGTTAAAAATAATAACTTGAAGAAAGGGTCGATGACTGGGATTTTTGCCCTACTTAGCCGTTCTATTACTTTACATTAGGTATTGAGTTCACTTTATTTTGTGCTTAGAATATTGTCAATAAAGGTAATTAGGTTTTATTTCATTTCAATATACAGTCACATTAAATCACGGGGTTGTTGAGCCACCATAGAACTCTGTCCTAATGACAGCGTCAAGTCACGCAAAAGAAATTATTTACGTCAAAATTTACCGTCAACTTTCTATGAAATGAAAGGGTTCTCCCGGTAACCTTCGGAGAGGGAAGATGGCCGATTGGAAGATGTACGGCTTTTACTTATGATTTATTCTCTTTAGCCGAACAATTGCCCAATAAATATTATAAATAACTTAACACTAGCTAAATAGGTACACCTTAGTTGTACAAACGACATTAATTAAAAAATAATCTATCTATCTGTGAGAGGGTTCTAGAGTGGCTCAACAATCTCGTGATGTGAATGTACCTCATACAAGTAATTCAATCCTACCTTACCTACCGACAGTAAACAACAAATTTAAAAAAAAATGTAGGCTGAAAAAAGTTTTTAACTTCTTATAGTGAATATTTTAATAAAAGTATTCGGAATCGATTATGTTTTTTTATTTTGTAAACATTGGTAGCAACCTCCGCTATAAATATTTTCACCTCAGCACCTCGAAAAGGGTGGTTTTGCTGTTTAAAAACAGTGAGCAAAATTCGATTTTGCTGCGAGCGTGAGACAAAGTAACTATTTAATTATTATTTTTAAACTAGCCACCCGCCCTCGCTTCGCTCCGGATTAAAATATTATACATATAAACCTTCCTCTTGAATCACTATATCTATTAAAAAAACCACATCAAAATCCGTTGCGTAGTTTTAAAGATTTAAGCATACAAAGGGAGATAGGGACAGAGAAAGCGACTTTGTTTTATACTATGTAGTGATATAAAGGATGCCGTGGTGCGGCGCACGGGCGGCTGGGGATGTCGTTTTATTTTTACCATGTTTTTTTTTACCTTATAGTAGTTTATGTGACTGTTACATAATTACATCACACAAGTGTTGAAATGCCTAATTATATACAGTTACATACAATTATTTATTTACATACATGTATGATTATAAAAAACAAAACAAACCAAACCATTTTTTGCGACAAAACAAATATATCGTCAAAAATGGCGGCACCCGTAGTTATTTTTTTTATATCAGAGACAAACTAGAGTCGGTCTCTACTATCATATCGTTCGATATCAAGTAACAAGCGAGAATTGTCAAAATTGTATGCAATTGACATTTCATTTGGAATAAAATGTCATCTCGAGTGATATTAGAATCGAGGTCAAGTAAAATTGCTTTGTTTTTCAAAGATGTTCGATATTTGAATGTAATTAGTATGATGTGAAATTTGATATTATTATTAAACAACACATACTTAACATTTTCACAAATAAGACATTGGTTCTAACAAAACAGTTTAGCTTAATGGTAGTCGTAAGTAATTTGCAGTTTTTCAACGCATCATAGAGGGTTTATGATATGTGTGTAGATAAAGGTTATATTTTCTCGCTGCTAAGGTGAAAAATTGTATGTGCAACACAAGACCAAAGTTATTTGCATCTCGTGTCTTTGAATCCCTCGCTGCACTCAGGATTCTAACCTAGAATCACTCGCTACGCTCGTTATTCAATTCTAGAATCCTTCGCTTGCCTCGATTCAAAATCAACACTCGCATCAAAAAACAACTTTGCTCTCTTGTTGCACAAATAACTATTTAAAAAACAAAAAAATCTTCTAAAAGCAAGAAATAACTTCTTTTAAAATGATAGGTCAGTCCAACTGAATTCGGCGTTTGGTTTAAAATATAGTGGGACGCCGACTTCAGTTGGACTGACTTATTCATGTATGTTTATGTATGTATCTATGTAAACTCTTTATTGCACATAAATAAATAAATAGCACAGCACAATGTCATACAAATTGACCTCAAGGCTTGTACTATGGGTACTAGACAACGATAAACTTACTTTATATAGAGAAATATATACTTAAATACATAAAAAAAAACAAGACTCTGAAACAAATGCAATATCGTAAAGACAATATGTGGCAGAAAAGGTAGCTTTTATACAACGTGTTTATACTGTATACCTAAGATACTGAACTGACGTTATTTAATAAGGGTTGACACTACTTTTGCAATTTCTTTTTTACGGATTACTTGTATTTTGTAACACGTTGTATTATATTATAACAATACGATACAGGTTGCGGCGGATGTACATATTCGAACTACTATTACCTACCATTACCTACCTATCATTTTAAAAGAAGTTATTTCTTGCTTTTTGTATGCGGTTTTTAGAGTCTTAAAACATTTATTTTATTTCATACCTTTATGTATCATAATAAATCATAATAATACTGTCATGTTGTCCACGCTGCCGTCCTTAAACTAAGAGGCCGCTAAAGGATCATACGGCCTTTTTGAGTTATCTATACAGCGCGATTCAGCTACTTATTTGCTACCGATCTGTGTAGGTTTGGTGCCAATATCTTTAAAAACCACCGAAATACAGCCTTCACGCTAGCGGTTAAATGTATTTTTTTGGGCTTTTACTACCAAATAGACACTTGCTTAATTAAAGGCGGTTAAAAGAAGATAGCTGCCAATTTTACGTAATACTGTACAAGACTTAAAAGCGGCTATTTGATTTTCAAACAGCGGCTATTGGACTTTTGCCGCCTTATAGCTTACAAACAATACTCACCTGCAAAGAGATCACAGATTAAAAGGCGGTTAACCCGTGTATACTTTAAAAAAAGTGGTTTAATTTCTATCCATATACATACCATAAATGCCATCACGGCTTTATAAGCTAGCAATAATAGTTACAAAAATATATCCCTACTTGATTAAATCGCAGCTACACGATATTGCCTAACTAGAAAGCGGCAAGGCGACCCCCGCGGGAGAGTCCCGTTTGAAATTTTCTGCAAGTTCGAAGTATTGTATCTCAGTAACTATTAGGTGTAAAGAAATAAACCGAAAATCTCATTGTGGCGCATTTTGTCTTTTTTTTCTTTAGAGTAAAACTTAGCTGTTGAACCCAAAGTTTATAACATACAGGGTGTCCCAGATATTGACGTAAATATGATAACTACCTTTAATTTTAAGTTTCTAATACGTTACTTAGTTTTCATTTTCTTATCTGTTAAATAGTTTACAGGTATTAAGGTTTAAGTGATTACGGAAACAAATGTTACCTTTGCCTCAATTGGCTAAAAATACCTATAATTCGTAATTCTAAAACTTGATATTCAAATCTCAATGACGTAGAAGTTTAGGTAAATTGCATTAAACCATTATTCCAAAATATTAACGTATTCAGAATAAATTCATACTTTCTAAGCCATCACAGAATTTCTCATTTTTCATTAAAAATCTTTCGACAAGTACAGTCAAGTTCAAAAGTATGTATACACTTTAGTACCTTGTCTATTTAACGTCATATTTAAACTGCCATATGAAATTATCCAAGCGATTAAAGTGACAAGGTACTAAAGTGTAAACATACTTTTGAACTTGACTGTACCTGCATGGCAAGTTCTCAGAAGTTAAAAAATCGAAATCGTGTAACAAGTACTTTATATGGGTAAAAAATAAGGTGACAGCTTGCTTTTCTTCTTAGCGACCTTATTTCGTAATCTTAGTTTGGGTTGTTTATTGCAATATTAAGGGGGCACCGAGCTTTTTGCGCTCATTAACTTTAGGTATTTTATGCACTCTGTGTATTTGTGCGTATAGCACACCAGCAAGGAGCGAGCTGGAGCCATGCGCCGGCCGCGCGCCGCGCCTGACGAGCCGTGCGCCGATCCACTAGGCGCGGAGGTTGCTACCAATGTTTACAAAATAAAAAAACATAATCGATTCCGAATACTTTTATTAAAACATTGACTATAAGAAGTTAAAAACTTTTTTCAGTCTACATTTTTTTTTAAATTTGTTGTTTACTGTCGGTAGGTAAGGTAGGATTGAATTACTTGTATGAGGTACAGTCACATCACGAGATTGTTGAGCCACTCTAGAACCCACTCACAGATAGATAGATAATTTTTAATTAATGTCGTTTGTACATCTAAGGTGTATTTAGCTAGTTTTAAGTTATTTATAATATTTATTGGGCAAATTGTTTGGCTAAAGAGAATAAATCATAAGTAAAAGCCGTACATCTTCCAATCGGCCATCTTCCCTCTCCGAAGGTTACCGGGAGAACCCTTTCATTTCATAGAAAGTTGACGGTAAATTTTGACGTAAATAATTTCTTTTGCGTGACTTGACGCTGTCATTAGGACAGAGTTCTATGGTGGCTCAACAACCCCGTGATTTAATGTGACTGTATATTGAAATGAAATAAAACCTAATTACCTTTATTGACAATATTCTAAGCACAAAATAAAGTGAACTCAATACCTAATGTAAAGTAATAGAACGGCTAAGTAGGGCAAAAATCCCAGTCATCGACCCTTTCTTCAAGTTATTATTTTTAACTGACTTCAAAGAAAAGGAAGTTCTCAGTTTGACCTGTATGTATGTATGTATGTTTGTCCGCGATTATCTCACGTTTGGCTGAACCGTTTTTAATGCGGTTTTCAGAAAAGTATTTGTTTCACATAGGAAAAGGTTTTGGTATTTTAACCGTCTTTAAAAAAAAGGATCTTAGTTTGTACGAATGTTTATCCATGATTATTTCCGCAAAAACTTCAATGTCTGATTCTGATCACTATAAAGTATAAAA
Organism: Acleris holmiana; assembly: GCA_949316455.1. Lineage (NCBI taxonomy): Eukaryota > Metazoa > Arthropoda > Insecta > Lepidoptera > Tortricidae > Acleris > Acleris holmiana. The sequence continues at coordinate 26,930,089 of OX438762.1, forward strand.
TTAAATTGATGTTTTAAAAAACTAAAAACTTAAAGCTGCTGTATCAATCACATATTTAGAAGTTCCTACTTAATGTTTGTATGTATATAATGTAATGAATAATGTACGCAGGTATCTTTAGAAAAAAATATTAGGACATAAGAAACAACAATAATCAATATCGGATTTTACTTCACGGCATTATTTTGTCTGTGTGAGTAAGCAATGTCATTGTCTATTTCTCCATCCACTGAAAGACAAGAAATTTGGTCCATTGGCATCCTGTAATAAAACAGAACGTTTTGATTTAACTATAATTTATTTATTAACAGAATTAGTTTTTGGATGAAATTTTGTAATCCTCATTCTATAAAAATAATTCGTATTTGGGACTTACAATTCCATTGTGTGGTAAATTTTATAATCGATGTCAACCAATTCATTTACTCTGTAAATTGAAAAAATATAAAGATAATGTGAAAATTCATACTAAATTTATTAAAATGTTTTCCTATACACCTCTTACTATTTTTACGCACACCTCACCGGTTCATTAGGTACCTAACTCTTCGCTTTGTAGCGAAGTGCCAACAACTGGAACATTAACCCTATAAATAAAAAAATATGAATAATTTTGCAATTTTACTCATTTGTTGAAATATAGTTGTTAGGTACTGAGTATACTTACGGAGTATTATCTTTGTATTCAGATTTCTGGAGATGTCTTGCTCTAGAAATATTGAAACCATCCCAAGAAGTAACAATATTATATAGTTAATTATAGTAAAAAAAACCTCGGGTCGTTCTAAGAAGCTTGTTTTGCCTGTAAATGTGTTTTTTTAGCTAAACTATTTTTATATCTTGGTCAATATTCACCATAGAAGTGTATTTTTATATACCTACCTACTAATTGAAAGAACTTCGCGTGTTGTTTAAAATTACTTGTGTAAATAAACCAATTTTGGCCCAAAACATCAAGACTACAACTAAACGATTACAAAGTCTTAGTAATACAAATCGATACATCTCGAAAATCAGTCTATGTTGCTACCGATTTATTTTCTCCTTCCTTAGCGTGGCATTTTGACAACTGTCAAATCAGGTTTCTTAGAACTAATCCACTATCAGTAGGTTTACGATTTTAACTAACTTCATTTCTTCACGCAAGCGTTTAGCATTGTGCTTTTGCCAACCCCTTCTCTTCCTTTCTTGGTTGTGTTTGTTCCCCATTTAAAATAAAGTGAATAATCACAAAAATCGCGATAAACGCAACCAACCAACTTGCGACACAGCCTCCACCTCCGACGGCCGAAGCCTGACTAATGCGGACATGGGGGAAACGTGACGGCTCTGGCTAAAATGGACGAAACGCGTGCGAATTTAGATATTTCCTTCATATTAGTAAAATAAAAACACATTTTCAAATCTAAAGTGTAGAATATATAGAAGACGTGTAGTTTTGTTGTAAATCCAAAACTGATGATCTTCCGTGAAGTAATTACGCCGTACTAAGTGTTTATTTTGTTATGTAGAGGTATCTTTGGATGTTTTTTCTATCGAGGGAAGTACAAGTAATCGTGTTTCTAAAGTATATGATATATAGAGTGATTCCTTAAATATCTTACATATGAATTGCATAACTAAAGCTTCAGTAAAAACAATGCAGCAGGCGATCAAACGAACGCATTTTTTTCGTAATTACGTATCGTTGCCTCGGCGCACTCTTAAGTATTAGCGACCCGCCGTCGCTTCGCTTTGGGTTAAAGTATTAAACCTTCCTCTTGAATCACTCTATCTATTATAATTATTATAAAACACCGCATCGAAAGCCGTTTCGTAGTTTTAAAGGCATACATAGGGACAGATAGCGCCAAGCTACTTTGTTTTAAAATACTATGATAGTGATATTTTTAAACGTTCGAAAATCGATGTCCTCGCTGATACTTTTTAAGTTTAGGAATCAAAAAGGAGTCGCTGGGGCCAAGTTTGGACTATACGGTGGGTGAATAATAGTATAGAACTCCGATTCAAGAGCAACAGCCTCGGCAATATGAGCAGTATGCACTAGGGCAGGGGTCGGCAACCTTTTGAGTAGCTGAGAGATAGAAATAATGCCTAAACCTCGTTAATCGTTTCAGAACATTTTTTTTTATAATATAAATAATATTTGCGAATGGAATTAAAGAGCCGCAGCCTCACATCCAAAGAGCCGCATGTGGCTCGCGAGCCGCAGGTTGCCGACCCCTGCACTAGGGCGTTGTCGGGCAGAAGCGTAATATCCCTGGGTAGTATACCCGCATCTTCTCTTTGAATAATTTCTTTAACTGCCCTGAGATATTTACACGTTTTATCTTTATAATCGATCAGTAATATTCCTTCACAATCTCTGAATGTTCTGGTAATGACTTTTCCAGCTGAAGAGACGACCTTTAACTTCTTGGGATGAGGTGTTCCTCTAATGTGCCACTGCATGGACTCTTGTTTGCTCTTTCGGCCGTAATGATTAACCCATGTTTCATCTCCAGTAACAATCTTTTGGAGTACCTCATCAGGATTTTCATCGCATAAGTTAATTAAAGTCAGAACAACAAGCAACACGCATATCTTTCTGAAGCGGTGTCACCATTCGCGGTATCCATTTCACACGAACTTATGTCATGTTAGGATGGTCAAGGACGATATCATTGTACAGTAGAAATATAAATTTATTAATAAGAATTGGTTCACTCGTCCATCTTCCAATATAATTTTCTCCACTTTTTTCAATTTTTCTGTGAAGTAGCTTCGACAGGCCGAAAACGAATATTTGAATTTAAATTTTACAAATTTTAATGAATGAATTAGCGGCCGTATTTAAAAGTTTTCTTAAAAGGTTGAAAGGTTGATCAATACAGAGAACTTATTGAAGGTCCCTCGCATTGTTACGTATAGGCTGTATTTATTTATGTATGGCTTCAGCTGAAAACTAGCGCAGTTGCTTCGGCTGCAGCTCTGAGCATGTGCTGCAGCCAGGACAAAAGCTGAGTCCTATTTGACTTCACGGTACAGTGCAACTTTTCTAACTTTGTTCTAATTTTACTTTTAGTACTTAATATGTCTGTTAAGTTGCAGTGTATTTTTGACAAGGTAATGTACCTAGTGAGTTATTTTTTTTTGAGGACTGCGGTAAAATTTCCAGCTTCACAGTTCTCAAGTATTAGAATTATAAATTACAGATGTTTTTAGAAAAACCTTTACTAACGGAGTTACAGAAAAAGAAGAGGCTGAAATTCGCTCGCGAGCACTCAAACTGGACTACTGAGCAATGGCGTCAAATAATATGGAGTGATGAATCAAAATTCGAAGTAACTGTCGGCGACAAACGAAAAAAAATCATTCAAAAGTAAGACGAAGCATTCATCAAAGACTGCATTAAGAGAAAAGTGAAGTTTCCTGGGTCTGTGATGATATGGGGTTGCATGTCGGCACAAGGGGTAGGCCGCCTGCATTTTGTAGAAGGGACGGTTAATGCAGTGAAATACCAGGACATTTTGAAAACAAGTTTAATTCCATCTATTCCAAGCTTGAAATATGAAAATGTCTACACTTTTCAACAAGACACTTTTCTTGCCATACTGCGAAAACCACGAAGACTTGGCTCGAGTCTAAAGGAATCCCCACTATGGAGTGGCCGTCGAATAGTCCAGATTTGTCACCCATTGAAACATTGTGGTGGAAAATGAAAAAAAAAATACGCAAGTTTCCATCGAGGTCAAAAAGTGATTTAAAAGAGAAAATAATCACCATCCGTCATTGAATGTAGTCATTGATGCACTATCAGATAAGCCTTTACACCCACCCCCTCGTACCGTTTACAAGTTTCATCACGCTGATTTTGATGCTATTAATGCGGAACTTGCTGCTTTTGACTGGCCTCTCATGGTCGCTGATAAACATGTCGACGAGGCGGTTGAAATTTTTCATAATACACTAACAACTTTAATTAAAACTCATGTCCCATCTAAAACCCTTAAATTCTCTGAAAAATACCCCGTATGGTACAGTAACCCTCTTATTAAAATAATTAACCAAAAATTAAAAGCGCATCGTAAATGGAAAACTTATGGTCAACAATCAGATTATGATACTTTTTCCTATCTAAGAAAGAGGCAAAGAGTTGTCGAGGCTAGTTGTTATGATAACTATATTTCATGTAGCGAAGATAACATTAAAAATAACTCAAAATACTTTTGGAAATTTGTTAAAACTAAGCGTGGTTCAAATGATATACCTAATTCTATGTTTTTAATCGATGAGACTTCTTCCGATGGGTGCGAAATCGCGCATTTATTCAATAAACATTTTCACTCAGTGTTTAAGCCAAGAAATCGACAGAATGTTCAACAACTCCCCTCGGGGATACCAGATCCTATTTCGAACCTAAATCTTGCTTCTGTTAGGGTATCGCGTGACCAAGTTCAGAAATATCTTGCAACCCTTGATGTCAGTAAAGGGCCAGGGCCTGATGGTATTCCCCCTGTGTTTCTCAAGAGTTGTTCTTCCCAATTGGCTTTGCCCCTGGAAATTATTTTTAACCTATCACTAGCAGTGGGTGTATTTCCACAAAAATGGAAACAATCTTATGTCGTCCCTATATTTAAAAATGGTGACAAACATAATATTTGTAATTATAGGCCCATTTCAAAATTATCAACAATACCTAAGCTTTTTGAAAAAATCATCTACGATAGCATTATTTCTTGTGTGAGACCACATTTAATTCCGCAGCAGCATGGATTTGTCTCAAAACGCTCAACTGAATCAAATCTATGTGAATTTGTTGATTTTGTGTCTATGGCAATGGAAAATGGATACCAGGTCGATGTAGTGTACACTGATTACTCCAAAGCATTCGATACTATTTCACATAATATACTTATCAATAAATTGGAAGCTTTCGGTGTGCACGGCAGCCTTCTTAGGTGGCTAGAGTCTTACCTCAAAAATAGATCTCAGGCTGTCACTATCAAGGGTTTCCAGTCGTCATTTGTACCTGTAACCTCTGGCGTACCTCAGGGATCCCACCTCGGTCCACTTTTATTTAATATATTTATAAATGACATTGAAAAGGTTTTTTCAAATTCTCACTTTCTTATGTATGCCGACGATAGCAAAATCTATAAAATTATTAAATCTTTTGATGACTGTATTTTGTTTCAAAAGGACCTGGATTCATTGTGGAGTTATTGTTTGGATAACTGCTTAGAGTTGAACGTAAAAAAATGTCAAATAGTATCATTTTATAGAAAGGATAATATATTATTTTACCCTTATAATTTTGTTAATATCGAATTAATTCGTGTTAGCGAGGTGAGAGACTTGGGAGTTATATTAGACAGAAAATTACTCTTTCGTAGTCATATTAACAAAATTGTAAACAAAGCTTTTAAGATGCTTGGATTTGTCCTAAGAGTAGGTAAGTCATTTAAGAAGCCAGATACACTCGTTACACTTTACAATTCTTTTGTTCGATCTCACTTAGAATATGCGTCTACTATCTGGAATCCTGTTTATCTAATTTATATTAATAGCATTCAAAAAATACAAACAACTTTTCTCAAGCACCTTTGCTTTCGGTTTGGACACACGAGTAATAGAACTTTGTTTAAACAAATAAGTGTACATTCTTTACAATCCAGACGTCTCATTAGAGACCAAGTCTTTTTATTTAAAATTTTAAATTATCATGTCGACAGTCCGAACCTTATAAATAAGATCAATATACGTTGTCCTAATCGTGATTACCGTAAAAAAAAACTATTTCACGTACCCCTGTATAAAACGAATTATGCAAAAAATACGTTTATTTCTCGAGCTTGTGATTCTTATAATCGTTATTTTAATAACATTGAAATATTCAATATTTCTTTAGTTACATTCAAGTGTGCCTTGTATAAGTCAACATTCTGTTAGTATCTGCCTGCCACCTTTTACTTTTACCTAAAATAAGTCCTGCATGGTTATGTTTGTTTTTCTTTCTCAGTAAAGATGGCGCATCTTGCATGAAAGCGCTATCTATCTCTCTTCCTGTTTTTTGATAGTAGACTAGTTAGGAGGCCTGATTATTTAACGTTCGTTATTTCACCTGTGAACACTGTTTGTCAATGAATTATTTTTCCTTATATACAAATAAGATTTATGCTAAAGACTGTTTGTGTTTCAAATAAATAAATAAATAAATAAATAAATAAATAAATAAAATAGTCGCTGTCTGGGAGTCTATAACCCCAAAAGAGTGTGAAGAGTTGGTAGAGACGATGCCATTGAGAATCAAGGCTGTTCTTAAGAGTAAAGGCGAGACAACTAAGTGGTAGGCGAACTATTTTGCATGGCAGATTCTGTATTGGACAGATTCTGCGATTGGGCAGATTCTGTATAGGACAGATTCGCGATTAGGCAGCTTCTGTATTGGACAAATTCGTGACAGGGCAGATTCTTTATTGGATAAATTCGTGACTGGGCAGATTCTGTATTGGACAGATTCGCGATTAAAGATCGATAGCCGAACTATTATGCGTTGTCGTTGATAGAAAAATTGTATTTTTTTTATTTAAATACAGAAATAATTTTAATTTGTATTATGTAGGAAATAAACTTGGTTAATTTTACAATACTTTTTTTTTATTTCTTGCTTCCATGCTATTAAAATTACTAACTAGAAATATACAACATAAAACATACTTTGAAAAAAAGTTACTTTCAGTTTTAAATAGTAGCCGAACTCTCTTGCATTGGGGCTCGTATACACCAGTTATATGCAAGTGTTACTCATTCCTATTTAGGAAAAGTTCGATATCCTCATTTCTCCTTCCTGAAATGAATAAGATATATATATATATATATATTTTTTTTTTAATTTTAACTCGCTTACTAGCTTATCATCTTAACTTGGTTGTTTTACACAATGCCGCCGTTTTTCGTTATTGAAACGTGACCATAGCAACCCTTTAGTAACGACCAATAAAGACCAAGTTCAGTTTGAACCAATAGTGGGTGTTGTTATGACATTCATTATGACGGAATGTGTCATACTCGGTCGATAAGCAGATACTGATAACTCACACTGAGCAAGCAAAAACAGATCTTAAGGTGGTCAACCTTTTCATTCCGCGAAATTAATTGTAAACCGTTAATTGTAGCAAGTAACCGGTAACAATAGTTTAGCAAGATACACTCGGCGTCAAAAATATCGCCCCTCCGCGAAAATCAGATTCAAGCTAATCTAGACCTTAGCGAAATTATGTTACATAATTAATATTAGTATCAATTAAAAGCACGTTTAATGTGTTTTAAATTAATAATGTTTAATTTAAACAAAACGTAATGGCTTGTGAATCAGAGCGTTTCGAAAAAAAAGTGCACAAATACTCGTTTGAAGGGTTGCGAGTTGTGCCCTTTTCCAGGGGTATAAAATGCCTGTACAAGGTCAAATGTCAATCATTCACTATCCAGACGTCGAAGAGAACACATCTAAGGAACTCAAGCAAGAAAACAACCCTCGAACATGGAGACCACCGCTGCTGAATCAGCTCAAGTGGTTGCACTACTGCAAGCAGGAGTTCGGCAGTGTGATGTCGCTCGGCAACTCAATTTATGCCGTCATGCTGTCCGCCGAGTATTTCAGCGGTTCCAGGAGACTGGGGGCTACATCAGAAGACGTGGGGCTGGTCGGCGCCGCTGCACATCCGAAAGAGATGATCGCTTCATCGTGACATCATCTCTACGCAATCGCTTCGCTAGTGCTGTTGAGGTGCAACAACGCCTCAGAGAAGCTCGGACAAGATCAGTTAGCATCTCTACGGTTAGAAGAAGACTGCGGGAGAAGGATATCGTAGCTCACAGGGCTGCTACAGGCCCAATGTTGACCGCACAGCATCGCAGAGATCGCTTAATTGCAATTTGCCCGCGACCACGTCGATTGGACGTTTGAGCAATGGAGGCAGGTTCTCTTTACCGATGAGACGAGAGTCTGTCTTTATTGCAACGACAGGCGGGCCAGAGTCTACAGAAGGTCGGGCGAACGATTTGCTCAAGCCTGTACAGTGGGCTACGGAGGTGGCTCTTGCATGTTCTGGGGGGCATATTATGTCTATAGACGGCAAAACCGACCTTGTCTGCGTCTCCAGGACTGGAGGCACTCGCGGCAAAGGGTCCCTGAATGCTCGCCGATACATTGCCGAGATCCTGGAAGAGCATGTGATGCCATATGCGGGTTACGTCGGCTCTGGGTTCACATTAATGCACGACAACGCTCGCTCCCACACTGCATTAATTGTTCGGGATTATTTGGAGGAGGTCGGGATTCCCGTTTTGCCGTGGCCAGCCAGGAGTCCTGACTTAAACCCGATTGAACACCTTTGGGACGAGCTGAAGCGACGGGTTCGGTCACGAGATGCCGCCCCTACCACCCTGCAAGATCTTCAGGACGCAGTCATCGAAGAATGGGGCAACATTCCACAAGAGGACATCGTAAAGTTGGTGCGATCAATGAAAGACCGTTTAGAGGCAGTGATAAGGGCAAGGGGGGGTAACACTAGGTTTTAAGTTAATTTTAGGCACTTTTTGTAAAATTTTGTTATCCATTTATTGTTGTAAATTTAAACTTGAATAAACATTTTTCAACTGTTCGCAATGTCATTTCCTTTAATTTTTGACCCCAAGGAAAAATCCTTTTTTTTTTAAATTTTCATAAAAAAACACTTTATTACCTTTCAAATGATACCTAACAATCATATTGTTGTCCTTGATCAAATAGGGTTTAAAGTCGGTTGTAATTATTTTCCGAGGAGGGGCGATATTTTTGACGCCGAGTGTAGTTTATAGGTACATCAACTAACGACCCGCCCTCGCTTCGCTCCGAGTAAAAGTATTTATACATATAAACCTTCCTCTTGAATCACTATGTATTAGTTTTAAAGATCTAAGCAAACAAAGGGACAGACAGACAGCGGGAAGCGACTTGTTTTATACTATGTACTTAGTGATTAAGAACTTATAGAGAAAAATCCGTAAAGGTGGGTACGAATTAGAGCAGCATTGGGTTGAGGCACGCACAGCTCACCTATTTTGTTAAATTCGTACGCGCTCACGCACTGTACGCGAGAAGCGCACGAGCGGCGCGCGGCGAGCCACCGAGAGTCGGTCTTTTGACCGTGCTCAAAGGCGCCTCAGTGTGCGTGCCTCGCGTAAATTGGACGTGTATCCGAGGGTGCCGCGTGCAGAACGACCAGTTCTAACTTGTCTGTGGGCGAAACGCGTACAAATTTTATAAAGTTGCTGAGCCGTTCTACCACCGAGGCAATTTGTTCTTCTTTTTGTTAATAATTCGGTGAAGTATGATAAAAGCAGCCGCAGCAGTCATCGTGTCCGACGCCATTTTGAAATGTCGGCTCACGAATCACGATTCGCGGGCAGCAGGCTGCTGCCTCACCCACGCATGTTTATGTGCAACAATTTGGCTCCCAAGCAGATCGCCGCGCGAGGCGAGCATGCCTCGGTATGAGCCGCTCAGAGTCGTTCGTACCCAGCTTTTCAAGTAAAGAGCTTCGTCTTAAATTGATTACGAATAGGGATTAAGCCCTCCGGAGCATATTGTCAAAATTGCAAAATGTCAAAACAGCAGAATGTCAAAAAATTCAATTGTCAATGTCGCTTAAACCCAAAAACGCAAAATGCCAATAATTCTAATTGCCAACCACGCAAATCGCCAAAAAACTAAATTTGTCAACCACGCAAATTGCCAAAAAACTAAATTGTCAACCACGCAAATTGCCAAAAAACTAAATTGTCAACCAGGCAAATTGCCCAAAAACTCAAATTTCACCCACGCAAAATGACAAAAAACTAAACTTACTTAAATAAGATATTTTTGCGGCCTTTGTCCCGATTCGGCGGATTGGGAGCAAAAATTAAATTGCCACGTAATAATGTCCATTTTTTGAAATGTCCAAATCCAACATGACCACTTCTAACAATACGTATCTCTAATATTACCCTTCTTGTAAAATTACCAGTTCCTGTAACGACCATTTTCCAAAATTACCACATCTTGAATTGATTAATTACAAAATTACAATTTCTTCAATTGATCAGTTTTGAAAATGCCCAGTTCTTTAACCCTTTGAATGCTTTTTCTGTCATGTCAAAATGTGGCCTACACGCCAATATCGCGACTTATTAACAACAAATATAAACCTTATCTGTCAGCAGGGCAATAGCTTTGACAGCGCCCGCCATAACATCTTTAGGTGTCACTGGCGTGGTAGGCACTGTAGTGCATGGCAACTTAAGGTGTTCTTGGCGTTCAAAGGGTTAAAGGACCACTTTTGAAAAAACATTCTTTGTTATCTCAATCTAGAGACAAAAGGACATTATAATGTTCTATTAACAAATAAAAAAGAAACCATTCAGTGTTTATCACTAATCATTCTGTGTATATCTAGACATTTTCCTTCTGAACATTTAGCAGATAATCTATGAAAATTCCTCAACAACCATCCATGTTTACGTGTGTTATGTTTATTGTCATGAGCTAGTAAATAAGAAAGTTTCACTCTGACACTGACGTTATTCTCCACTCGTCGTAGAGTCGAAGAGTCAAGTTTTCTTTCTCACTCCCTAGGGTAAGGATTCGTTCACAAGGAAGTACCATCATTAGTTGATTTATTTTATTATACAAATTAAATTTGTAATTATGGCAGTATTGTACCTATGTTGATATAACATTATTTACTAGTGATACCATCAGAAAAACGTGGTTGCAGTTTGTCAGGTTACTCTTTCCCACCCTGTATAAAGTAAGTCATGGGTTACAAAATTGACACATAATGTACAGTCACGAACCAAGAATTGTGGAGCTACTTGCCATCGTTCGTAATTTAGCCGTGTATTCAATAACCGATGTCACCGACTGACTGACAGCGATTTGCATGGCACGGCCAAATTAAAAACATGGGTAAGTCACTCAACAAATTGACAAATAGCTATTTTGACAATTTGGTCGCTTGGCAAATAGCTGTTTTGACATTTTCTATTTTTGAGATATTGCATTTTTGACAATATACTCCGGAGGGGAATTAAGTACCTAATGTTTATAATATTAAGTTCCAGTATTTTGATTAATTAATTCATTTATTTAATCTTTATTACACAAAAGAATAACTTGAAAAGGCAAACTTGATGCCGTAAGGCATTCTCTACTAGTTGACCATTGGGCAAAGCGTTTCGTGGTATTGATGTCGATAAATAGTTATCATCTTAAATTGTTATTAAATTGATGAAAAATCACGCCAAATATACTAAAGTCTTTATTGACACATTAGAATCTTTAATTGAAAAGGATAACACACAGATGACTCTGAACTTTTTTTAATAATCCCAAACGATAAGGAACTAGTTATGTAAAGAAAATAAATAATAATTTATGAATGTTATACATCCTGATCTTAAAGATAACATCGATATTTAGTATTCATGCCCCGAGTTAGCACACGTTTGGTTATCACGTCGTGTTTAATAATTATTTAATTATTTTGCTTTAACATGTGTTTTCGTCGATGAAACTGCAATACCGCGTAACCAACAATGGCTAATGCCGCGTAACTAACAAAATGTGTCAACGTCAAGTTTAGGTAAGTCCGACATCAATAAACACAACGATATTATTTAATACTCTCCTGAAAAATTTGCCTCAAGTCAGTTACGCGGCATACAGCAATTGTTGGTTACGCGGTATTGTAGTTTCATCGACGGTTTGTCATTTTGCTTCTGAGTCAATAGTTTCTTTGAAAATAACACTATGGTATAACGTGTTACATCTGGGGCGTATGTTTTGAAATGTATATTTTGATCACCTACTTATGACGTTGACGATTTACTTGAAAAAATAATTGATCAATACGAATAAAAAAGTGCGCTATTTTAATAATAAATAAAGGTAATGTTTTGTGTTTTCTTTCTTTTAATATTTGAATGTATAAAAGTGTGTTAATTACATATTATTACTTAATTCTGCATGTTTGTAACGAAAATAATAGCTAAACAATTTAATTTTAACAACACCTTACTCCAGTCAAAAAGAGATGGCTCCCCGTTTTAAATCAACCTTTGGAGCGTACGGATGCTCTGCAAAGGGATATCTCTTATTCATCAAATTACGTAACAAACTATATATGTAACGACCAAATAAGGCAAGGTTCAAAGCCACCTCAAGTATTCATCAGAAAACAAGAATTAATTTCGAGAAATAAATGGTATCGGTCCAGGTTTTTGAGCAACGTTTAAAATTTACCAATTTCAATTGTAGCTTTAATACAGAGTGCTGTATTAAAGCTATAATTATAAAACAACCGCCCGAGGAAGCTAAACAACTCGCGCCGCGATCTTCGAGAGCATTTAATTAAATTGTGATCACATAAAAGCACAGCGGGACACGGGTCTTATACATTTATTGCACCGCCCTATAAATAATAGCAATTGTGTGGAAGTCATAGAAGAGTGTTATTATGATTGTGTGTAACTATAGCTATCGACGTCTAAACGGTGGAGTTGTAAGTATAGCTATTAAAAGCCCTTATGTGCTTTGTATCTGGGGACTACTTACTGTGATAGAGCTGAAAAATAAATGACACTTTTACAAACATTTGTCGGAAAATATGCACTATTATGTTACTTGAGTTGGCCTGACTGTTTTATATTCAAGGTTCTTAGTATCATTTATCAACTATAATCAAACTTCGGATTTAAGTATTTTACACGCCGACTCAGTCATGGGCAAAAACCGGCCTAGAGCCAGTCGGGCTTGTACGATAATAGTACGTTTTGATACAAGGGCGGAAAGTATGTCATTTTACACGAGTCCCGAAGTATCTTGGCTCGAGCTGCAAGCGAGGGACAAGACTCAGGACGAGTTAAAATGACAGTTCCGCACGTGTATCAAACGACGTTTTTTAATACATTTGCGAAAAAATATCAATGAAACAAAAATAAATCAGAAAATAAAACTATTACAAGAGACAATTTTACTTTAAATTGAAACAGACTTTATGAAATGGCAACGGTTGTGACCATTCAGCCAAATAAAAAAAGTCACAGTAATTTAATTACCTATATTTAAAAATCAAAAAGGATAATCTCTATTAATCAGCGGTAATGCATAAAGGTGGATTCAAATTACGCCGTACTGGGCTAGGCCCGGTTTCGGCATGGTGTAATGTGAATTCACCTTTATGTATTACCGCTGATGCACAATCTAATCATTCGTAATACTAATTCAGATTCAGCCATCTTAATGAGAGCTTTTTTTTTTTAATATTACCTAGATACATTTTATGTGTGTATGTATGTATGTATGTATTTAATTTTAATATTTTAAATTATATTACCTATGTATAGTCTCAATAAAATAAAAATCTAAATGACGTAATCAAAAAGTGGTTGAACATGCAAACTCTTTGGTTGGATGCACGGCTTGGAAGTTGAAACAAAATTATATTTAAAAAAAATGGAAAACTATAACGCACTAGTGCGTAATATTCAACTTTCCGCACTATATACAGCCACAGATTAGAAGGTATGTGTATACAGCTACGAAAAGTAGCACTTTTTGAGCAACTGTGTTAAAAACGATATTTACAATCGTGTCAGCCGTCAATTTTCTATTTCGACCAGCTTATATTTGACTGAAAATTCCTTCAATTAAAAAGACATACAGACCGGACCTCGCAAGCAGGCTCCTATTACCATTTGAAAAGAAGTTATTTTTGGGGATGTGAAGGCGGTTTTATGTATTTAAAAAATAACATTTAATTTTATTAATACATCCATTGAAAAGAGATTTTCGCCTTTATATAAGCTACTTTTTTTTTGCAAAGCTGTTTCAGAGACATTTAGCAATTGGTCATGAAAGTTTGCATCGACTTAGAGGGTGACAATCCAATAACATGTGCCCTATATATATTTATTTATTAATTGCACTGCAAGTATGTTAGGGTGATTATGTATTCGTTTCTTGTAGACTTTCATCGTGTGACTTATTTCTTAATTAATGTTCGAATAACAGTTAATGTTCGAATTTTCCGGTCAATTTGCAACTGTTTATTCGTGACAAACCAAGGAGCGTTACTTATAATTCGGAGAGTCTTTGACTGGAATCACTGTAGTATCTCTATATTTGAGTTTGATGCATAATTGAACACCATAAGTCCATATTAACACGTTCATGTGAGCAACGTTACTAAACGTCAAAAATAATCTTTACCTTACGACACAACGTATAATCACGTCGATATTTAAAAAATCATATCTCTAACAACGTCCAGTTACGCTCTTTCTACATACTATTTTTCAAAAGCATCATTCCTGCGCCACAACACATCAAAATCTCGAAAAATATGCGCCACACGGCATGGCATTTTACCGCCTTTAGAAGTGTGGTGCACACTAGCTCAGTTTTACCCACCGCATACGCGAGCAACGTCAAGAGGCGTAGAGAAGTGTTCCTGCTCTCGTATATAGAGTCAGCTTGTGCGCCGCAGGGGAGCGCGTGCGCCGGTTGCGACAGATTGTTTCCGTAACAAGTTCGTCACGTCATCGTAAGTAATATTTCGTTATTTTTGTACAGAAATCATTTTTTATATACAGCTCATTATATTATTTGATGTCTATCGTATTCCCTAAGAGCTTTATTTGGTTTTAGATTAGTAAAAAAATTGAATGAACCTTTCAAATACTTATATGATTATATGCGTTTATGTACAGTAAAATATGTTTATGTATAGGTACGGCTCTTATATTGTTTGATATCTGTTGTATTTATTTACAGTATATTTAGTTTTTTGGTGGCAAAAAAAACATGAACACATAAAACAAATCTTTGATGTTTGTACGATTAGTAATTGTATAAACATTTATATAGAGGAATCATTTGATTTTTTGTATGTTTTTTTGTAGTGGATTCACCTATAGAAAACTACATTATAAGCAAGTAATATGGCTGAATTATAACCTTAAGGGCCGGTCACTAGTTAGTACTACTTATTATTATTTTTTTATTGTAGGTGGATAAAAAAACAAGACAGACGCGTAAAAAAGCTTCGACGAAATTGTTTGAAGATAATCGATCATCCGAAGGCACAACACCTGATCCTTATAGTGACGATGGAGGGTCGGATGATGAATATAACCCACGAGGAGATGATATCTCCAGAAGTAGTACTAATGATTTTACTGAACAAGAGTCACAGCGACCACGGAACACCTCTCGGTCGGCAGCGGCATATGAAGAAAGCGAGTCTGACTCGGCCAGTGTCATAGATGAGACCGACTATATGTCGTTTAATTCTGATAGTATCTGCGACACTTGTGCCAAAGCATGAAATTCTAACGAACATCCTCAGATCAAACAGCAAAAGCATGATAATTAAGTACTCCATATCGGTCACCTCTGATGTTTTAGTTTTACAAGATGACTATAGTATTGGAAGATCATTTAATGCCCCCCTGTTTGCCACCACTGCCAGACTCTAAAAATAAAGACGGTAACGGTAACTATCCATTCGGAGCCACCGCACCTTGCTACTCACTCATCGCTACAGCTCTTCCAAGAGGAGATGGAAAACAACCTAGAACCTTCTCTGTCACCGCCTCTGCACCTTGTTGCACAATGCTCCAAATCATTGCTGCCGGCACTATCTATTAACCCAGGCATTAGCCAGTTGCTGCTGTTGCACCCTGCTGTACCCTGCTCTCAGTTATTTCGCTTCCAGCCATTTATCCCCGCCCCGCCGCAACCTGCTGTACCATGCTTTCAGCCGTTGCTACCACCAGTCAATGTAACCCATGATACTAACCCGTCGCCAACACAGCACCCTGTTGCACCATGCTCTCAGACGTTGCTGCCGCCACTCCCTGTAATCTTAGGAACTAACCCATCGCCAACGCCACATCCTGCTGCACCATGCTCTCAGCCGTTGATGCCGCCACTCCGTGTTGACCCAGATACTAACCCATGGCCAACACCGCACCCGGTTGTACATACCATGCTCTCAGCCATTGCCTCAGTTAACCCCTGTTAACCCAGGTACCTGCCCCTTAATACCACCGCAACATGAAGACATGGAAGATGCCTGCGGATCTTATGAATCTCCACCGCCGTGTCCCGAAAATATAAATTGAAGATAGCTCAGCGCAATCACAGCATTGACAGCATACGTCTCGTGGTCGCACTCAACAACCCGGTCCGTCCATCAGGCGAGATAGACCATGGCTGCTAACTCTACCTCGAGCCGATATCTGGGAGACGAGGACATTAGAGAAAGACCGGAAAGAACTTTTAAAATTTTTGGCTTTGTGTTTGCTTATGGGGCAAACTAATATCCCTTCAAAGCGTAAACTTACGTATAGTGACGTGTTATACTTTCACCAATCTTTCAGTACACAAATTCTGCACGTCGATTTGAACAGATATGACGATGCTTATGCGTATCCGAGTTAAATTCTTAAAAAAAGAAAAATAGCGTAATTCATTGGTGCGGTAACTAAAGTGTGTGAATGAATGTTACATACCTGAAAAAGAGCTATCTCTTGACGAATTTTTGCTTCTATTTAGAGGAAGATAAAGTTTCAGACAATATATGTATAAAATCTAAAAAAACACGCTATGGGATAAAATTCTACGAATTGGCAACTTCAGATGGTTAAGTTTTTGATCTAAATATGTACACAGGAAAAGATGCTATGATTAATCTAAAAAAGGAAAAAAAAAACGAAAACATAGTAATGCAAATCATGAAACCCTATTTAATGAAAGGCCTTTGGTTCTTTATGGATCGCAAAAAAATTAATACTTAAAATAATAATTATTTGATCTCAAATTGTTAATAATTAGTATATAAGATTAACTGATTCGATTAGTTACATTACATATTTACCATAAGTCTACGAATAGTATACTTATATGAAGATTTATTCGGCACAGGCTGTTGTGATACTTGTGATTTTAGACATGCAGATATAAATATTTAATAAGTATTTGATTATTTTTAATAAGATGGAAGTTTTAGCATTGAATGATATATTTAAAAAAAAAAAAAGATCTATCATATCGTTTCTTTGTTAATATTATGTCAGAACTTTTCCTCGAATTTGTATGATTTTATTATTTATTTGTGTATAGGTAGCTTGCATTAAAAAAAAGAGATATTTTACAGTCACAATAAAAAACACAATGTCAATACTAAGGGACGTATGTAGATATTGTAACATTATCGCATATTGTCTTTAGTGAGCGAGTCGCGATACTTCTATAGACGTCAGTTGTTGTATATAGTATGCCTAAAATATCGTTTCCAATTGACTAAAACATTTAAGAAATTTGTATAAACGTTGAAGTGATTATACGTTGCTCGTTTTTTCATGATATTTTTTACATTAATTTGTGACAGAACGTAGCGAGTGGTTCAAAAAATGTTGTCGTAATATGACGATGTTAAGTTTTATGCAAAAAATAAAATCAAAATGTGACAGAACGTGACTTGCCGTTCTAAAAATGTTGCCTTGATGTGACGTTGTTAAGTAACTTTTCACAAATTTATATCAGAATATGACAGAACGTGATTTGCCGTTTCAAAATGTGGCCGTGGTATGACGTTGTTAAGTTTTTATACATAACATAAAATCAGAATGTGACAGAACGTGACTTGCCGTCCAAAAAAAAAATGCCGTGATGTGACGCTGTTAAGTAACTATAAACAAATTTATATCAGAGAATGGCACAACGTCATTTGCTGTTCAAGAAATGTAGTCGTGATTAGACGTTGCTACGTAATCCATAAATAACGACTCCTACTCTAAGACAGAACGTATTTAAACGTTGACGTTTAATGTCGTTTTGAGCCGCAACCATACTTATTTGTTTCTTACAATTAACTCTCTACGAGTGATGACGTCGACGTCTGATGTATGGGGAAAAGGTGTGCCAAATCTAGTGTTCGGGAAAAAAGCGGCGTACGCGGGAACGTGTTAAATAAATAAATATCAGGGGACAATCTCACACAAATTGACCTAGTCCCAAACTAAACTCTAGGCTTGTACTATGGGTACTAGACAACGATAAACATACTTATATAGAGAAATAAATACTTAAATACATAGAAAACATCCAAGACTCAGGAACAAATATTCGCGCTCATCACACAAATATCTGCCCTTACCGGGATTTGAACCCAGGACCGCTGGCTTCGGAGGCAGGGTCACTCCCAACTAGGCCACCGTGTCGTCAATATTGGTTTTAGGATGCATTTTTACAAGAGTAGTTTGTTTTCTAGAGACAGCTGGTATTTCCTGTCGAAGGGCCAGTACATTGTTCTAAGTTCCATGCTTAGCGCTTTTCGCTTTGTGAGTATATGTTTTTTAGATACAATCCAAGATATTCTGCTTCATCTGCTTGAGGTTTTGTACTCCATTAAGTACTAATGGTGGTAGGTATCGTATCACGTCTTGTGGTAAAGGTTACTTGTACTGATTTAGTTGCATTTGTTTTTATACGCCAGGTTTTCAACCAATTTGTTATGTTATCTAAACACTGTTGGAGAATGGTGCTTGCTTGCGATGGGTTTTCATGGGTTGCTAAATCAGCCGTGTCATCTGCAAAGGTGCTGATTACGGCCCCTTCTGTCATGGGAAGATCAGCGGTAAACAATAAGGTATGTATTTGTACAAACTCCGGCATGTATTTTATGCAGAGGCGAGACTTCTTCTCCTTGTTTTACTCAAAAGTGTCCATCTGCAAGGTAGGATTTAAGGAAGATATTCGTAGGGAGCTGTGTTTTTTTTGGAACAATAAGCCTTCGTGTTAAATCCTGTCGTATGCCTGTGAAATATCAAGGAAGACGGCGCAGCAGTATTTTATCATTCCAAAGGTCTTGTCTATCTTCCCTACGATTTGGTGCACCTGTTGTATGGTGCCATGTTTTTCTCTGAACCCGAATTGATGGTCAGGAATAATTTCGGTTTGGGCAAGAACAGAATGTAGTCGCGTTAGAAACCGGATTTTCATAACTTTGGATGTGATTGGTAGCAGGCTAACCAGTCGATACGACGAAACTTCCTCGGGGGATTTTCCAGGCTTGAGTATCATCATTATTTGTGCTTCTTTCCATTGTAGCGGAAAGATGCCTGACTAGAGTACAGATAAACAGCTGTGTCGGAAAGTGATTTCTATACGAGGCAATTCCTGTAGAATTTTCGCCGTAATCAAGTCGTATCCTGGCGTTTTCTTTGGTTGCGTGGCTGAAACTTCGCTCTTAATGATTTTTTTGATAGGTGAATCTAGTTGGTTGGGTTCTACAAGGCGTTTTAGGATATCTTCACTATTTGATTCAGATTAGTTTGGCACAAAAACTTCGCTTAAATGGGAAGCAAAGGCCTCGCCTTTTTCTTTATCGCTAATAGCCTAGATGCCATTTTTTTGCGAATTGGTGGTTTATAAGGTATTTATTTGTGGCTTTCCACAAGGTGTAGTCGCTAGCTGCTGTACCGCCTAAATTTCTTAGATAATATTGGACGTTTTCATTTCACCCCGTGTGGTTACCGGGTTAGAATAGTGCCACTCCATGTCTTCCTGTGGATGTCGTAAGAGACGATTAAGGGAATAAGGGCTTGTAGTACTGTTAGGCGATGGGCTTGCAACCTGTCACTAATTACTCTGGTAAACATCTTACCTACTTGTGCAAAATGTGGTTACACAATCAACAAGTCTTTTTAGAGTTGTTGGTATTTCTGTAGTTCTGCCTACCCCGCTCTGGGAATGAAGGCGTGATGTTATGTGTGTGTGTTTTCATTTATTTCAGAATGCAATATGTTTCAGTTTAGCCGCTAAGCTGTTAAATTTTCTTTTGTTTTCAGGGTATCTACTGATTTGCCACCATTTGCGGGCTCTCCGTTTTTTTGCCAGTACTTCCCTGACGGGTATTGAGCAGTCCAGTGATTCCCTTTTTTCAATGGCTGGTGTGCTATTCCAGGCAGCATTTTGAATACATGTATCGAAATGTTCTACCGCAAACATAATGTCGTCATCAGATTTTAGGGGGAGTTTAGTATTTAATGAAGAGTCCACGAGCGAGCGAAACAGGTTCCATTCAGTTTGGTGATTGTGTAGCGTGGCTGGTGGTATACTGGTATGAATTTATGTCGAACTTCTACTAGTACCACACTGTGATCAGATGACAAATCATAAGAGGATAAGCAGGTGATACTGTTCACTGGAATACCTTTCACAATACAGAAATCCACTAGATCTGGGACTTCCCTTGGATCCGTAGGCCAGTAAGTAGGTTCACCGCTCGACACTGCATTTAGATGTAGATCCATGAGAACTGCTTGAAGTTGTCAACCGCGAGCCCCAACTAATATTCTTAGAGTTGTAGTCTCCGCCTGCTATAAATCTGGGCCCCTGTGCTTCGAAGAAGCGAATGTAATCTTCTTTTTTATTGTATGTTTAGGCAGTGAGTATCAAGCGGTTATCTTTAATTTACCCTGTCGATCTTCTATAACTATACTTGTGGCTTGTATTTCCGGAGTACTGTACGATTCGGCTACGTAGTGTCGGATATTATTACGAATGAGTATTGCCGATCCTCCATGAGCAGTACCATAGGGGTGCATTGTGTGGTATAACGAGAAATTGGGTAATGAAATAATTCTTTCCAGTGAAATACGTTTCTGAAACGATCAGGATGTCTATTTTATTTAGTTCTATGAATGACTTAACTTCGAGAGTATGTTATGACTTATGAGAGCAAATTGGCATTCCAAAGGGCTATTTTTAGTAAATCGAATTTGTCAATTTGGTCATGAGTTCCATTAGAAGGTTTGTCATTCATTGCACTCATTTGCTGCATCAGTTGTCTATTGTTTGTCCAGTACTGTATATTATTATCATCTGAGTTTTGGTTGCCCAATGCTGAAGATGATGCGGTAGCTGGATTCTGGGATAGTAAAGCCTGTTTGTATGATATTTTATTATTATTATCTAGTACATTATTTGAGTCTGGGTTTGTCCTCCCTGTTTGATAGTTGTTGTGAGACTTAAGTTGTGGGCCCTCTGATTGGGTGATGTTGCTCACCTTAGTTGTTTGTCCGTATTTTATGTACTGAGGTGGGTACTTCATTTAAAGAAGCTGTTAATACACAGAGCACCCTTTGTAATTTGCGGGGTGGTTCCCATCGCAGAGTATGCATTTGACACATTTTATACATTTTGGCTTTCTAAAGCAAAACTTTTTCGTGTGTCCGTATTGTTGCCAGTTGCTGCACTGAGGTATTTCTTTTTTTGGTCTTGGTGGTTCGATCGTGATTTTGCAGTGTTTGTAGCAGGGCTTTGATATCGTTTATAAATTTATTATTACTATTTCTTTCTATTTGTACGAAGAGTATCGGCAGAGGTTTTTTGGTAGACCTTTGTTTAACATTCCAGATATTAGTCACTTTCTGACCATGCTCTTCTAGTCCAGGCTTGATTTCTCCTAAGTCGGATGATGGGTGGAGATTTTTCGTTCGTAAGTAAAAATTATGTTTTTCTTTCTTACAGACTTTTAACTATTTTTGTGTAAAGTTCTGAAATAGTTGGCTGTATTCCGACTTATTCCTCGCGTAAGACTTTGATAATGTTATTTCCTTCTGCAACTTTGTCTAGCATTTTGAGTAGTGGTTGTATATTACTAACTTTATCAATGTAACTAGGCGGCGAAATAGCAGGTTTTTCTATGAACATGTTGTCTTCTTCAGGCACATCATGAAGATCAGAATCTATTGGAAATTGGTACAGTTTGACTGAGCCAGTAGGTATTTAATTTCTGTTGCTTTTGTGCTGTACAAAATATTTACTGGACACAAATTATTTACTGGACTTTCACGTACTCTTTTTCTTACTAGTGTGAAGTCATCTTCTTCAGGATCTGTTTTTTGGAACTTGGCTTCTTCAAGATTAGTAAGATTGGGATCTCGTTCTGTTAAATAATGATGGGTGGAAAAATTTCTGAGTAAGTATATTGTTTGCTGGTTTTTCAGCTTGGGAAAGGTGTTTTGACGTGCTTGGACCCATTGATCTTGAAATGCAATTGAATTGAATTGTATTAATTATCTAAGAAATGTAGCCTATATTACTATAAATTATAACCTTTGATCCGCGCATACTGATGCTTTAAACTACCGACTACCTATTTCATTCTCCTTTTCCGCTTTCAGTAAAAATAGACCAAAACAAGAAAGTAATCAATGTCATCATGTCAGCCGAAATTTCCACTGCTGAAGGTACCCTTGCCCAACGATCAACAACTTTTCACAATACTACTTTCGTAACAGCAAAAACCAACAAAAAAATGACAACAATAATGGCGGCAATACGGTCCTCCGTCAAGACGAATGTTTTTTTTTAAATCATAGACAATCGAATGAATTCCCTATTTTCATGTAACTCGAGATCAATGTCGTGCGGTTTATTTTAAAAATACATACTGAATTGACGTTTCGTGTCGATAACTGTTTTATTATCTATGGATACTAGAATGGAGACCCTCTTGAGTTTTGACAGCTGTGCCAAATTTAAACTCATATCATATAACCTTACAAAAATCGATACTATAATAACATTAGAAAAGTTGCATTCGACAATCGTTACCGATTATGTCGAACTTTTAGAATTTTATGTAGTGACCTAATTCAAACAATGTAATTTTAACATTTTCAAGTCATAAATTTAGTATTATAGAGACCTAAGTCGAAATTCAAAATATCGTCCCTTAGCTTACAACACCGCTCAAGTCGAAAATGGCGGTTTTTACATTTGAAATTAAATTTTTAGAATTTAGAATTTGTTAAAATAAAGTAAATTGTCAAAATAAGTATAAATAATTATTTCTTAACCGCTAACTAGAGTATGTATTAAGTTATGACAGGAATAATCCCCAGATTTTTTAAAATAGACAGTTTTTTACGTCTCCTGTAAAGTTGGTAAAAATGACTTAAGCGGTGTTGTAAGCTAAGGGACGATATGTGGATTAGATAAAATATGTCAAATGGTTTCAATGACTACCGGCGTTATACGGCGCTATCTCCATACTAATGCTAGCCAAGTTGCACTTTTGACAGGGGACAAACGACCGTGTTGAGCGAGTTAAATTCGACAACGGTTAGGCTGGCTCGGCCTCCGAAACCCGTCGAAAGCTACTTAAATGAAAAAAAGGCAATTTTGACAAAAAGTGTCAGTGTCTCTTCCAACAAGCATAATAAATGTATTATGTAAATGAACGAAAAGCAAACCTTAAAACCGGTGGATTTTAAAAACCGGTATAATACAATGAACCACTTTTTGTTTCAATCCAATCGCTTTTTACGTTTATAATTTTGATAAATGTAATAACTTAACCTCTTTATCATCAGTCGGTTAATGAGCTTAATAACATCCTGTGATGCAAGTTTGACATCGGTTATCAGTTATCACCGATATCAGTTATAACTTCTTAACTAAAGTAAACAAACTAGGTAAGTATTTACAAATAATCTAATTCTGCATATCATGCTATTACAGTTTCTACCACATTACCGTATCAAGTTTACATTAGAATACACTCTAAACTGCACTGCACAATGAATTGTAAGCAATTGAATCCAATTTTTGTAGTGGCAACCGGCTACTATGATTGAGCAACCATTACCTAACTGCCAATGACTTATTCTGGCTGTTGCAGCAGTTACAAAGCTGTTGCTCGGCGCAGAAACTGATTCACCAGTAGAACAAATTGATACTCCGACAGGTACCCCACAAGAAGGTCACCAAATAATGCTCGTGTCATCGTTAATGCCATTACACGACTGCGAAATATTTATCGGCCGGTGCTTGTGAACTCAGGTGGTCCTCAACGTGTTCAAGTTACGCAGGAAGAACTGAGGGGCTATTGTCTAACGCACTCGCAATCGCAACCGGCTTCAAAGTGGAGCAATTGTTTTCATATTGTATGCAGACGAGCGTTCGATTTTCAAAATGAAAACGATCGTGATTGCGAGTGCGTTAGACAATAAGCCCTCAGGTATTGGATCATTTTCAAAACCAACCGGGTTCTAGTACAGTCACGGATTTTAATTGTTATGCCATTGTGAAGTTATTTAAATTTGCAGTATTATGGCATCCACGAGCATTTACGAGATTACACGATTAGTCACGAATACATGACACCGCGAGAACTACATAATAAG
The DNA here is from genome assembly GCA_949316455.1 of Acleris holmiana. Lineage (NCBI taxonomy): Eukaryota > Metazoa > Arthropoda > Insecta > Lepidoptera > Tortricidae > Acleris > Acleris holmiana. The sequence goes on from OX438762.1 coordinate 26,954,356, forward strand.
ATGACGAATAAATAGATTGATTAGTTCGAATCACAAGGAGGTTATAGGTTAAACGTGATTAAAATATTGACAACTGGCATTTTAGAAATATTGCAGGATCGTTGTCATAATGACATACAGATCAAGTTAAGACGTCATTATTATAAATAAGCAAATTTAAAGAAAATAAGATGCCACCAGCAATTTCTACGGAAACTCGTCACATGATTGTGCCTTTGCACCAAGAAGGGCTAAGTTTGCGAGCAATAGCAAGACAGTTGTTAATATCGGTGGGTTGGTTTCTATATTTATTATGACGAGTTTCTGCCCGCGACTTCGTCCGCATAGAATTAGTAATTTTGCCATCGACCGTGAACAGGAACAGTGATTTATTTCGGGATTCAAGGTAGCCTGTGTGTTAATCCAGTGTGTCAGCAATTTATATAGCCAAATTGTATCCAACGTTTAGCGAAGTAACTAACTCACGCACGCATAACCTTTCGCATTGATAATACCTATTATAGGGGTCCCAGCTCAAACCGTCCTGCCTGGAAAAGCAGTGCCACATAAAATATGATATTTTAAATTTAACATTAAATATTTTTTTTTGCGGTTCCGTAATCACTTCTAACGAATCATAATTATAATCCATACTCCATACTAATATTATAAATGCGAAAGTGTGTCTGTCTGTCTGACTGTCCGTCTGTCTGTCTGTCTGTCTGTCTGTTACCTCTTCACGCTAAAACCGCTGAACCGATTTAGGTGAAATTTGGTGCAAAGATAGTTTGAATCCTGGGAAAGGACATAGGATAGTTTTCGCATTTATTATATGGATTAGTATGGATTAAATAATATAGAAGGTTTATCTCTCTCTTATTCCTGATATATAAAATTCTCGTGTCACATTGTTTGTTGAAAATTCCTCCGAAACGGCTTGACCGATTCTTATGAAATTTTGTGTGATATTCAGTAGGTCTGTGAATAGGACGAAAACTATTTTTCATACCCCTTAGTGATAAGTAGACCCCGTTATCAATTGCTCAGTTTGGGGGCAAACGTCACAATAGGGTAGTCTGGGGACTAAATGGAACGGTGTTCATTAACGCGATATAAATTAAACTATAATAATAAATTACTTACAAGTCAATTGTCAATTGATTAATTTATCAATGATTTAGCAACGTTGTTTTTTCGTTAACTGAGTATCTGTTACAGATCAGAAGTTGTTCTGAATGACTAAACCTTTGAATGATAAAGTTGTTCTAAACCAAATTAAAAATGGATTCTGAAAGCTCTAATAAATCAAACTATTATAAGAGAGGCAAAAATACAATATTGAAAGCAAACATTGAAAGAGAATTAAATTTCATAAAAAAATCGCGTCTTATTTTCACCATCTGTTTTGATAGCGGATAAATTCTGCACGAAAGAAGACGAAAAATATATGAAAAGTTGAGATTTGTATTTAAAAAAAGGGACGGATTTGCCACGTCGCGTAACGTTAAGTCTTAATGCAGGTCAAGAAATGCAAATAAATCCAAGCAACCGTTACAAATCCTGCTTTGATAACCGCTAAATTAATCAATTGACAATTGACTTATAAGTAATTCATATCGTGTATGCTTGATTATAAAAAAAACCGTTGAACACCATACACTAGGATGTAGTGTTAATGAACACCGTTCCATTTAGTCCCCAGACTACCCTATTGTGACGTTTGCCCCCAAACTGAGCAATTGATAACGGGGTGATAAGGGTGATCCACCCCACCCTATTCCCTCGGGACTCGTGTAAACGAACTCCTCGCGGACGAAGTCGCGGGCAATAGCTATTATTGTTATAGATATATATTTTTTAGCGAGACACAGTTGCCTTGTGGGTCAGGCGATTTGCTGAAGAAGGGCGTATCGTAGATCGTCGACAGAATAATCATCGCCCTGCTTTAATAACTGAAGCCCAGCGAAGAGAAATGTTCCGCGAATACGAAGTTAATGGATTCATTCCTACAAGTCGATTCGCGGAGCGTTTTGATGTGCATCCCAGAACAATTCGGCAACATTTGCACTCAATGAATTTACACCATAGGATCCCTGCCTTCAAGATCTCTCTTACAGAAGCTCATAAAGCTGCACGACTAAATTTCGCTCGCGAATATTTAAATTTCGATTGGACATCAACAATTTTTAGTGACGAGAAGTCATTTCAATCGTCAGAGCATGGTCGTTTGAATCTGTGGCGGTTAAACAACACGCGTTATGACGTGAATAATGTAATACCAAATATGAAATCTGGCCGCATTAATGTCAATATGTGGGGTTGGGTAAGTTCTGAAGGTGTGGGTGAACTCATTCAACTACCTCCTCGAGCAAATGCTTTAAATTATATTACCACATTAGAAGAAGTTATGCTTCCCACTGCACGGGTCATATATCCGCAACAAGAAATAGCAAACATCAATTTCGTCCATGATAATTGCTCAATACACAGAGCCAGAATTGTCAATGCTTGGTTTCAAGAACATCCTGAAATTAATGTTATTCCATGGCCAACTAAATCGCCGGATCTAAATATAATAGAAAATATTTGGGGTATAATGGTGCAAAGATGGGAATGTCGTAATGAGCGAAGTAAGGAAGCTATCGCTCAACATTGCCAAGAAATATGGGAAGAAATGCGAGGGACTGATATCTGCACTCGCTTATGTCAATCTATGCGGTCACGGCTTCAAGCTGTCATAGATAACAAAGGTGCATGCATATACACGATATTAGGCAAGTGTAATGTCGGTTTCGAGCAAATCGCCTTAAAAAATAGGAGAAGGTTCTCAATTCCGCAGTAAGTTTTTTACTCAGGGGAGAGATTTGTTTTTTTAGAGGAGATTTTTTGTTGACTTTCAAATTGGTTTAGTTTTTTTCAAAATCCTGTTGTGATGATGGAATCCATGAGGAATTCGAATTCATGTGGAAACGATATTCCTGTCTTTGCACCATTACTCCCCAAATGTTTTTTAGATCTAAATGTTTGCTTTTTCTTGTTGCGGTTTAACATATAAAAAGGTGGTCGTTAACAGCCCGACGCAAAAAATCTGACAAAACCGTGCAAACGCATTGCTGGATTTCATTCTGCTTCTTCTCAACAATCTGCGGAATAAACACTACTTAAAGCTGTATTTTATAATTTATTGACCGATTAAAACATTATATAATGTATTTTACGTTTTTATTTTATTAAATCTTACGCTACTTGTGAGGCAGTCAAGGACTTTAATTGTTAAGCAAATATGGAACCCTGTCGCATAACGTTAATCATTAATTTTGGCGTAATTTCTTTCATGTGGTTTGACGCTGTCATTATGACGGGGTTGTACAGTGGCATAACAAAGTCCTTGACTGTAATGCTTCAATCAGCCATAGTTATGCAGAAAGAGACTAAAAGAACTAGAATATTTAATAATTTTTAAATTTAATATCTAGTCTAGAATCTACACTAGAATAAATATTTTTAAAAGTTTGACTATTTATTGCCACGATTAGTCTTTCGACTTACACGCTGACTAATCAACTCTTTTCAAGATGGTGGGTTTTGACGTGTTATTTATATTAAGATATTTGCAACAGTTATCACATTGTCATGGATGCCATTTTTTTATTCTATATCACCAATAGTAGCCGTTGTTTAAACGTGGCCATAGCAACCCTATTAAACGACAAAAAGAATTGTGTTCAGTAGAATTGCTGAATGTCATGGATGCCAATTTTTTATTATATATCACCAATAGTGGCTGTTGTTTAAATGTATAACCATAGCAACTAGACATGCAATTTGACTTTGGGGTGAATTCACTCTGTGGTCTGATTGGTAGACTTGGGTCTCAGGTTAGCCAATCGTTAATGTTGCATGTCATTTTGTCATTCTATTATACGAAGACGTCTGAATTTCCTTATCTCGATATACGAGTACACCCGACTGAACCCGATTTGTATTACACGGCTAAAATACGAACAGTGGCAAGTGGCATAACAATTAACGTCCGGGACTGTACTAGGCGGGCAGGACGCACATTAGGCTTGAGTCACATCCTCGTACACAAAATACTAAAACGCGATCGACAACATCCTTTCTCCGTAACTAAGGGTCAAGCGTTGAAACCTGACGATTATCCCGGACAGGTTGAGTATGCTAATTGGGAGTTAGAAAAGCAAAGATATTATCCTCCCTTTTAAAGCAAAGTTATTTGGAGTGATGAGAGCTTGTTTACAAGGAATACTATATGGAATCGACGGGTTGTCCAACTTGTCCATCATTAGGCTCCAAAAGTGCGAAATACACACGTGGGTCGCGAAATGTCGCATCAAACCAGGAGGTCAATAAATGTATGGGCCGGTATAAGAGACAACGATATCATTGGGCCAGTGTTTATAAATGGCACAACAAACAATGAGCGGTATCTCCAAGTGCTTAACGGACCTGTCAGTCGCTATGTTGATAGCTTACCTCTCAGTCACATCGTACAGACATGGTTCCAACATGACGGTGCTCCTCCTCATATCGCGATTCGAGTACGGAGTCAAACGACATGTTTGGAAATCAATGGATCGGGCGGTTCGCACCAATCCCTTGGGCTCCGCGTTCACCGGATCTCACTCCGCTAGATTATTTCTTTTTAGGTTGAGTGAAACAGTTAGTGTTCGAAAAATATTACTCGCGAAGAAATGGAATTACAAATAGTTCAAGCTTTCAACAAAATCAAACGACGTATAAGACAAAATCCTAGTTTGATGAGAAGGGTGCATGAAAATAATTATCTTCGCTTGCAGAGATGTGTTCATAACGGCGGTCGACACAAAGAACTGCGTCGCATTTAATACGTGAGTGTGCACACACCTTTGTACTTTAACTGACATTATTATTTATGACATTTACGTTGTCACTGATAAGATTGTAAACAAATGAGACAGGAGTTATATTTTTATTACATTATTATTATTTTTTTACACCATCAATAAAAAGTTTCCTGATTTTATTAAATTAGGTACCACATCCATTTATCTCGCCTAACCATTGACGGGTTTATTCTTTGCCTTTCGTTCATTTACATACTGTATATACTACTCTTGCCTGCCTGCAAACCGTTTGCCATTGTTATGTACATACCCTTCAACTCTAAAATAGGCGTTACGTTGACGGAGACTTTTAGTCTCCGCCCACAGATGACGTCATTGAGGGTTACGTGGCCCTTATAGTTTAGCCATGTCCGTCCGTCCGTCCGTCCGTCCGTCCGCAGCCTAGCGCAGAGACTCTCACTCAGAACTAGAAAGCTCGTAAATCGTGAAAACATGAGCCAAGTTCGGTACAGTCAGCGTCAGAGAAAAGGGATCCCGAAGGGCCAAGACTTTAAAGATTATCGCACGACGTCACGTGACGTTCGCCGTGAGTGGCTAGCTTCCCCGCTCGCACCCACCTCTGCTCGACCATCCACCGATACCCACTCAAATATCATGATTCTGTGCTTCTGGTAGAACCGAATCCCAATAATCACTTACAAACAGACATTTCCATTTAATTTACATTTCGTATTGTGTGCGGTTGATGATACGAACTTTACGAACCCGCTTCACCAGCCGCTGCTAGCCGATTAGCTTACGACACGCCACGCCTTACACCACTAGGCTATCGAATCCGTTGGCAACAAAATGAATTACATTTCTCCTTAAATCGAACAATTTTGATAAAGACCTAATCTTTGAAACGTTATGGTTTAAATTGCAACTGCCACCATGTTCCAATCATCAATTTATTATTACTATTATTAAGTTGAAATTAGTAAGGGTGGATAGATATGCTTTCATCTTTGTTACTAATTACAAGCCAAGTTCAAGAAACAGAACTGGCGAGCCGCACCGTGTGTAACCGAACCATTTGGAGCCACTTTTGACCCCCTCATAAATCAAAAACTATTTGACATAAACGTACCAAATTTGGCTCATATATTGAGACTTGCGAGATACATATGTGTTCTAAATTTCATAAGCTTATCTCAAACGGTTATTTAGATATTAATGTCCAAAATTCCTCATTTTTATCATTGACTGACCTATAGACCAAAACTCTAACCCAGTTCCAGATGACCTAGAGAGTTAAAATTTGGTATGCAGGTAGGTAATTAGATGAATACAAAGGAATAAATAAAAAACTGGCAATTTTTAAATAATTAGATTCTATTATGAACGCTTAACATATAATTACCTAATATTACTTAGGGTACCTACGTTATTAACTGGGATTAACTATTATTTTTATATTTAGCGCAAATCAATAGTGTAAAATCATTACCCACTCATAAATAATGATAAAATAATAGGCATTTAGATTTTCGGTATATACACGACGCGCGCGCGCCGAGTGACGCCGGAGCGGCGCTGCGCTGTGACAACCGAATCGAACCGTTGACGCGAACCGAACGTGGCCGAGTTGTCTCTCGATATCTGACCTATAAGGTTGCGATTTATGCTGCGAAATCGCTAAGTTTTCTTAAGGAAAACTTATAATTTGTAGTAATATTATTATGCTGTGGGCTTGGCAATGCAATTGTTTTATATTTATAAAGTCTACTTTTAGTTTTGAATTTGTCCTTTTAAAAGGACCCACGGCGTTACGAGGATATGTACTTACCTACAAAAAGTAATGATATCCCACCAAAAACATTAATGTAAAAAAGGAGAGCCAAGTTCAATACAAAAATTATTCTCTGCTGTGGGTTTCGCCGCAAAAAGAATGGAGATCTGAGATTGAGTGCCAAGTTCTATGCAAAATCCAAATATGTAGTCTAAGGGCTGACTTGGCTGGTTTTCCCAAACGCTGTATTAAATAGCGACTTAAAGTGGAAATTAGAATAAGTAGTTTACTTACTCGAAATTATTGTTTTGTGATTGAGGGTAACTTTATAATGACTTCACACATTACGATTTGTGCCGATCCGCTGTGTGAATCTCTCCGCTTGGTAATATTATCCGATTTAATAATCTTTATATTGGTTCGATTAACTACTGTTTAAAAGGCTAAGATTTTTGTTCTATGGGAACAGAAGCAATCGATAAAGAAAATTGCACGAGATATATGGGAATAACGGTAAGACCTTATACGATAGCTTATTTATTTTATTTATCTTTTATTGGCATAGCAAAAAAATTGATTCCAAAAAGGTTAATCCACTTTATTAGCGTCTTTGAAGCTTGTTAGCGAGTTAACAAAAAATATAGCCACAAAAATATCAACAACCGCTATATTTTTTGATATGAGCAAAGCCTTCGATTTTGTTTTACATGATCTGCTCTGCAGAAGTGCGAGGGTTAGGTATGGCATATGAGAAATGGCTCATGACTGGATAAAAAGCTACTTAAATAACAGACAAAGTATGTTGAAATATCAAATACCTACTACTCAAACCGGGCAGGAAAAGGTATACAAGTCTAGCTTCAAACAAAATAAGGTAGCGTAGGCCTTGGGGAACCCCAAGGCAGCTTTTTGGGGCCGTTACTGTTTTTACTTTATATAAATGATTTGCCAAAGGTCACAAACCATCACTGTATCCTTTTTGCAGATAAAATTTCGGTAGTTATCCCAAAAGAAAAAAAATAATCTTATAATGATGACGATAAACAAAACCTTAAGACATTATAAACTAGCTGAATGCCAATAACTTAAAAGTAAACACAGAAAAAACAACATACATGCAATTTTACAACAAAAATGGTACAAAAGAAAACTTAAACGTGGTTTACAACGGTGAACTAATAAAAGAGTCAGAGGACATTACATTTCTTGGAATCTATTTAGACAATAAGTGTACATGGACAAAACACGTAAATAGTGTATGCAACAAAATAAACAGATCGCATATACACTTTGGCGGCTTACTAGAATGACAAGTTGAAAAACCGCATTACTAGCATACCGTACCACGGCTTTATTCATTCTAGTATTCGTTATGGAGTACTAATATGGGGAAACTCGGTTGATTTTAATAAGGCGTTTGTAGCGCAAAAACAAATCATTGGAGGGATATGTAATGTTCAACCGACAACATCATGCAAACCGCTCTTTGAAAATTTGAGCCTCCTAATACTACCATGCATATACAGGGTATTTTTTAATAGGTGCACAAATTTTAATATTTGCTTCGCTATTCTTAATCAATAACACATGTTGTGTTATTTTTACTCTAGCTTAAAAAATATTAGAGATATTGCCGATTTAATGATTCCACTAACTTAACGATATTCATGGACCCTCTAACACACTTGTAACCTTATCTCCTGATAATAGGTAAGGTTCACTAGTAGTCAGTTAACAGTGTGGGCGATATGTACATAAGTTATGTTGTGTTTATAATTTGTTTTAAGAATCACACTCAGCAGCGAAGTTATTAAAATTTATTTAAAAAATACAAATACAAAACTAAATGTAAATTTAACAAATGCGAAAAATGACCTCCGTTATTTTCTATACAAAGCCGTGCACGTTTTAGTAAGTAAATATAAATAAATAAATAAATAAATAATCACAGAACAATGTCACACAAATTGACCTAGTCCCAAACTAAGCTCTAGGCTTGTACTATGGGTACTAGACAACGATAAACTTACTTATTGTCAATAATGGGCATAATAGTCTCTCCTGCAACCACAAGATGGCGGTGCATTCGCGTCGGTAAAACAGCGCTAATGTTGCAAGTGACAAACAGCCTTGTTTCTCGTTGCAATCATCAGAGGGTGCGGCGGTGATGGCGCTAAAACGGACCAATCGGCGCTGGTGATCTGCTGGATCGTCGTGATATGATTGGCTGCGCGTCGACAAGTTGAACAACCAATAGGAGTCTAGATTATTGGTGGGAAACTGATAGACATGTTTTACCGGGTAGCCATTTTTGCGGGGCATTGAGTTTCGAGTCTTGGTGGCGATCAGTATCTGAAAGTGTTTTGGTGAATTGTGCACTAAAAGATAAGTACTTACTCATTACCCAATTGCACCTTATTTGTATTTGGCTGAAATAATTTAACTTGAGCTATAATACTGAGCTTTAATGATTAGCTATTTGTAATTCGCGCTTTAATTATGGTTTTAATCACATTATTCCATTTAAGAATATAGTATATTATATTTGTAACTGAACCTTGCTTTAACGAGTTAGATTGTCGTTTTGTTTAAATTATTTTGTAATGATAGCAGAGCGTTTTATGTGTTCGTAACGATTGGGTGGTCCCAACTAGCTAACAAACAATCTTAAGTGATTGTATTACGGGTTATGTATTCTTTCTTACTGTTTTGCATTTAATTAAGTAAAATATTAATAACGTATTTGATTAAATACATTAACAGTGGTCTCATCTGGTTTTTGTTAAAAAATTGTACTTGATTATATCGATTACCTAGGCATGTAAACGTTAAATAAATAAATAAATGTGAATTCATGTTCTGTTGTTTTATAGAAGTTATCCCATTTTCCTCACTATGAAGTAATATCGTAATACTGAATCTAGATATTAAATTCATTTAATTTCCTAATTAGATAATCTATGTCCGCTTATAATGAGCTTGTTATCAGCACTAGTATACAGGCATTGAGGTTTGGCTAAGATAATAACATTTATTTAACAATTTTCAGAAGTGGGATGAGTTCCCGAAGTCGTAGCCGGTCCCGTAGCCCTATTAGATGGGACAACAAGCGGACCGAAAGGCGAGGACGCAGCGATAGCAGATGCAGGCGCGATCGCGAGGCAACATCGAGGCGGTGGGCACCGTGGCGGCCACGTGACTCCGCAGATCGAGAACCACCTGTTTCGCTGGATAAACCTGGTAGGATCCATCCAAATTATTATGGTGTAATGGTTAAACCTGATATTATACCGGAGTTCGATCCTGAGAAATCGGAATTACCCGCTTTGCAGTGGCTTAACAAAATTGAGCAGTTGGGTGCTATACATGGTTGGACCGATAGCGTTAAAAGTTACTATATGCAGGCGCGGTTGGCTGGTTTGGCAAAAATGTGGCATAATGCCTTGCGCAGTTATGAAATGTCATGGCATGAATGGAAGGAGAAAATTTTAGAGGCTTTTCCTCAAAATAGGGATTACGCGGAAGCCCTTAAGGAAATGTTAAATAGGAAAAAGATTTCTTCGGAAACTATGACTCACTACTTTTACTCTAAATGCAATATGTTAACAAAATGTGAGATTACGGGTGAAAAAGCTGTCTCCTGTATAATAGAAGGGTTGCCATTTCATTTAAAAACCTCTGCAAGGGCTGGTAATTATAGAACTCCAGGTGAGTTATATTCTCAATTCCTATGTATGAATGACGAAAGAAAGACTTTCCCAAATCCACGATATCTTGGGACGCGAGGACGAGATGTGAACGCTCCTAGCACTTCAAGGGAAAGTGGCGGAGTAGCTGGTGCTGCATCGGGTAGACCTCCGGTTAATTGCTTCCTGTGCAAGGAGCCAGGTCACATAGTACGATCCTGCCCCAAGAATCCTGCTGCTGTTAAATGCGATGTCTGTGGGAAAACCAACCATAGAACTGACCAATGCTTTAGGAAGACCGTCAACTTTATAGACTCCCAGGTAAATGAATGCTATTTTAAGAATATCCGGTTAAATAGTTTAGCAGTTAGGGCTTATTTAGATACGGGAGCCCAAGTAAACTTGATCTCCTTGGAGTGCGCGCAGAAACTTGGTCTTATTCTACAGCCCTGTGATTTATTCATTAGCGGTTTTAGCGGTTCAACAATTCAAGCTTGTGGACAGGTATCGGTAGAATTTATTATTGATGGAATTCAGATTAAAACTGATGTTGTTGTAGTAAATGTTCCCTTAAAGCGGGCAGATGTTTTCATTGGTCAGCCGGTTCTTAATGACGAGCATTGTAGGCTAGTTGTGTCAGGGAAAACAGTCACTTTGGAAAGAATAGATATTATAACGTCAAGCAAAGAGCCTGTTCATATAAATACAATCAGCGATGAGGCAGATGTTTCTAAGATTAAAATACTTTGTGCCGAAGAGACTGTTATTCCTCCCAATACAGCTCAATTTGTCAATACCTTTAGTGACGATTTTCTTAAAGAATCCACTCTACTGTTTGTCGATACACGTTCATGCTGTTTTGGGGACATTCAGTACAGGATTCCCTCCTCTCTTTATTGTTTTCCGGTCAAATCAGTGTTGGTTATAAATTACGACACAAAACCTCTAGTCTTTGAAAAGGAACAGGTGTTAGTTCGTGGGGTGGTTGCACAGGAGTCAATTAATAATATCCCTCCAGGAATAAATGAACCTAATAAGTTGATCATGAAAGTGGACGTAAATAAAATTAACTGCGGTGTACAGGATCCAGTAGTTCTACATAAACTGACACAAATTTTGCAACAATATTCAGATTGTTTTTCCGCAGATACGCGTGAGCTTGGACTTACGAATAAAGTAGAACTCAATATAGAATTGATTTCTGATAAACCTATTTGCTATCGTCCTTATAGGTTGTCATTCTCAGAAAGGGCAGTTATGAGAGAGAAAATTGATGACATGTTATCAAATGGTATAATTAGGGAGTCTTCCTCAAATTATGCTAGTCCCATTATTTTAGTTCGAAAGAAAAACGGAGATTTTCGCCTTTGTGTTGATTTTAGGAAATTGAATGGTATTACTATTAAAGACAAGTATCCATTACCTGTAATAGAGGAACATATTGAAAAGCTAGGAGGCAAGAAATATTTTTCTAGTCTTGATTTGTCTCAAGGTTTTTACCAAATTCCGGTGGCCAAAGATTCTATTCACAAAACTGGTTTTGTGACACCAGAAGGTCACTACGAGTTCTTGCGTATGCCTTTTGGCTTGGCAAATTCACCCGCTGTCTTTCAGCGACTAATGGATCGCATATTTTCATCATTGCGCTATGATACGGTTTTGCCCTATATTGACGATGTGCTTCTTCCAACTAAGTCCATAGATGAAGGCCTTGATCTTCTAAAGGTAGTACTTGAAATAGTTAAAGAAGCAGGTTTGACCTTAAATTTGGAAAAATGTTTCTTTTTGCAAACTAAAATTGATTATTTAGGTTATGATATCAGTGAGGAAGGAATTAGACCCGGAAGTAAAAAAGTTGAAGCAGTATCGGAATTTAAGGAACCAAGTAATATTCATGAGTTACGTATGTTCCTAGGACTCACAAGTTATTTTAGGAAATTTGTGCAGAATTATGCAGGAATTGCGCATGATTTATACAGGTTGCTTCAGAAAAATAATTTTTGGGAATGGGGCCCGGAACAACAGAGATCTTTTGAAAAGCTAAAAAAGGTATTAACGACTCGCCCCCTTCTCTCTTTGTTCCGTCGGGAAGGCGACATAGAAGTTCACACTGACGCGAGCAGTAAGGGACTGGCCGGCATTCTTTTACAGAAGCAGGAAGGTAATTTAAAGCCCATTTCATACTTCAGCCGTAAAACAAGCAGGGAAGAATCTATGTACCACTCCTACGAGCTTGAGACCCTGGCAGTCGTCGAGTCCTTGAGAAGATTTCGTATTTATCTGGTAGGTAATCACTTTAAAGTAGTCACAGATTGCTCAGCAGTACGGTACACTTTCCAAAAAAAGGACTTAACGCCGAGAATAGCACGATGGTGGTTACTTATTCAAGAATACGACATGGAGGTGGAACACAGAGCGAGTAAGTCACATAGTCATGTAGATGCTCTTAGTAGATGCCCGATTGAGCATCCGGTAATCGCCGATTTTAACACAGTGGACGTCTTCGACTGGATCGTGTGCCTTCAAAATCAAGACGAAAAAATTCGTATTATCAAACTGAAACTAGAGTCAAGTGATATAGAGCCGGAAATTAAAAATAATTACATATTGAAGGAGGATCGGCTGTACAGGATAATTGCAGGAGGAGAAGAAAGGTTAGTGGTACCAAAATATGGAAGGTGGAATGTCTTAAGAAAATACCATGACTGCATTGGACACCCAGGATTGAAACGATGTGATAAAATTATCAAGGATACCTTTTGGTTCCCTAGCATGACCAGATTTATTCGTAAGTACGTTAACGCTTGTTTAGACTGTCTTTATAAAAGGGGTCAGTATGGACGGCCTGAAGGTGAGCTCCATCCAATTGAAAAGATTGCGGAGCCACTACACACAATACACATTGATCACCTGGGACCATTCTGTAAGAGTCGTGCAGGTAACTGTTATTTATTAATGGTTGTTGACTCCTTCACCAAGTTTACATGGGCTGTTCCTGTGAAGACAACAAGGGCTCGAGAGGTATTGTGTGCATTAGCTAATATATTCTGCTCATTTGGTTATCCAAAGCGAATTGTTTCTGACAGCGGTTCTTGCTTTAAGAGCAAAAGTTTTAAACAGTTTTGTTTGGAAAACTTTATAAAACACATTATCAACGCCGTAGCGTGCCCTCGAGCAAACGGACAGGTCGAGAGATACAACCGGACCCTACTAGATGCCTTGAATACAAGCGTAGACAACGAGAGAGACTGGGATACAAAGCTTCCCGGTGTTACATGGGGAATGAATAATTTACACAGCTCGTCAACAGGTTTTACGCCATTCAAATTGATGTTTAGCGCCAGTCGCAGCAGGTATCAAGGTATGACTGGAAACACTTTTGATGATGAACAGACAGCAGAGCAAACACGACGCACTGCAGCAGGTAATTTAAAAAGGACAGCCGAGGTCATGAGGAAGCATTTTAATGCAAAACGGAAACCACCAACAAAATATAAGGTAAATGACTTAGTACTTTGGAAAGGAGCGGCAGATAGAAATGTTAACGTAAGGCGAAAGTTAAAAGAAAAGTTTAGCGGACCATACAAAATATCGAAAGTTGCTGGCAACGACAGGTATCTGATTACTTCTCTAAAAGGTGTTAAAGGATATAAGCGCTTTAATGCTTTAGTGTCTTCAGATTCTATCAAGAAATTTCATAACGAACCTGACCCTCAGGCAAGCAGTTCAGAGGACAGTCAAGTAGATAGTACCGAGGAATTAATTGATTTATTGGAAGGATAAGATTGGCTTATTATATTACTCTGGTGACTTATTGGAATAATGGTCTGGTGACATTTTGGAATAAATTGGATAATATATTTTTTTTTTGGGTTATTGGATTGAGAGAGATTATTCAGGAATTTTAAATATTTTGGAAGTATGGATATTTTGGTTATATTATTTTAAATTGTTGGGATTTAATGGCAAAGGGAAAATGGTTTATTGTATGAATGAAATGGCTTTTAATTATGGATAATAAGACTATTCAAGTTGGCAATGTTTGTAAGAGTAAAATTATGTTGGATTAATTGTTTGTCTAAAGTTTCTACTTGGAAATAAAGGAATGCAAAAATAATAATTAAAACTAATTAATCTACTTGGTTGTTTGAAACGGTTTATTCTTGGTTCTTTTTCTTTCTTTGCAGAGTCGCAAAGTCGTCAGGATGGACGAGTGTCAATAATGGGCATAATAGTCTCTCCTGCAACCACAAGATGGCGGTGCATTCGCGTCGGTAAAACAGCGCTAATGTTGCAAGTGACAAACAGCCTTGTTTCTCGTTGCAATCATCAGAGGGTGCGGCGGTGATGGCGCTAAAACGGACCAATCGGCGCTGGTGATCTGCTGGATCGTCGTGATATGATTGGCTGCGCGTCGACAAGTTGAACAACCAATAGGAGTCTAGATTATTGGTGGGAAACTGATAGACATGTTTTACCGGGTAGCCATTTTTGCGGGGCATTGAGTTTCGAGTCTTGGTGGCGATCAGTATCTGAAAGTGTTTTGGTGAATTGTGCACTAAAAGATAAGTACTTACTCATTACCCAATTGCACCTTATTTGTATTTGGCTGAAATAATTTAACTTGAGCTATAATACTGAGCTTTAATGATTAGCTATTTGTAATTCGCGCTTTAATTATGGTTTTAATCACATTATTCCATTTAAGAATATAGTATATTATATTTGTAACTGAACCTTGCTTTAACGAGTTAGATTGTCGTTTTGTTTAAATTATTTTGTAATGATAGCAGAGCGTTTTATGTGTTCGTAACGATTGGGTGGTCCCAACTAGCTAACAAACAATCTTAAGTGATTGTATTACGGGTTATGTATTCTTTCTTACTGTTTTGCATTTAATTAAGTAAAATATTAATAACGTATTTGATTAAATACATTAACAGTGGTCTCATCTGGTTTTTGTTAAAAAATTGTACTTGATTATATCGATTACCTAGGCATGTAAACGTTAAATAAATAAATAAATGTGAATTCATGTTCTGTTGTTTTATAGAAGTTATCCCATTTTCCTCACTATGAAGTAATATCGTAATACTGAATCTAGATATTAAATTCATTTAATTTCCTAATTAGATAATCTATGTCCGCTTATAATGAGCTTGTTATCAGCACTAGTATACAGGCATTGAGGTTTGGCTAAGATAATAACATTTATTTAACATTATATAGAGAAATATATACTTAAATACATAGAAAACATTCAAGACTCAGGAACAAATACTCGTGCTCATCACACAAATATCTGCCCTTACCGGGATTTGAACCCAGGACCCCTAGCTTCGAAGGCAGGGTCACTCCCAACTAGGCTAGCGTGTCGTCGTAGTTGTTCTTTAGTCTGTCTAAAACACGATTTTCGTTTCTAATACCATTGAATGCTGATATTATTTTCGTTTTAAGATCGTCGAGACTCTGGGCTTCTTCGACGTATACGCAAAGTTTGACTTCACCCCACAAGAAAAAGTCACACATCGTGAGGTCCGGGCTTCTGGCTGGAGATGGCACCTGAGGTGCTCCACGCCCTATCCAGTTGTCTCCGTATCCGTTATTTAGGTAGTTTCGCACTGTAGTTGCGTAGTGGGGTGGAGCACCGTCATGCTTGTAGTAAAAATCTCGTAGATAAGCTATCGGAACATCTTCCATTAAGTCACTCACTACGCCTTGTAACATATCCACACGAGAAGGTCAAAGAGAAATAATTTGCAACAAAGAAAAAATTATATGATCTCGTTTTATTGTCGTAATATATTATATTAACGATACAAAATCATATGTTAAAATTTGTGCACTGATAAAAAAAATACCCTGTACATATTAGAAATAGGTATTTTTGACAAACAGAATCAAAATCTACAACATACATACATACAAACCATCACGCCTTCATTCCCAGAGTGGGGTAGGCAGAGCTACAGAAATACCAACAACTCCAAAAAGACATGTTAATAATTCTGTAACCACATTTTGCTCAAGTAGGCTGAGATGTTTACTAGTGTATTAGTGACAGGTTGCAAGCCCATCGCCTAACAATACTAGAAGCCTTTATTCCCTTAGTCGCCTCTTACGACATCCACGGGAAGACATGGAGTGGCACTATTCTTACCCGGAAACCACACGGGGTAATCAAGATCTATTTATTCAAAATGAACAAATTTGCAACTTCAATACAAGATACCCTCGCAAACTCATTTGCCCTAAAGTAAAAACTGCTACCCAAATGCGCCTGGGATGTCTGTACGCATTTATGATAAAATTCCTAGCAATATTAGAGAATTAACCTGTAAATAGATTTAAAAGTAAGTTATTTCATTGGCTAAAGGAAAAAAGGTTCTATAGTATTAAGATTTATTCAATTTAAGATAGACAAAATATGCAGTAACGACATCAGCGGTATAATACAATTATTTCAATTATTTCATTTGTCATTATATAATAGAGAGCTTTTTAAACGCCATAAGTACATTGGCAATTTTGTACCGCATCGAGTCTCCTTAAACAAGGGCACATATTATTTAAATACGAAGTTCTATTTTCAATTTTTTTTCGGTTGTCTAGAGCGTATCGAAATAGTTATTTCGGTTGTTTCGGAAGTAACATAGACTATTCAACGATGAAAAGAGTGACGTTACAGTATTCTCTATGAAATCTTAATACACAGATTTTAATCGACGAGTACAAAAAAGTTTTTTTAGATTATCACTATTTTATTTCCTCATAAGTTATCGAAGTGAAAAGTAGAGTTTAGGTATAATTCGGTCTTAAACCCAATTTTTTACCATAAGTCCTCGATAAAATGTTTTATGTTCTGCCCTTGTTGTACAATCACTACATAGTATAAAAAAGTGGCTTCCCGCTGTCTGTCCCTACGTATGCGTAGATCTTCAAAATTACGCAACGGATTTTGATGCAGTTGTTTTTAAAAGATAAGACTGATTAAGAGGAATGTTTTAAGGCGGGTCGCTAGTCTACTATGACATTCGTGGGTTTCAATAGCGCCATCTAGTTTGGCAAGGATGTAGCGCCTTACTTATGATACCAGACTGACGCTTTTACGTGTCTGCTGTTCACAAGCAAATTAACAGATGGCGCTGTTAAGGTACATAAAGAAGCGCTCTAAAGTTCTGCTACTATCATGTTACTATTTATATATTAATGTATGTATGTATGTACAGTCGGGGTAAAAGGTTCGTCACCTTAAGATCTATTTTCGTTTGCTCACAATGAGCGATACTCAGCTTTACCGATTGAGTATGACATATATCTAATACGTCACATATTGCAGTCGGTGGTCGACTGTCACTCGCCGCCAGTCGGGATGACAGTTACAATTAAAAGTTACTAACTTTTTTGACTACAAAGCATTCACGAAGGATTAAATAATGCTTCGTGAATGCTCTTGTAATATCGGAGATTAGGATAATTGCTTTGAATTTTATGAAAGAGATAACGATATCAACTGTGTCATCTTGTTTACGAGATTGCGGCTTGAGTTCGTGTTCAATAGTGCCGTCTAGTTAGTAAAAGTAAATAAAATAGTAAACATAATTTGCAAACATGGTAAAATTTATTTTAATAAACAAAACTTAACTAAAACCGAGTATATCCGCCATTCGCATCAATCACAGCTTGAAGTCGCTCTCGCATTGAGCCAACAAGACGAGAGCATAATTATATCGTTTCCTCTAAAGCCCTCCCAAACACTTCGGCAATGTTCAACAACAGCTGCTTTGCTCCTCTCGTTGTTATTTACCCACCGCTGCACCATCAAACCCCACAGATTTTCGATCGGGTTTATGTCCGCTGATTTTGCAGGCCAAGGAATCACTACCACCTCAGGATGCCGATGGAACCACTCTTTCACGATACGTGCTGTGTGGATACGGGCGTTGTCGTGGACATAATTAAACTCGGTTAGTTCATTAGCGGGAAATACAGTACGAACGCTTGGAAGCATGCTGTCCTCCAAAACAGTTATGTAACTTGCAGCGTTTGCCCTAGGCGGAAGGTCAACAAGCTCGCCTACTTCATCAGCAGACATCCAACCCCAAATGTTGGCAGATATGCGTCCAGAACTAAAATTTGGCACAATATGGTCCTCCGAATACCTCGTTCCAAATATTCTCCAGAAGTGTAGTCTACCATGTTGGGATGATTGGAATCTCTTTTCATCCGTAAAAATTGTGTGACACCAATCGAAATTTAAACATGATCGGGCAAAACTTAAACGTTGAGCTTTATGAGCACTAGTTAAAGCCACTTTTTTGGCAGGACGGCGGTGATGTAGTCCCACTGAGTGCAATGCATTTCTAAATTATTCTTGGAGACACGTCAAACATTTCAGCAAAAAAACTAGTTTTCTCAAAACCATTTTCTTTATATTTTTGCCTCATAAAGTTTAATTGTTCATGGGATCATGGGTGAGGGTCGGGCGGCGTCCAGAATTAGTATGGCGATGATCAGTAAGATGACCCTCTTCCGCGTGTCGGAAGATCCAAAACCTTACAGTATCTCTGGTTACGTTGAGATTTGACGAAATTTCGCTAATATTATACCCAGCTTCATGGTCCGCAATAATTGCAGCTCTTTCTTCGATGCTTAAATTCTTCTTTTTTAATTAATGGCGGTCCACACAGTGATTTCGCCAATGTCAAGTGAATAGAGTAAATCAGTAAACAGAATAAATCAAAAGTAAAAGCCGGGCATTTTTCAATCGGCCATCTTCCCTCCCCGAAGGTTACCGGAATCCGATGCTTAAATTCCTCGGCATTATCGAAATTACACGACGGAGCGATAAATTATTATTTCAAAAATATGTGACAGTGACAGACATTGACTATTAAACAGAAGATATCGTAACTAATTAAAAGTTTGAAATGACTAAATAGGCCATTAAAAAGGTTTGATGTTGATATGAAACTAGACGTAGGTCAAAGGTGTGCACTAATTTGAACCTTGTTTTCATACTATGTTAGTACAATTTTATGTGCGGTTGTCTGCGTAATGCTTTAGTTTCAAAAGGTACTAAGAGTTTATTACTTGACAAAGGAATGAAAAAGGTACCTAACTGACGAAGGTTTTCTTACCCCGACTCTATGTAAACACTTTATTGTACAAAATAAGTCAGAAACAATACAATGAAGATACCAGAAAATAATGATACAAAGGCGAACTTATCCCTTTAATGTTTATAAATACTTCATTACTAAAAGCAAAATAATCATAATATATTAAGAATTATGACTGTGCGTTAAATTACCAGACCCCGATCTGTTTTCCGAACGTAAATTTCAATAAGACAGTTTCTAGATTTTGACACTGACAGTTTCTAACCCCTGCCTGTCAGTCTATAGAGAGAGCGTATAATTACTTTGAGTATAATAATAACGCCATATCCCCGCGGTAGTAGCTGTTCAAGTCGCCGCGGGGGCAAAGAAAGAAGAAGTATAATAATGAAGTAGCCGGATATTATAATAATAAAAAGTGGAGTTAACTAAATAATTTGATTCGTGTAAACTGAGAGTAAAAAAAGTTGATACAATTTTAGTATTATGGGCCAGACACTTGTTTGAAATAATTTAAGGGATACGGTTTTGACCACTCACCCGCAAGTCTATCCTTCGAGGGAGCTGCTTCTGAACTCAGGTATGCAGTTTTTAGTTTTAACACTGAAGAGGTTATTTTTAATTTTAACACTTAAACATTTTGCTCTACCGATTATTGTAACGTTGGACATCATGTAATTTGGTTAACCCTTTATCAACATCAGAAAACTGTAGTCATGGATTAATTAGTTATTGGGAGTCCGGACATCGTTAATGTTGGTAACAATTATTTCAGTTTAAAAATAGTGTTATAACCCCTGAATCTCGCACCCCACATCTCAATTTTATAAGTTTGTGTAATTTTAGAAATCTTAATCTTGTAAGTGGTGAATACGATTGCGTTTAAATATTATAAAAGATATAAAGGATCTTGAAGTGTAACATGACTTTTTCAGAGCTATGGATATGATAGAGGACCCTGAATCCCATGGTCAATTCACATTTGAGACAGACCATCTTGCATTGCGCGGTAATAAAGACTATAGTGATTTATTAAAGTACATTGTTGTACTTGAGGCTCAACGAGTAGCAGCTTTGAAGGATATTGAAAACCTGACTGAAGCTCAAAACCGTGCCCTAGAAGATCCATTGAACTTTGTAGAGAGTTTACAGGCTGGGACATTACAGTTGCCACCTAGACATCACATAAGAGACCTACCTCAAATAGATTGGAGTCAATATGGAATAGACATCACACAAGAAATTGATGACTTTAGTAGGGACATGAAACCAAATATATCAGAATCCAATATGAAAGTGCGCGGCCGAAAGTACACTGATAGCAAACCGGTGACATTTAATCAGTTGTGGTCATGTGATGAACAAAAACGGTTGGAAGAGCTACTTGAAATTTACCCGGAAGAGCCAATTGAAGCAAGACGGTATAAAAAAATTGCTAAGGCATTGGGGACTCGCACTCCTATTCAAGTTATGAGCAGAGTGCAAAAATATTTTGCTAAGTTGGCTAAAGCTGGCATGCAAATACCAGGCCGAACTCCTAAAGGTGTTGCACGAGATAAATGTAAACCATTATTTTATAAGAAATCTACATTTTTTCCTCAACTACATGTGCCTGTTAAAATGGATGAAATATTTGATTCTGCAGAATGTTCTTATACTAAACCTACAGCTACTAGAACAAAAATTGCTAATAAACATATAGTAGAATTGTTAAAAGCTGCCAAAGAACAGAGGGCTTTGGATGAAATATCACCAGTTTACCAGGACAACACAACATGTGTGGGATGTCAGGCAAAGGGCTTCCTGGGGGCTCGCTGGACAGACTTTGCAGGGACAGACTACTGCACTGACTGCATAGTGAAGCATCTACCTACAGAAAAACTAAATCCAGTTCGACAACCTTTTAGGTTGTAGTAGAAGAATCATTGATTTTTTTTAGTTATTGTAAATCATTTTTTTTTGTATCTTATATACTGACAATATTTGCTTGTAAAGCAGATTAATTCAAAGGTCTCCACTTTTCATAACAGAAAATGTTTTAATCGTTTTTAATTTCCCTGCCAATATTGAGTAGCATCTTAGCTTATTATAAATTATATCTGTTATATTATATTATAAGTCACAAAATAAATATCATATTACTTTTCCAAATATCATATTAATTTTATGTAAAATCAAATGAAAATTAACACCAAATTACACTAGGATAATAAAAACGAATGTACCTAATATTAAAACTTAACTTATTGAATGATTACTAGGTATGCCAATAATGCTTTCAACTTAGAAATGGTAATAAGTACTTAATTTATTTTTGACTGTTATGTTATGTGTCATAACATAATATTGTTACACAAAATACATAATTTTTGAGAGGTGTAACTATGTTCTCCATAGAACTTATAACCTCCTTAAGTTCTAAATGTTGACTTATTATTTCTGTATCAGTTTGATTGTATATATATTGGACTTGCTGATAAATTAGACTAGCTATTTTATAAATCAATTTTATTATTTACTTTAATAACTTTTACAATGATCACATTTTGACTTCACTGTTAATAAATTTAGTTAATAATTTTGTTTTTTATTAATGGTTTGTCAACATTGACAATTGGCAATTGCTTCATCTGATCGATAGGTGTGTGTTACTTTAATGGCTGAACCCTATATTCAAACCGCGGATAGCCTTACTTCAGATTGAAATATGTCACTTTTTGTATGAGCAAATGTCAAATTTCAACCCGAAGTAAGCCTTATCTATCCGCGGTTTGAATATAGGGTTCGGAAGTAGGAAATAGCTCTACATATCTTTTCGTCATTGAAATCACAGACAGAATAATTCAGAACCTTTTCCCTCTTTGGGGGTTTACACAATGAACAATGAATGTTAACGCAAAATAATTTTGCCCATGTCTTTTGTATCCGTGAAACCCACATTCCAACCAGGTAGTATTTTTAACGAAATGTTTTAAGCTAGAATTGGCTACGGGACATTCAGTTAGTGATGTTAATACCGATAGTTTTACCACAACAGTGTAATCGCGGCGACAGGTGAAGGTCCACTGGCGTGGAACACTGCACACGCCCCATACTCGTAGGGGTAACAAAGCCTAGATATATTTGTGTATATAGGCCGAGTTCGAGGGGCTGATTAAGAGTAATCTAATATGACCCTCGGGTGCTCGGAACTAGTCTGAACAATCAAGTAAGCAGATTTGCAATTCGTTCTGTTAAAACGATAATAAAGAAAATGCGCTTTTCCCAATTGTAAGCTCGACCTCGGGCCCGAATTAAGTTGAATGAAACAAATTGAACAAAACTATGTAACAATTTGTTATACACATGTATATCGCACCACACTTAGGTTATAATTATTATGTTTTGCGCCAAAGTTATTTATGTTTAACTTTAACACCCCGACTTTCATCAGAGCGTGCACTTAAATACTAGTCAAATACGATGAAAAAATCACCAGAGGAATCAGACGAACAACGCCATCGCGAAGAATCGCCCTTTAAAGCAATGAAGCTCCTCTAATCAATGTGCCATACCAGAATTAGGCATTATTTGTTTCGAAAAACTGAGTCATCGAAGGGCGGGCGTGGAACGGTCGCAGTGAGGTTGCAAATCAAATGAAGGTGTTCAATTTATAAGGCACAGGATTAGTGTGGTATTTTAGCTAATTATTAGAGATGGGCCGTCTAGCCAGTCGGTTCTTGAATTGCCGATTAATCGGCCGACTAGTCGGCACTGCCGATCGTAGGTTTTTAGCTAAGTTCGGGTGCAATCGGAAACATTTGTGTCGCTTCGTTTCCCGCGTCTTTTGTCTCGCGGTCATGTTTTGACCAGTGTTTTTTTTAACCCCCGACGCAAAAAACGAGGGGTGTTATAAGTTTGACGTGTCTGTGTGTGTGTGTGTGTGTAAATGTGTATGTGTCTGTCTGTGGCATCGTAGCTCCCAAACGGATGATCCGATTTTAATGCGGGTTTTTTTTTTGAAAGGCATATTAGTCGAGAGTGTTTTTAGCTCTGTTTGGTGGAAATCGGTTCAGGTCTTCAAGGTCATCAGGTCGTTTGTTAGGTGTGATAGGAATGACACACGCTCAGTTTGCATGCAAGCATATGTGGGATCTGACATTTGAAACACTAATGTCTTCTGGAACCACTGAGCTGGTCTGCTGTTAGGGCTCGAAGATAGGAGACGTAACCCTGGACTGCCTTTTAGTAAACCCATCGAGTTTGGGCTCGTTGGATTTGTCTTATCTAGTTCTCTTTATGATAGATTTGTTTATTTTCAAATTCATTTGTTATTTTTAACCCCCGACGCAAAAAGAGGGGTGTTATAAGTTCGACGTGTAAGTGTGTGTGTGTGTCTGTCTGTCGCACTGTAGCGCTTAAATGGGTGTAACCCATATGAATGCAGTTTTTTTAAATGAAGCAGGTTATTTAGCGGTGGTTCTTAGATATGTTTCATCAAAATCACTTCAGCCGTTCCGCCTTCAGTTTTTGAGATATTGAGCTTTTAGAGGGTAAAACGCCCCCAAAGTAACGGCGACACCTACTTTCAGAGGTGATATCTCTTAAACTGCCTCAACAATTTTCATGAAATCTTGCTAAGAACCATCCTGATTAATGTAGCTTTATTAAAAAAAAACTTGCGTCCAAATCCGTTCATCCGTTTGGGAGCTACGATGCCACAAACAGACACTCATATGGAGAAGTTTAAAAAGCGTGAAATAAAAAATTAAATTAGAAATTTAAAAAAACCCCCGACTAAATAAATAGTCTGTAAAAAACCGCTTTAAAGTTAAAAATAATAAGAAGTGGAACTAAAAAACAACAAAAATCACGCAACAACAATAACAATCGCGGAAATCGAGGGCAACAATAAGTAGTGGCCCTAAGGGCTGATTGTTTGATAAGTAGATAGTTAACTGAACACTGAGACTAACTAAAGTGACTCGGCGGGGGACCGCTAAGTAAATGAAATAACATAAAATACCCCAGCTACTTAGCGGTTCCCGACGTGTCAGTTTAGTTAGTCTCAGTGTTCAGTTAACTATCTACTTATCAAAAAATCAGCCCTTAGGGCCACTACTTATTTTTTTTTAACTTTAAAGCGGTTTTTTTATTACGTTATTATTTCGCCGGCGTGCTTCGTGACGTGACTTGAAAAACAATAAAAACAAATTAAAAGTTAAACTATCAAATAGAATGTAGAAAAGTAAATCCCGTATAAATAAATACTTCAAGTGAGATGTAACCAGTGTCAAGTGCTTATTTCTCGTGGCAGGCAGGGACGAGCTGCAAATACGAGTATGACTAACCATATATAAAATATAGGCATGGTCATTTAATGTCTCAGGTGGGAGCTGCGACTAAAGGCACATCAGTCAGTCGAGTCACAGTCACGTACTTACAACCTCACTATCGCAAGAAGAGCAACTGACACCCAACACCACAGAACTACCTATATCGAGATAGAAGGAAAGAGTTCGTCGTTTTATATGAGAACCGAGCGTGTAACATTTTGCATAGGCACTTTGACGTCACGCGAATCTTTTAGTGATGTGTACAACATACACAAAATCGTTTCTAATCTGTGGTGTCATCGATCGCAAGTCGCAATGGAAGAGCGTCAGCAATGCCACTAGGGTAAGTATTTTATTTACTTTTCGACGGTTTTTTTCCTTCAAGCGTTAAATTTGTTTGTCTTTTTCTTTTATCATTTGCCTTGCGTTATTCAATTGGTTCATAATTTTTTTCTTCTTTGGTGTATGAATTAAAGTTTCGTCTGATGTGGATGGTTCATTAATATTCTGTAAGTGTAATATATGTTGAAATATAATAATGCAAAACTACTAATTACACAAATTTTAAAACAAATTAGTATGTCATCATTTTATAGTAAAATCACTTTTTCCAGCTTTCTTTTCCTTGGCGTGGTCTTGATAGAGTCCTTCTCTAAAGAAGGTGATCCTTTTATCTGTAGCATAAAAAATACTATGTCTGTAGCATAAAGCGCGCGTGAGCGCACGCACACACTCACACGCACACACGCACACACGCACACACACGCTCGTTCAGTTCGCTCGTTGCATCTAATGCGTGTGCACTTCTATCGTTAGCGCTTTAGCTCAACTCAAATCTACCCGCCCATGCTAAAAAAATAAAATAATGGCTAATCAAAAATGTGTAAGTTGTAATAAAAGTATTACGAAGAAATCACCTGGACTGGAGTGTAGCCGGTGCTCAAAGACTGTGCATGCAACACCCACCTGCTCCAAGATCTCAAATAAGCTTTTGACCGCCCTCCGTGGAACAAGCGGCCTTGAGTGGAGCTGTGAAGACTGCATGCGCAACATGTCTAAACGCTCTTCGTTTCTTACCCCGGATGAGGATTCCGACGCCGAGGACAATGATATGATGGGTGAACTAGGAAGACGTACCAGTATCATTGACCCACAAAAACTAGCAATGGATATCAGTCGGGAGGTGAAGAAAGCCCTCAAAGACGAATTGGGTAAGTTTCAGCATTCTTTGGAGTTCATCGGAGACCAAGTTAGTAACATCGACAAGGCCGTGATGAAGCAGGACCAGGAAATAAAAATGCTTAAAAAATACAATCAGGACTTACAGAACAGAAACAAAAACCTAGAACTACGTTTGTCGGTCCTTGAACAGCAAATCTTAGTCGTGACCCAAAAACAGCTGTCAAATACGGTTGAAATCTGTGGGATTCCTGAACTGCCTCAACAAAAAGCTGAAAGTGTTGTTAAACGAGTTGCTGACAAGCTAGACCTGGATATGGATAACGTGCAGTACGTCAAACGCCTACCGGCCCGCAAGGAACAACCCGGACTGCTGGTTGCCGAGATGAAGACGAAAATAGCCTGCACCAACTGGGTATCGTCAAGTCGCAATAAAGAACTAACCGTAGGAGAAGTGTTTCCAGAGACGCCCAGGGAGAAAGCTGCCAACCGGATTTATGTCCGTGAGGCCCTCACACAAGAAATCAAATCGTTGCTGTACAACTCAAAGCAGAAGCTTTGTAGTACATTTAAATACATATGGTGCAAGGAAGGAAGAGTGCTGGCCAGGAAAACGGACGGTAGCAAAGTGATTCCCATTCGCTCCCAACAAGACATTGAGTCCTTAGTTAGTAAATAGGTAGGTAGTAACTTAAGTCTTTAATTTGTTCTAGTTTTTTAACTAAGTAGAGATAATTATTTATTATTTAACGTGGTTCATGTTTCACGTGACATGGTCGAAGTTAATGAAATTCTAAATTGTCTTAATATTAATAACTTTATCAGTCAGTTACCAAGTCGATGCAAGACTAACCTTTTTTGTATTCACGTAAATATTACGGTCTATGATAAAAAACTTTCCGAAATTATTACAATGTATTGATTGTTGTGTATACCCACCAGACATCATTATTGTTACGGAAGCCGGTGTCTCGCAAGACAGCTCTAGTCTGTTCAATATCCAAGGGTATAAAATGCACTCACAGTTACGAGATAAAAGAAGAGGGGGTGGGATTATAATTTATTCCAAAAATAACCTAAAGTTTACCGCATTTGACCATATTAAAACCCATACATTCGAAAACATATCTGGCACAATTAAAACCTATTATAACGATGTCGTAACTGTGTGTGCTGTTTATAGACCACCATCCACGAACGAAACATTATTTGTAAATGAGCTTGAGCAGCTGCTTAGCAGGATTCAGTCGTCGGATAATCTTCTTGTCGCGGGGGATATAAACATCGACCTTAAATTGGCATCCTCATACAGAGACTCCTATCTAGATATGCTGGCTGGATATGGATTAATGACGGCAGATTTTACCAGAATCGAATGTTTACAAAATAAAGTAACAAAATCGTGCATTGATCACATTTCTGCTCGGTTTCCGTCATTAGATCTATACTCGGCCGCTGTCGACACTGTACTGGCGGACCACCGCATGACTGCTATTGCTTGTTTGAGCGAACGGCAGCTACCACTAAAACTAGGAACTTCCAGGCAAAGGATTATTCGACGAAATATTAAAAATGCGCACGAGGAGCTGAGCAGAATCAACTGGTCAATAACTAATAAAATGACTTCTCCCGTTCAAATATTTGAATATATCCAGGATAATATTAATCAAATTAACAGTAAAAACGAATTAAGTAATAAGCAATTAATAGCTGGAAGGTGCCGCTTGCCGTGGATAAACGAAAATATTCTAAAATTATGTAATAAAAGAGATAGTTTATTTCAAGCTTGGAGAAAAGATACCAATGATAAGTCACTTAGACTTTTATTTAACAAAACACGAAATAAGGTGCATAAAGTATTAGAATACCATAGAAATAGGTATTACACAAACGAAATAAACTCAAACTTTACTAACTCGAAAAAAATATGGCAAATCTTAAATTCTATACGTGGTCGGATTACTAAATCCATTGATCAGTCTATTACAAATGCTTTTACCTCAAATAAACTAACAAAAACCGATATTGCCAATAAATTTGCAAATGCCTTTCACAGTGCAGTCAAAAATATCTTACCAAGTTGCAAAATAAAATTACTAACAGAAAATGAATGCGCGTCAAATGTATCCCTTAACTTTCGCAAAAGCTATCCCCAAGAAATAGAAAATATTCTTACCAAACTAAATTCCAACAAAGCCCCAGGATTAGACGGTATAAAAGTATTAGACTTGAAAAAATGTGACAGGTCCATAGCTACCGCGATCTCTAACCTTATCAACTGCAGCGTTAAAACCGGAATCTATCCTAACGCGCTAAAAAAAGGTTGCATTAGACCATTATATAAAAAGGGTAAGCATGACGATGTAAATAACTATCGCCCAATCACTTTGCTTTCCTCAATTGATAAAATAATTGAAAAATATATATGTAAACAAATACATTATTTTTATAAGAAACACTCAATTATAAACAAATACCAGTTTGGGTTCCAGCAAGGAAAAAGCACAACTTCATTATTATCTAGTTTTACGGACAAAATAAATGGTTACCTTAACAATAAACAGCACGTTTTTGCCTTGTTTATTGATTTCTCTCGCGCATTTGACACACTGGACCATAAACAGTTAATTAAAAAACTGGATGACACCGGGGTCCGAGGTCCGCTTCTCCACTGGTGCGAAGACTACCTGCGGAACCGTTCCTACTGTGTCAGGATAGGGCAGGAATACAGCGACACCGTGAACAGCACTGAGGGGACGGCCCAAGGATCCGTGATTGGTCCGTTGCACTTTTTGGCATATGTCAATGATATGCACGGCTATATCAAGAACTGTGATACGTACCAGTTCGCTGATGACACGTGTCTGGTATCAGCGGATAAGAGCGCAAACAATGCCATGAAAAAAATACAGTCTGATTTTAACACTCTTAACAAGTGGTGTCATGATGCTGGGCTGGTGCTTAACGCTCAGAAGACTAAATTAATTCATATTCGGTCCCCGTACTTGAAAGGAGCTCCCGGCAGCGCGCTAGTGGCCCACGAGCATGCGTGCTTGCACGGAGCTGGCGCGGCGCATTGCCGATGTCCCGTCATTGAAAGTGTTCCTTCTCACGTATATCTGGGTTTGACAATCGATAGAAGGTTTAACTGGAGCTGTCATATAAATCGCGTGTGTAACAAGCTTAGAGCCTTTTTAGTCAATTTACGAATAATAAAAAATCGAATCCCATTTAAAATTAAAATCCTTTTATATAACGCTTTGGCAGATTCAATAATATCCTATGGCCTCAGTAGTTATGGTAGAACCTTCAAGTCGTACTTAAATAAAATATATTCTCTGCAACTGCGAATTTTAAAAGAAATGGTTCCTCCTAAAGTTAAATTGAAATATGCTAACGATGAACTGCAGTTTTTTAAACACTGCAACAGTCTACCTATCCACAAAAAAGTCAAACTTAACCTACTTCGGACTAAGGAACAATTTTTCGACTCAACCTATCAAACCCTAAAGTCAAATGTTATACTCACTCGAGCGGTCGCAAATAAAAAATTAGCCACTCCTGGATACACCAATGTCTGCGGACAGAGAACCAGCGCCTTCTTGATTCCTCGTCTCATTAACGACCTTGACGTTACATTTAGAGATAGCATTACTCCTAATAATATTAAGTATAAATTAAAATCCTACTTTGTACAGAAGCTGTAATGGTTTTTTGGGTAGAAGTGTACTTGTACTTGTATTAAATATAAATTGTTATTAATAAGTACTTATATAGTTTCTAGAGCGTACTATCCTCGCACAAACCCTTGAGTGGTTTATGAGGTGTTTTTTGATTTGTAAAAATGTATTTTTGTTGCACAATAAATGAAAAAAAAAAAAACACACACACACACACACACGCACTCGCACGCACGCACGCACGCACACACACACACACACACACACACACACACACACACATTGTGACGTATAAATGTAGGTACCTTTTCATTATTTGACATTATCACTACATCTATAGTCGGATAAGCTGTACTGATTATTCGCCGGTACTTTGATTGGCCAGTAGGTAAAGGTATCTTTGTGAAAATGTACAGAACAAATCCGGCTGTGTATTGTAGGAAACCAGTTTTATCGACCCGTTGCTTCTATCCATCTATTTTTTATAATAGGATATTTTGGAAAACTGAAACAAAATTGCAAACTATACTTAATTATTATCCTTTTGGCAAAAATATTTCATTTTGACTACTACTTCATCTCACGGCTACATAATAGTAAAAAAAAACATTTTTGGGACAAGTTTTTGCTGCCGACTGTACTTTTTTTTGCAAAATCTTTATCTGCTTATCGAGACAAAACTATTGAGTCCTAACACGGTGGGTCTACGTTAAGAATAGCGGAGATCCTGTCGCCACCTTCCATCATCAGATCATCTCTTAGATACCATAATATTGCATTGTCATTGATTTTACATATATGGTCCAAATTTCAGCCCATTCCGTTAACGGGAAGTGGGTCAAATTTAATTTGCAAGATTTGACCCATACATACATACATACTTACATACGCATATACATACATTGCAAGTGAAATAAACGCTTGTAAAAATAATTATCATATTTTCTGTTTTCAAACTTTATTTTAATCGACTAAGAAATCGGCATTGAAAATCGCCGGGTACAACACTATATCTTGCTTTTGACAGAAAAATGAGAAATCAACCTTGAACGCGTCTCGACAAGTGCTCGACAGTTTGGATTGGTTTATTTTCTTTGCTGGTTTTCAATGCATGCCAAGTCTGGCGCGTCAAATTAAAGCCGCAATGGAAAAGTAGCAGTAGACACGGACTCGCCCGTTACTGTTTATATGAAATTAATACTATGCAACAAAATAAATTGTTTTATAAATAACAACGGATATTTAAGGGAAAAGAGTACTTACCTATGAAAAGAAATATCTTGATTCGCAGCTCCTACTTTTTTGTGGTGTTTAATCAGTTTATTATCGAGCAACAGGGCATTTTGTTTTTATATTCGAACGTCACACACGGAAAGCGGTCGTGAGCGGACTGAGCATCGCGGCGAGCAATGCAGTCCTCAGAACCTCTTTTCGGCACGCGAGGTACATACACTCTTTCCTTCTATCTCGATATAGTTCTGTGCCCAACACCGACGCTCTCGTAGTACCAGCGACCAGTCAGTTAATTTCTTCCTATGTCCTATATTTTCCTGTAGGCTATTAAGTGCCAATATTTGGCATTTTTTGCTGACTAGTCGCCGACTGATGACCGACTGTAAATGGTGCCGAATAGTCGGCGTTCCCGACTAGTCGGCCCATTTCTACTAATTATGCATTTAACTTAAATACAAAAGTGCCACGCGTTTTGGTTGGGGTAAAAGTAGTGCCAGGTGAAGTTCAAGGTGCGTAAAAAATGCGAATAGATAGGTACCTATAAAACAATAATAAGATTATGGAAAAAATACATTCGAATCGTGTTTGCAAAAAGACAGACAAAAATATCTAGCCGAAGGCCCGTCAGGCCCCGATGAACCTGGAGACACGTCGCACTAGCTAGCTATATTAAGACCGCTTCCTGACTTGTCGGTTTGCTTGCAGTAAACGGAAAACGGAATCAGCAAGGATTTCTAGGCAACCAGTGGCATCTACCAATCAATCACAGCGTTTACGCCGCCCGCCTGTATGTTTTACTGCACGCAGACCGACAAGTCAGGAAGCGGCCCAAATCAGGATGCTTCAGTTATTCTCGATTACCTATGCACGTTTTAGGCATATTCCTATGGTTATAGATTTAACCACCATTTTTTATTTATTATTGCTAGTTATTTATAAGCAGTATTAAGTATTTACCTACTTGGTTTGTTGCCCATTTTGTATTGACCAGTCTTACAAAATTAAATTCTTGGCAAGAACCTACCTACCCTGACAAGTACAAACTACAAAGAGATGTACCTATCCACTTCTTCACCTTACTGCATTGTATTAAATTCAGAAAGTGGATAAATCTTACGATGCTAAAAATCTACAACAATGGGTAACTATAGAAAAAAAACTCCTGTTTATTAAAACAGTTTTTATAACAGACCGCGGAAACTAATTTCGTCTATTTTGAATTGCAATTATTTTTGTATTTTGGGAGCAAAGAAATCGAGCCACTTTTTATGGAAATTCAGTACTTACTAAGTGGCTCGATTTCTTTGCTCCCAATTGTAGTAAATGTTTTACGACGATAATCCCGTGTCTCCAGAGCAAGAACCAAAAACTTAAAGGTCACACAAATGTCAAGATAAAATCAGGAATAACTTTTCGAAAAGTTAATACCTAGGTACTTTGTTAAGTAGCTGATAATTTTCTTAATTGCTTAGGTAAGTCAAGTCTTGCATGCCGCAAGCTCTAACACTGCACCACACACACACACACACAAGGCATGCGACGAATATCAGTATGATCGCGACCTTGAGGTTCCTTGAATGGCAATCACCCTTGCATAGTAGGTAGGTACCCCCGTTCAGCATCCACTAATTTATGCAATGTTGTTGGCATGCTTTTGATCATACCGAGACACACTTAGCACGTTTCTTGCTATTCATGTTCCCTACCTGTTATGGTACCTAGTTTAATGTAGTAATATACAATTAAATTAAATAAATAATAAAAAAAATGTAGTAATGTATTACATATTAAAACCAACACGTCATGTTTCTTTTTCAACGGATAGCAAGAAGGTGCTCGGTTAATAAAGATGACAATGATGATGATGATATCTTACTTCTTTTTTATTTTGTTGTTTTATTTTTAATGTTGTATATGTATTGTGTCAAATATTTACAGTAAAATTATTTCTATATCTATTTCAAATAAATAAGTGCTCTATTCTCTCTCTATTCTACTTATTGTCAGCAGCGCGGGCAGTTCTAGACTCACCTAGATCCACGCTTGATATGAAACACTGAAATCAGTTGACAATTTAATATGTGGTAAGTATAACAACCTATCAAACCCTAAAGTCAAATGTTATACTCACTCGAGCGGTCGCAAATAAAAAATTAGCCACTCCTGGATACACCAATGTCTGCGGACAGAGAACCAGCGCCTTCTTGATTCCTCGTCTCATTAACGACCTTGACGTTACATTTAGAGATAGCATTACTCCTAATAATATTAAGTATAAATTAAAATCCTACTTTGTACAGAAGCTGTAATGGTTTTTTGGGTAGAAGTGTACTTGTACTTGTATTAAATATAAATTGTTATTAATAAGTACTTATATAGTTTCTAGAGCGTACTATCCTCGCACAAACCCTTGAGTGGTTTATGAGGTGTTTTTTGATTTGTAAAAATGTATTTTTGTTGCACAATAAATGAAAAAAAAAAAAACACACACACACACACACACGCACTCGCACGCACGCACGCACGCACACACACACACACACACACACACACACACACACACATTGTGACGTATAAATGTAGGTACCTTTTCATTATTTGACATTATCACTACATCTATAGTCGGATAAGCTGTACTGATTATTCGCCGGTACTTTGATTGGCCAGTAGGTAAAGGTATCTTTGTGAAAATGTACAGAACAAATCCGGCTGTGTATTGTAGGAAACCAGTTTTATCGACCCGTTGCTTCTATCCATCTATTTTTTATAATAGGATATTTTGGAAAACTGAAACAAAATTGCAAACTATACTTAATTATTATCCTTTTGGCAAAAATATTTCATTTTGACTACTACTTCATCTCACGGCTACATAATAGTAAAAAAAAACATTTTTGGGACAAGTTTTTGCTGCCGACTGTACTTTTTTTTGCAAAATCTTTATCTGCTTATCGAGACAAAACTATTGAGTCCTAACACGGTGGGTCTACGTTAAGAATAGCGGAGATCCTGTCGCCACCTTCCATCATCAGATCATCTCTTAGATACCATAATATTGCATTGTCATTGATTTTACATATATGGTCCAAATTTCAGCCCATTCCGTTAACGGGAAGTGGGTCAAATTTAATTTGCAAGATTTGACCCATACATACATACATACTTACATACGCATATACATACATTGCAAGTGAAATAAACGCTTGTAAAAATAATTATCATATTTTCTGTTTTCAAACTTTATTTTAATCGACTAAGTGGCTCGATTTCTTTGCTCCCAATTGTAGTAAATGTTTTACGACGATAATCCCGTGTCTCCAGAGCAAGAACCAAAAACTTAAAGGTCACACAAATGTCAAGATAAAATCAGGAATAACTTTTCGAAAAGTTAATACCTAGGTACTTTGTTAAGTAGCTGATAATTTTCTTAATTGCTTAGGTAAGTCAAGTCTTGCATGCCGCAAGCTCTAACACTGCACCACACACACACACACACAAGGCATGCGACGAATATCAGTATGATCGCGACCTTGAGGTTCCTTGAATGGCAATCACCCTTGCATAGTAGGTAGGTACCCCCGTTCAGCATCCACTAATTTATGCAATGTTGTTGGCATGCTTTTGATCATACCGAGACACACTTAGCACGTTTCTTGCTATTCATGTTCCCTACCTGTTATGGTACCTAGTTTAATGTAGTAATATACAATTAAATTAAATAAATAATAAAAAAAATGTAGTAATGTATTACATATTAAAACCAACACGTCATGTTTCTTTTTCAACGGATAGCAAGAAGGTGCTCGGTTAATAAAGATGACAATGATGATGATGATATCTTACTTCTTTTTTATTTTGTTGTTTTATTTTTAATGTTGTATATGTATTGTGTCAAATATTTACAGTAAAATTATTTCTATATCTATTTCAAATAAATAAGTGCTCTATTCTCTCTCTATTCTACTTATTGTCAGCAGCGCGGGCAGTTCTAGACTCACCTAGATCCACGCTTGATATGAAACACTGAAATCAGTTGACAATTTAATATGTGGTAAGTATAACAAATAAGTATTTATAGCTAGGCACTAGGACAAAACAAGTTTGTATATTTATTAGGGTAAGAAATTTAAGTGCATTTCATCAGAGTTGAATTAAAAATCTTACAGTGAAGATAATCTAGATGGCCTTAAGTCCTTGCAGCTGCTAAGTACATCGAGTCAAGTGGAGGTTGGCCACACGCTTGTGTCATATCGAAATGTAAACGTCTAACTAACCACATAATACAAGTACTCTAACCTAAAAAAAAAAGTACCCTCCGCGCTTGAGCGCTAACAAACTAAGCTCTAGGCTTGTACTATGGGTACTAGACAACAATAAACATACATATATAGAGAAATAAATACTTAAATAAATAGAAAACATCCAAGACTCAGGAACAAATATTCGCGCTCATCACACAAATATCTGCCCTTACCGGGATTTGAACCCAGGACCCGGGTCACTCCCGACTAGGCCAACGTGCCGTCGTGGTGTCGTGATAGTTTTATAGTGCTTTAAAAGATCTAAATGTGACATTAATCAGTTTTTGAATCAATGTAGTAGGTATTCTCGAAACAATAACAGTGTTAAGTTTTAGTTACTTATTTCGATCGAGACTGTGAAGGCTCCGGCAAACCAAACGCTTGTCAGAAGCGACGCGCGGCGAACGCGTTTATGCGCAAGTTGTAGTATGACAAATCAATTTAACCCGTCACATCAAAAAGTAAACGTGCACGCGTTCAAACTGCTACCTTCGCGTCGCTGTCGCCGCGCACAACTCGGCCAGCGCGGCGCGCGGCGCAAGCGAAGCAGCAGCGTCGCGCGCGCGTGTACCCGAAGTTGTATTAAATGCGGCCGCCATGCTCAGCGTCACAGTGGGGCGTAGCGTACGCGTCGCGACAGCGACAGCGACGCGCCAGTACGGCGTTGGCGCAAGCGCTACCTGGTTGTATTTTTTTACAAAAGAGTGCTGGATGTTAACGAGAAAATAATTGATTTTGTTTGCAAAATAAGTGTGTATACGATGTTCAAAATCTAAATTGAATGTGGGAGATTATTGCCCACTAATTTATTTAAAAATAATTTATTCATCTTTGACTTATATTCATCTTCATCTTCTTAAAGACACGAGCGCTGTTTCTGATTTCTTAAATTCTTCTGTTGTTCGGATTGCTGTATTCAAAGTAGGTAAAGGATTTTTTTATTCTATCCAAATGTTAGACTGGCGAATCAAACATTAAAAAAACGCAGATTATGTTCAAAATAGAACTACTGTATAGTTAAATTAACGAGAGCATGGAATTGCATTTCAATTATCAGAATAATTTTTTGTCAGCCCGTCACACTTAGTCGAAGTGTAAGTTAAATAATTTTCAATAAATATGGCAGTGAGTAATTTTGGTCCGATTGAGAGTCAAAGTAAGCAATTTTTTTTAACTGTTATAAATATATTGAACTTGAACTGAAGAAAAATTTAAATTCCCCTTACACGGCTGCCCAGTTGAAAAAGCTACAGGTGTTTGTCTCTCTACTGTTTTAACATTGTGTCAGAGAGCAATAATGAGAAATTCGTATTAACAAATAAATTCACCTCCCGAGAAATAAAACGTTACGTACTTGTCCGATATCAGCAGTAGACGATTTTGATCAGGAAGTCATCCGGAGAACTATATCGCACATTCGGTAGGACAAGGGCATAATTTCACCTTTAGTACATTGTACATTGTGTCTTTGTTCTACCGGACAAGGGCACAATTTCCCCTATAGTCACATTGTACATTATGCCCTTGTTCTACCGAAGGTGCGATATACAAATACAAAAAATAGGATTTAAATGGAAAAAGACCGAGGACAACCGAAAAATATTAATGGAAAGACATTTCTTTAAACATGCAAGGCATTATGAGTTTAGCAACTGAACGAATGAATACTATTACTGCTGAGGACTGGGAAAATATTTGTCGCCATGTCGAAAGTGAAGAAAATAAATATCGATGTCAGGAAGGGGTAATGGATCGAATTTTAAACAATCTTATTATCAATACTTATGACAGCTCAGATGAAGAACATGATAGCGACTAAAAGCAAAAAACAGAGGACTACTACTTATTCCATTTCTTAAGGGTATGTAATTTTATTAAATGAAGAGAAAATTATTCTCCTTTTGTTGCAAACGGTACAACCACTACAAATGCAATTCCATGTTCTCGATAATTCATCTATAAATATTGTAGTACAGTCAAGGGCATTAATATATACACGTTCCCAAGACCTAAGTGACTAAACAGAGATTTTTTAACATGATTAATTAACTGAACATGACGAAACTAACTCGAGTATCTTTATGGAACTACAATTTCTTAAAATTTAGTTACACTTACGAACAAATCGCTGGCCTCTCCTTTGATGTTAACGAGGATCTGAAGTTGGTGTCATATTTCATTATTGCAAGGCACAATAATGAAATATGAAATATGACATACGTGAATGCAAGTACAAATTTGTTGGTTTCACTGAGGATAAATTCAAGATTTTATATGTGTCTATAAAGAAGTCCTGGACCTGTCCAGCATGTCAATGTTTTATGCCAAAAGGTCACAGTTCGAATACACCTATACAAAATAATCGGCGAACCGATCCCTTGGGCCATCTACGAAACCAATAAGGTACCGGAGGCATATAAAGCCCACCTTAATGTAAAATGTAATATTTTAAAGCAGGGATGGCTGAAGGAAAAAAACACATAGAATATAGACTCTTCATTTAATTACTTATACATAGAGACGAATTATTTGTAATATATCTTAATAATACTCAAAATAGCATAGTCATTTTAATATGCCCATTTTGGGCCTTTTTAAACTATGTGCTGCTATTATGGCCCATTTAAATAATCAACATTAATAAACATTTTCGAACTTTCTAACGAATCAACATTTAGTTTCATATTTGTTATGACATTTGAGATCACAGAATCAGCAGAAGCAACTTAATATTTTTTTAAAAATTACCATGGGCCTTATTTTACTTATAAACACAAAAATATTCCACATTTTCATAGAATATTCATTAAAAAACAAAACAGTAACAACTTCAGCTTAAGCTTAATCAACATAATATGTTAACACCAAAAACTATAAAATCTAACACATACAAAAAAATACCTCCGTTTTTGTGGGCCTTATTGCACCCTATAAAATATAAACCAAGTAAATAATTATGTAGCTAACGATATACTTTAAGAACTTTAATTTAGGAACTAAGTTTCAAATCAGCCTTCTGTACGAGATCAAAAATGATACTTATATATTATAACTTTTTAAATTACGTACTTATGTGGAATACTAAATAAGTAACACATAAGTGTTTAAACGCAATCAGGGCATACAAAATCTTCTAGATCATCTAAAGTCAATCCTACACATTCTTCATGGTACCATTTAAGACATCTTTTACAACTTCTTATATCTTCTTGTTTTTCGAGTTTACATCCATGACAAAACCATTTATCTACAACTTTACTTTTTTTCCTTCTTTTGGTTCTTCTTTACTATTTTAGTTTTTTGTTTCTTAATGTTTTCTTCTTCTTTTTTATTCTGCTTAGTCACTTCCTTGTTTTTTATGGTTGGTACTTTAGGTTTTTGTGCCTTAATATTTTTTTCTTCTTTTTTACTCCGCTTGGTTACTTTCTTGCTTTTTTGTTTGATACCGTCTCGTTTCTTTTTGGTCCATTCGGGTTCCCTTGACATTTTCTTTCCTTTTCTCAAATAGGTCTTTTACAATTTTCTGGCCCTTGTAGTTAATAGCTTTACGTCGTGGCTGAGATTTTACAACACAGAAGTTAGGGGTTGGAATCAACTCTTTAAAATTTAAAGAGAGCGTTTTTTTTTACCTAAAATAAAGAAACTAAAAAGTAATAAGTAGTGTTTATAAGTATTCAATATAAAATGCAATCCGGAATCATAATAATACAGATCCGGATACTTCTATTAAAAATGGATTCGGATTGAAATCTTTATGCACAAGGCAAAAAAACACTCCTTATTTCGTCTGAAAATAAGTACTTATATTTTTTTGCTTATGTGTCTTCGACATTTAGTTTCATATGGGTATTAAAGCCCAGGCCGCCCAGGCCTTAATACCCTCAACATCATAGGGCCTTATTAGCCTAAGCACATCGTTCAAGAAAAACGACCATATTTAATATAAAAATATGCAATAGATCATAATCTTACCTTTTTCCCAACAGTTGAATTAACCAGTAGCACGATGAACTTAATAGAAATGAAAATTTAGCACAACAGTCTTATTTAAACGTCATCGAAAATTATTCAAAATAATAAGAACACTCCCCGCGTGTAACCGCACTGGTTGTTCGGCCGCCACTGACAAGATGGCGGCGCGTACGAAGTGAAGCGACGTTGCCAGATCGCTGTCTGTGAAATATCTATGTGTGCGTAAAACCGTTTGGCGAATTTTATATCGTAACAGTAATTTTTGCCTAGTGGGCTATATTTGCCGCTGGGCCTTATATGCCTCCGGTACCTTACTACGTAACCAGTTACGTGTGAAGAATATTTTTTATTGCTACAAAACTAATTAGGTAGGTACGTACAAAGATGTTTTTTTCTTCCCACGAAACTAGTTACGTACGACCGCCTGCGAAACTAATCCTACGTAACCAGTTACGTGTGAAGAATTATTTTTCTTCGTACGTAGTAGTCTAGTTTCGCATAGAAAGTGGCATTATTTCATACGGTACAGGATTAAACCCGTCTATCCCAATAGTCCCATTGAGTTGTCCAATTATGAGACAACTGAGACGTTTTCATTGGTGTCCCAAAACCGTTATCACTGTCCGAGAAAAGTTTAAAAAGCTGGACCACCGTTATTGGTACTAACACAAACATAACGAAATTAAAAAATATTCATGCAGTTGTATAATGACAATTTTTTGTAGCACAATGTGGCCCACTTTTTGAATTCCGCCCGTATACAGTCTCTTTTTCCTTGGGCCGTGTCGTATATCTTTGTAATAAAAAAGTATCGTTATCCTAAATAAAATTTTATTAATAAACCAGTAATTACCACTGCTAAAACTAAAAATTCTAATCACAAACTTTCAATGTACTTACGTTATCAAAAATTAAAAATGATAAAATAAGGGCAAATAATTTCCCTTCGGCCATCTACGAAACCAATGCTACGTAACCAGTTACGTGTGAAGAATTATTTTTCTTGCTACGAAACTAGTTACGTACAAAGATGTTTTTTTCTTCCCAAGAAACAAGTTTCGTAGCAAGAAAAATATTTTTTCCAATAAGCTTCTACTGGCTTCGTTTATCGTGGTTCCCGAAGCAATAGCGAGATAAAAGTAGCTTATTCCTTCCCCGGGCCAACTATTAGAAGTTTTGAGCAAAGAAACCAAAATTGTTGATATTTTCAAAAGTAAAGATCAAAAGAAGAAAGCTGAGAATTTCATAGAGATCGACCATGAAATTATAAAAAAAAACACTTGAAGACTTGAACGCGGGCAAAATCAGTGTCGGATATTGTCTAGAAATTATTTGCCCTTATTTTATCATTTTTAATTTTTGATAACGTAGGTACATTGAAAGTTTGTGATTAGAATTTTTAGTTTTAGCAGTGGTAAATACTGGTTTATGAATAAAATTTCATTTAGGGTAACGATACTTTTTTATTACAAAGATATACGACACGGCCCAAGGAAAAAGAGACTGTAGAGGGTCAAACTAATAGTTTCGGGAATAGAAAAAAATATGCAGTTAAATTGAATAAAAGTATTTTTATTGTTTTTCAAAGTATTCTCCTTTATATTTTATGCACTTTTCCATGCGATCAAACCAGTCATTAAAGCACTTATTGAAGTCCGAAGTAGGGGTCGACAAAAAGGCCATTTAAAAAGCCTCCACTGCTGCTTCCGGCGTCTGAAACCGCTGACCACGCAACTTATCCTTAATTTTGGGGAATGTGAAAAAGGGCTTCAGTCGGGGCTGTATGGAGGATGGTCCAGTAATTCGACTTTTTCACCGTCCAGGTACTCAGTTGTTTTCCGAGCGGTGTGAGGGCTGGCATTGTCGTGGTGAAGGATAATGCGGCGCCTAGGGTTTTTTTTTCGGACTTAAGCAAAGATACTCGGCAAACAAATAGTAGTGTACCAATCGGCATTGACCGTTCTACGATCTTCAAGAGGAATAGTAGCCACGTGACCCGATTTGGAGACAAACGTAGCCACCATCTTTTTGGCCGTGCTGCGAGAACGAATAACTTTTGTCGGCTTGAGCTCATCTTCCTAGACCCATACTCGAGATTGGTTTTTATTTTCAGGCTCATATGCATAATATCCAACACTCGTCACCGGATACAATACTAAAA
The DNA here is from genome assembly GCA_949316455.1 of Acleris holmiana. Classification (NCBI taxonomy): domain Eukaryota; kingdom Metazoa; phylum Arthropoda; class Insecta; order Lepidoptera; family Tortricidae; genus Acleris; species Acleris holmiana. The sequence continues at coordinate 26,995,599 of OX438762.1, forward strand.
ACTGCATTTGAGCTTCCTCCGTTGAATTTATTCAAAGTTCTGAGGCACTTGACACGAGTCGTTTTCTGCTCCTCAGACAATAAGTGAGGGATCCAACGGGAAAACAACTTTCGCACGCCTAATTGTTCCTGTAAAATGATTTGTATCTGACTCATTTCAATGCCCAAACACTCTTGAATCTCCCGATATGACACATGTCGGTCTTCCTTTATCAGCTGTCGCACAGCATCGACGTTTTCTTGCGTGACTGCCAATTTTGGTCGACCTTCACGCACGTCGTCCGTGAGGGATAGACGGCCACGTTGAAATTCTGCATACCACCTCTATATTGTCGTCTTTGAAGGTGCTTCATTACTAAAAGCAAAAATCATCCGGTCTCCACATTGTTTTTGTGATAATCCACTTGTAAATTCGTAATAAATCATAGCTCTTAAATTTTTACGGGAAAATTCCATTTTCAGCAGCGACTCGACGACTTCAAAAAACAATTGAAACCGAACCATCGCTTTTTTTTTTCTATGTAGCCTGTGTGTTAAAATAATTAAACTTTAGAAATTATAAAAACGTATAATATGTGTCAAAAATATGTTACTAAGTATTAGATTCCCGAAACTTTCAGTGCAGCCCTCGTATACGGGCGGAATTCAAAAAGTTGGCCACGTGCTACAAAAAATTGACCATATACAACTGCATGAATTCTTTTTAATTTCGTTGTTTGTGTTAGTACCAATAACGGTGGTCCAGCTTTTTAAACTTCACTCGGACAGTGATAACGGTTTTTGGGACAACAAATGAAAACGTCTCAGTTGTCTCATAATTGGACAACTCAATGGGACTATTGGGATAGACGGGTTTAATCCTGTACCGTATGAAATAATGCCACTTTCTATGCGAAACTAGACTCCTACGTACGAAGAAAAATAATTCTTCACACGTAACTGGTTACGTAGGATTAGTTTCGCAGGCGGTCGTACGTTACTAGTTTCGTGGGAAGAAAAAAACATCTTTTTACGTAACTAGTTTCGTAGCAATAAAAAATATTCTTCACACGTAACTGGTTACGTAGCATTGGTTTCGTAGATGGCCGAAGGGAATTTTTCAGACATTCCTCGGGTGTGATTTTTCTTTAATCAGGTCCTCTATATTTCCGCTAATTTTCGCGTCTTTAATTATAAATTTTGACCTTCTTTTCCGTGGCTCAGCTACACTTTATTTTGTCTAGTCTTTTTTTCATATTATTGCTTCTTTTTACAGAAAGTTGATATGTGAGAAAAGATCTGACTTCCCAATTTTTTTTATTTAGGCGGTAGGGCCAATCTTCCAAGGCGCTTGTAGTCCTGTGCCACTCATAAGAGCAGCACCACAAATTTGCACCTAATTTTGCCATCCACTGTTTCTGAAAATATGACACGAAATTTTCTGTTATAGTATCGTCCGGTGCTTCGTTCATAATGAATAACCAACCTTCTGGGACATATTGAACAGGCAGAAGAGCTAAATTGGCTGTGAGCCTTACAATCCTTCTGTGTCGTTTATGCATCATCATTCCTAATTTCTCCGCGTTCTTCCAAATCGCCTTTGATAAATGATAATAACAGCCTTTTATACGTACCGTGCATCCCGATGGATGCACGGTTTTGACTGCATTCATTATGGCAGTTCCCCAGTCACTTTTGAAAAAGGAAATTGACACTTGAAATTTCTCTTTCAAAACACGAAACACTTCTGTATTTATAAGTTGATTCCTTTTTGTTAGGTGACAAGCAGAAAAATATTGGTATTAGGTATTGCAGTCACCTCCCTTGTACTGCCAATGTCTACGTGAACGGTAAATAATTCGCTGCTTTAAAAAGCGCCACAAATCAAAAACAAATACAATTTGATTTAAAACTTTAAGTAAATAGCGTTCTGAATTTAAATGCAACAAAGATTCATTTTGATTTGTGGCGCTTTTGTATTAAAGCAACGAATTGTTCGAAAGGTTTTGGTACGCTCTTAAATGTCCCATCAGCTAAATACAGATCTGTTTTTTTTATTAACTTCATGCACCCTGGGATCCAAAAAATAAAAAAAAATGTAAAAGGAAATTCTTAGATTTACGATCTGCAATGCAAAAAATATTCGAAAAGATACGTATACTTACAGATATTATAGCTATTATAAATTTCTCAAATATAATATTTCTAACTGTACTATCGTCCGTAAAAAAACCGAATTAGTTCTATCTATTATTAGGAAAATGAGGCATTCGAAAAATTAAGAATTGGTAAAAATAAGACTTTTCATTAAGAAGAATTCGTCCCAATAATAATTTGCAAAATTTCACACATGGAAAATTAACAACTTGGAACTAATCGCCGACATGCTTTGATTAGGACGGCTAGGGAAAAGGAACAATTGCGAGTTAAGCACAAAAAAGAACACAATCCTCGCGATCTTTTGCAATTTCAATTGCTCCGTATTAGATTTAAAGCAAAAAAACTGGTAATTTGTCAAAACGTGTTGTAATTGTAATTATTCTTTTCCTTCGACTATGAGTCTCGATAACGTTACGGCCACTAATAACTCTGATATATGTAATCTCTTTGCGTATTACTTTTCGGCTACTTTCTTGTATAGCAGTCAAATAATATCTGCCCCTGACACTGGTCATTTCCTAATAATGTTACTTTTTACTCTCTTCAAATTTGCAAGCTCTAAAATCTCTAGACGTTAGCAAGGGTCCGGATAGAATACCTCCTATTTTTATAAAATACTGTGAATCGTTATCGCTTCCTCTTTGTTTAATTTTTAGTAAATCCCTTAGTTTGTCGCACTTTCCCACCCAGTGGAAAGAGTCCACAGTTGTTCATATCTACAAAAAGGGTGATAAGATACATATTTCCAATTATAGACCCATTTCTCTACTATCTATATTTGCCAAAGTGTTTGAGTGTCTTGTCTGTATCTCTGGCCACTTCTTATCGTTATGTTTATAAATGATCTGCTAAACTCTGTCAAACTATGTAATTGTATTATTTACGCGGATGACCTTAAAATGTACAAAGTCATAAACAAGGTAGTTTACGCAGAGGACTTGCAGGATGACCTAAACAATGTTAAAAGTTGGTGCCTAGTAAATGACATGAATCTTAACGCTAGTAAATCCATAACATTTACACGAAACGCTTGCTCTTAAGAACTAATTACAAGCTGGACGGTGTCGCCCTTCAGGAAGTTCTTCTTCTTCAGGAAGAATATAAGAAAGCTTAAAGTTTTAAATCAAATTGTTTTTGTTTTAATTTGTAGCACTATTGCATAAAAGCAGCGTATTATAAAAGCGAAATGCTCAATCGCCAAACGTACATATGACGTAAAATGTACATACATACATAACGTCACGCCTTCATTCTCAGAGTGCTGTAGGCAGAGCTACAGAAATACCAACAACTCTAACAGTACTTGTTGATAATTCTATAACCACATTCTGCACAATCAGGCCAAGAAGTTTACTAGAGTATTAGTGACAGGTTGCAAGCCCATCGCCTAACAGTACTACAAGCCCTCATTCCCTTAGTCGCCCCTTATGACATCCACGGGAACACATGGAGTGGCAATATTCTAACCCGGCAACCACACGGGAAAACACGTAAAATGTACAAACTATACAAATGTACAAGAAGCAAAATGGATAATAATGCTCAGTAGGCAGGGTGGTTTACCAAAGACCCGACGCAAAAAGAGGGTATTGTATACCTAGTCGTAAGTGTGACATGTGTATCTGTGTCTGTCTGTGAATCGTAGCTTCCACTGATAGACCAATCTGAAGTGTCATGTCATATGTTAAATTGTCATTTTATGTGAGAAAATTTGCGATTCCGGTAACCTTCGGGGAGGGAAGATGGCCGAATGAAAAATGCCCGGCTTTTACTTTTGATTTATTCTGTTTACTGATTTACTCTATTCACTTGACATTGGCGAAATCACTGTGTAGACCGCCATTTAATAAAAAAGAAGAGGAAGAAGAGAAAATTTGCGGCTGTGTGAGGAAACCTGTGTTACCATGTTATGATTTTTTGAAATTGCCGCGGATTTCCTGGTTCAGCTTTCGTTGGCCAGACGCTGCAAAGTATGTAGGTACATTTTGCGTATTATTATTTTCTCGTATCGTACATTTCGCGTGTTGCTCATTCTAACTTTGCACATTTTACCACTAAAGCGTGGAATACATTTTGCGTATTGTACAATCATCATAATGTACATTTGTCATGATGTAGATTTTGTGTATGTACATTTTGACTGTTTGCACATTATGCGTGCAGTTAGCATTTTGCGTGTTGTACATTATCAGCCGAAGCCCAGTTAACGAATGGCTAAAAAGGGTAGAGTGCGTGAGCAGGAACCTTAGCAATGTCTTCAGAAATATGTTCAAGATGCTTAGGGAGTGAACATACTAAAAGTCCCCACTTATAGTAGGTAATATTGTATTTTACCATAAAACTACATATGTATATTGATAGAAAAGTGGCTTATTTTTAGAGAAAACATTTTAAGTAACAAAAACAAAAAGTTTTAAGAAAGAATATCGATAAACGATGAAAAATTATGACATTTCGTGGCAGATTGCGCAGAAACTATAACTGATACCGCTTTTGTATGTTTAAAAGTTGATAGCACGGTTATCAGGGGGTTGTTCTTTCCCTTACATTTTTCATGTACCACGTACGGTTTTTGTTTTTTTTTTAAAAAAACCGCGTTTCTGGGCATTTTTGGCACTGCGGAATCTATTTGTAAACGAACGTTAATAAAATATCTCACCCAGACCACCTTGGATACACCACTACCACACATCATACTTACTTCCATCTCGGGTGTATATGTATTTTATAGAACGTTTTATACTGCTTATCGCTTAACCAATACAAATATTTATATACCGAATTTATACGAAAAGGCTTAAAACTGTTGACCGGTTGGTGATAAATTAATATTCTTAAGGACGACATATATTCTTAATTGGTGAAAACGTGAGGTATTCATAAATATTTACCGTTCTGGAGCGTGTAGCTCAAAAATGGTCATGAATTTGAAAAAGTCTATAAAACAAATACTGTCCAAAATTGTATAAAGTTTCATCTGCTCTTTGATTTTTGTTCTCTACAACGCACCATTGGGGGAGCAAAACAGGTGCCATTTTTAGGTTTTTTACTTATATTCGAGATATAAATCCTTATATCCTCCCCCCCGGCTCACCTTCTAGAAGTGGGGACTTTTAGTATGTTCACTCCCTAATAAGCACCCTGAACACTAAAGACAACTAAAGGAATTGCTTAGGTTCCTGCTCACGCATTCTACACTTCCTTTCTCGACTGGACTAAAGTCACGGTTTTCTGGTAAACGTGCGATATATCCGCAGATGTAGGTTGTTGTTATAGTTTAGTTAAAAATCTAACCAATTTAAAGAGATAAAATACTTACGGTGGGCTTCTCTGTCGGTCACATTTTTAATAACAGTAATCAGTTTCAGTACATTTACTTTCAAGATTATTTGAGCGTACGTACTAAGTAACTCGGCAGAACAATAGAACCCAAGAACAAAAGATACCCAAGTTTGTGCCCGACATCTCCGACACACGGATATGATAACAACGTCTTATTATTGTGCAGGGTGCTCCACGACTTGACGTAAATATTACACTAAAAGAAACCCCGGCTGAATTTAAAATAATACGATAACATGACAAAGGCAGTGTGGTTTTACCCAATAGAGAGAATAATAGAGGCCCTGATCGATGTTAAATTGATAATGCAATTTAAACAAAAAAGAAAAATCGTTGCAATAAACGTTGCGTGAAAAGAACAACTGTACTCGAAAACTGCAAAAGACGCAAAGTCTGTGTATGAATCAGTGCTTTTGGTCTATTTCCAGCATTTATCATCCACAAAGAAGTCAAACAGCCTGTGGTGCATCTGTTCGATCTCAGGTCAACAATAAGCATTTACCTTTCCACAGCCGGACTAATGTATCAAACATCAATTTCAGTTTTAACTTACTTTAGTAAAATACTGTTTATAGTATAAATACTGTTTATAGTAGCCTTCCTATTTTACTGTCTCGCGTAAGGTGAGAAAAGTAGAGTACATTCCTGCGGGATAAAGCTGTTTTTGTCTTCGTCGCTCTGGGACCCTACATTGAACTCTGGACTCGGTCTTAATTTAACACATAAGACCTCGCTACGCTCGGGGGTTAAATCTGGAGTCTTTAGTTACCTGCAGGAATCAATATTGCATTCGTGACATGAAACAGTGCTTTATCCCCTCGGTGTGCAATCTAGGTCTATTATTTTTCCATACGAAGAGCGAAAGTTGTAATCTAAAACGGTTAGGTAAGGTCAGTGGCTAATAAAGAAAAAAAAACCGGGCAAGAGCATGTCGGACCATGCTCAGTGTAGGGTTCCGACGCTGTTAAGTACTACAAACATAAAAATCAACAAGTAATAACTAATTTTCTATTTAAAGTCAATTGGTGCCGTCTTAGATGAGTTTAGAAGCTAAATATTTCATAAACGGATTACTTAATCGAAACATTGTTTTTACAAACCCGTAATGTCTTTGAACGACCTATACAACGACACCCCACACAATAGGGAAGACGAGAAAAAAAAACATCCCTACGTTACAAGTAGTGGAGGTACACTAAAAAAACATTTTATTGTACCACTTTCTTAGCGTGACTAATATGCCAAATTACTGATTTCTAGAGTGAATCAACTTTTAAGGTACTCCCCAATTTTCGACATGTCTCTTTATGTCACCTTAATTTGGTAGAATGCAATTTTTTTTTTGATGTGGTCAATATATTGAATAAATCAGACAGTTAAACTTACTTTCTAGCTGACAATTTTAAAAATTCTTCTATTATTTACACAAATATATCAGGTAACGCAGGGGACGACCTTGTCCCCGGGTTTTGTATGAAAAACGTGCATTTTCCACTGCGTTACCATGTTTTTACAAAATTATAGAATTGCTTTATAATTATGAATAGTGAAATCCGAAAATCTGATTATCTAATTTTAACATGTGTAAACCATTATCAATCTCACATATTCTAGTAAGTTTTTATTAGCGTGTAGAAAAGGAGGACTTTAAAAGTTGATTCACCCTCTAGTATTAAGAGTCTCTGCGCTAGAATGCGGATGGACGGACGGACATGGCGAAACTATAAGGGTTCCTAGTTTGCCTACGGAACCCTAAAAAAGATGTTTTGGAATCACTGTACCTAATCCAGCACATTTCGACATTATAGAAGATTCTATGAAATGAAATGAAATAATTTTATTCCGGAAACAGGTTCCATAAAATAATACTAACACAAAAAACGGCACATCATAATTATCATAAACTAAGAAATAAGAAATAAAACTTAAAAAATATCAGCTACTACATAGGCGGGGCGCCACGGGTCACCCCGATCCCGCAATGACAGGCTTGTGGTAGCCCCTCCATTGCTCGAGAAGTGGGCTCGCGTCCCACTCCCTCACCGCCGAAAGCAAAGTGTTGGAGGAGGTGTTGATGGCCTTTCTAGCGGTAGTACTCCTTGAGCGCAGCAGCGCCGGCCAGCCTGGCGCGCGCCCTTCCGCGAACATGGCGCGCCACGCGTCGTTATACTGCACGCGCATATCCCTTGCCGCAGCATAGGTATAATGAGACCACAATTCCACCGTGTAGACGCTTGTGCAATAACTTATAAACAGTTGCCTTCTGACACCTTCGCTGCACTTGGCGAACCTTCTGGCTAGCATATTCGCCCCTACCGTAATAGCTCGTCTCTGTCTCTCTATGTCCTTGTGGTCTTTCATACTCGACAGTAGAATATGCCCAAGGTACTTACTTCACCTCATGTACGCGACGCAACTGTACGCCATTTAACAGCAGTGGAGGTATGTGTGTCGGCGTATTGTCGGCTTCCATGAGCATAAACTCCGACTTGTCGGGATTATACGTCATGTTGTGCTGGCTAACGTATTTCTCGCATTCGGCCAGTTACTCCCGCATAGCTGCCACCGATGGAGCAAGCAGGACTATATCATCCGCATACGACAAGTGGTTCGCCATTGTACCATTAATGGAGCAGCCCACCCCGGTCTCCGTCAGAGCCTGTGATAGGCCATCCATATTATGTATTAAACAATGCTGGTGACATGCTGCCTCCCTGCCTTACGCCACAATTCAGACCAGTAGCAGCTGAGGTAGCTCCTTTCCATCTTACCACATTGTTTTGTTGGGAGTACCACTTTTCCAGTACTTTAACAATTGGCGTGGGTGTTTTTCGTGCATGTAGTTTCTTCCAAAGGAGATGGTGATCGACTCTGTCGAAGGCTTTGCTCAAGTCCAGAAAGCAAGCATATACGGATGTTTTTCTGGATTTGTAGTAACCCACAATCTGCTTGAATATATAGATAGCTGAAGTAGTCGAGACATTACTTTTAAAACCAAACTGGCTGTCAGCGCTATGTAGAAATGGAGTAGCGAGTTGATGAAGCACCCTTTGCAACAGCCTGGCTATCAAGTTCGCAAGAGCAATAGGGAACTCGCACTCGTGACGTTTTTCCTCTTATTTTTACATATAGGTACAATCACAGTATCCGTTAGATCCTGCGGTAAATGTCCAGTTTTGAGAATGGCCGTGAACAATAGGGCCATTAAATGCAGCACAGCCATGCCGCCATATTTTACATGTTCAACAGTCAGTCCATCCAATCCGGGAGATTTCCCGCGTGTCATTTGTTTAACAATATTGGCGAGCTCTGTTGCTGTGATGGTGATCGATATCGGAACGTCAGCGTCAAGGTTTGCGTTAGCCTGTTTAATCACAGCAGGCTGCGGTTGCGTGAAGAGTTTGCTAAATGCCTCTGCAACGTCACCGTCATCGGTTTGCCCGTTAATATGTGAAGTGAAGCTTGACGTGGGTTTTAAAATCTTGTTTACCCGTTGCCAAAATTTACCGAAATTTGTATGTTTCATGCCAGTTGCAATATTGTCCATATCTATTTGCTCCTGTTTATTTTGACAAAACGTAATGCTTGTTTAAATTGCGCTCGACATTGTTTACGTCGCTCGGCCGCCTCACCCGTAGCAGGGCAACCAGTTTGGTGCCATAGACGTAACGTAACGCGCATCTTGAGGCGGCATATTTTTCTGCTGCGTATTTATTCCACCCGGGAACTGTTACGCTTGTTTTTCGTAAATTGTTGCGTCTACACAAAGCTACTCGTGCAGCCTCTTGCATAATAGATACCGTTTTTTTGTAACAATAATCAATGTTGGTAGGTATTTCTGAGTCTATCTTTTCCGCCATTAATTGATAAATGCGTTTGTTAACTATTCGTGAATATTTATCAATTTGCGATGACGTACATGATTTCCAATTGCATCTTGGTAGTCCCGTATTGTTTAATGTATTGCACGAGGTTAATGAGTCTAACTTGAGCTCGACAAACATAGGACGGTGATCTGTCCAGTCACTTATTAGGTCTATGGACAGGGCACTTATTGCATCGTACACGCTCTCAGTCGCCAGGCAGTGATCAAGCCAGCTAAAAGTGTTATGCGCGTCACTGACGTTTGAGTATGTAGCTTGCGGTAGTAAGAGCTGTCGGCATATTTCAAGTTGTATTCTGAACAGAACATTTCCAGTTCATATCCGAAACGGTGTGCAGAATCCGCGTTAAAATCTCCCAATACTAGGCAGTCGGCAGTTCCTCGGTACTCAATAATGGAGTGTATTTTTCCCAAAAATTCACAGTATTCCGGAAAGTTGTCAGTACTGGCCGTAGGCATGTAAACTGTGATAAGAAGTAAAGTGTTCGAATCAGATGTGCTTATTTCTATTGCGCATAGTCGTGGTGAGTCGCAATCTATCGACACCACTTTTAATTTGTTGTTATATAATATACCTACTCCTCCGTGCGGTCTGCCGCGCAGTATGCCCGCTGAACTATCAACAGCTGATGTACCCACACTATTGTAGGTATTCGTTATGAATAGTTTTTAAATAATGAATATCCGTAGACAGTAACCACGTCTCTTGTAAAAGTACGACATCGTTGTCGGTGCACAGGTCGTGAATAAATTTTGATCGGCGGACACACCTACAATTAACCGAGGCTACTTATTTTAAGTTTTGGGAATTGGATCTCCTGTGGTTACTCTTGCGGGTATTATTGTGGTAGTATCTAGCAAGTATAACGCCTGGGGGCCATACATCTGTTTTCATTATGCAGTCTAGTCTGTCCCACGGTATTGTTACTTTAAATTCATTGTAGGTTACTTTTTCATTACTAGGTAGTGTCTCTACACTTAAGACCATTACGCCGACTTCTTTTATATACTCTGCTAGCTTCTGGGATGAGACTGAGCATTCTAGGTTCGCAACATAGATGTTAGCCGTACGGGCAGCTCCTCTGATCATAGTGCTGACGATGTTTGTAGCTGAGCCAACGATGTTTTTGTTACGGGACCGCGGCTTTCGCTTAGTACTCGTAACAAGACTAAAGCCGTCATCAACAGTTTTAGTGCAAGTAAGTAGTTGAGTCTTTTTGCGACATTTCGGAGCTACTTGATGTTGTCGTTGGAACTAGCGTCGCCGAGTTACCTTGCGACGACTTATTTAGATTCTGCCTTTTTGTGTTAGGTCTTAAGGCTTTCGTCTGTAAATTCAGAGGCGTCCCAGTTCTCTGTGCTTTAACTTTCAAACGACGCTGCAAAGGGTCCGTTACCGGCGAGCCGTTGTTTTTTAGATCTTGAGCGGTGGTAACTGGTGTTGGGGGCTCCGACTGCGGTAGCACTATATCGCGATAGCTTCGCTTAGCTGGAGGCGCTAAATCAAATCTATTATCGTCATAATTGTTAAAATCGTTAATCCCTATGGGCCCACTGTCTTCTACCCTAGTTTTGTATGGGGTAGCGTTTTGTAACACTGGGGGTACGTGCACATTGCTTTTAAACTGTTCTAATTGTCTTTGGAGAGATTCAAGTTGGTCCAGTGCAGTGGGGCGAAATTATGGTGAATGCTTGCAATATCAGCCGTGATGGATACAATATCCTTTAACAGCCGTGGTACATCGATATGGTCGAAAGTCACTGGGGGTAGCTTGGAGAGCTTCCGCGCTACGAAGATTGGAACGAGTTCAGAATCCGCTGCTCTTAGAACTTTCAAAATACCTATATCTTCCAATTCCCGCTGTGCTTTCCCCTCGTTTCTTCTTACAGTCAATCGTTGATTGGTAGAGACTGCCTCGTAGAGAAGAGTTTTTGCAGCGCGAATGTCCGTTACACTAAACCCTACATATTAGCACTATGCTCTCGTCATCCATTATATTCAGCTTGTTCTGGACGAAAGCTAGTAGTTCGTTAATAATAACGTTACAGTTAGTACATTTTGTCATGTTTTTAATATTATTGATAGAGCACACGTGCGGAGTGACAACCCTGCGCGGCGGCCATTGGAAGACTGAACTAAGTTTCTATACTAAGTTTCGGAATCATAAAGGAGCCAAAATCAAAATCAAAATATTTTATTGTTTAAGTAACTGTAGGTTAACATGCGAGATAAACGCATTATTGTGTGTCAATTCCGGTACAGCCTAACATTTAGTATTTTTATAAGCGGGCTGGTTTCCGCAACTCGACGTCTAGCTCTTATTTTGCGTGTGGATGGGGATGGGGATTTAATCAAGACAGAATACAGCCTACCTTAAAATGGTGTACGATTTTTTCCTTGCATATTTAAAGCTGCCAAATGTTAAAACTATATCTATTTAAAAGTAACTATGACTAACAATATATTTTTTACATTAATATTATTTACTAGGTACCTAAATTTTGTCTTAATCAAAGGCATTACAATATTCCAGTATTTTCTAAAAAATATTGAACAATGTAGAAAAGTTGACTTAAAACCCAGTGCAGCATTATCGCTGCAAGAAAATTGCTCCCTTCACGCTCTTCCCTTTTAACTTCTTTCGCTGTCCGATCGTTTTAAGCATTTTAACTCCATGGCGTTTGTACTGGTCGATTAATTTTTTTCCCGTTCAAGTTTAGAATTTTAAAATATCAAGGCTCACAGCGCTGCTTTCATGGGACATTATACTACCTCTACAGAACGTGAAACTCTAATAAGGCAAAAGAATCTCTGCATATGGGCATTTCTATCTAAAGTGGTACTTGCCATTTTTTCGATGTTCCCTGACATGTTTAATTATTTTTTCTTAGTATGAATTAGGAAAACCAATGAATGTTACTTTGTTTTAAAGTTTACGTTTTCAACTTCCTACTTGTCTTATTTAGTACAGAGTAAATCTAATCTGATATATCAAAAAACCCATTTAAAAATACACCTCCAGCGAGCCCCAATACTGTTCCCTTAGATACTATGAATGTTCAAACTACAATATCTCAGATTTTTTATACCACGGTCAACCAAGTGATACATTTCTGGGTTAGTTTTGACTTTAAGCAAAGTGATTTTGGTAATCTACATATTTAATTTCGTTTATTTTTATTTAAATATAAATTTTAAACGTTGTCCCCACGAAATAGCTTAGGTGGACACGTCCACCTTAGTTACGCTATTTTTAAGTAATATACGAAAAAAACTATCAAAATCGTAAGTTTACCTGCTACCTAGCAACATTACTACCATAGATAAAGTTTATAATCTACCCAAAAAGCCGTTAAAGGAATCAAATGTGACCCCGCAGCATGCCGTGTGGTGCTCAGGTGAGTTTTACCACGTGTTTTGGTCCAGTTTAGTTATCATTTTTTGTTACCTAAATAAGAAGTAATGAAAATAGAAAAAATACCGAATTAAGCATCGTTTACTAATGTTTATTATTGTTTTCACATATAAGATTTAACTTTTGAGGTTAATTTATTATAAATATTTTTATATTTTATGACGTGAGTTCGTTACGTCCTGTGCGTTACATTTCATAGCGTCACGTGTACGTGGACCAGTAAATTTAACTAACTCGACACATTAGGCCGTATACATAGTGCACGTAACTAGTTTTAGCCTTTGGCTTTGTTTGTGTGAGTTATGTTTATTTAATGAAAAATATTTGTTATTCCGTTTATGATTTCCATAGTTTAGTATATTATTTAAATTGATGTGATAAAGTCAGTAGGTACTATAATGCACATTTCTGATATTATTGAAATATCTCGGATGTTTTGTAAGCGTTTTGTTGCCGGTGACTTCATTTGTCGCCATTCCCTTGGAAAGTACCTCTTCATTTTACAGAATGGACCGCTGAAAGAACTTTTAGAATCGGTTCAGTAGTTTTTGAGTCCTTCGAATAGACAAATATATACAAATAATTATGTAGATATGTTTCCCCTTTATCATATAATAATATACATATCTTTTTATAGATATATATTTTTTAATTCATTAAATACATTCCTTTTATTGGGGTAATTATAATACAATACACTTACAATAAAAAAAAAATGTATTGTGTTGTGAATGAATTAAATTTCCTATTTTACCTTAAGTCTAACAACGGAACCAAACCCTGTTCAGACTTACTTGTCTTAAGTAGTATTTAAACCACTTTCAAATAAAATAAAGCATTCATTGGCCAAGTGATCTCCAAAATGTTATCTCAGTTTACTTTATTTACGATAAAAGACCGGTTTTAGACGTTCCTAGGGACCATTTCATATTAATTATTGGAATTAATAGATCTCATTATGCGTAAGTATATGTTTACTTAAGATAAAAAAATAATAATGTTATGCATATTGTGATTATTGTGATCTCTTCTTTACTTTGTCCGTAGAGTTACGTGAGTGTCTACTTAGTTATTGTCCCCAATTTTTTGATATGTTTTGTTTTTCTATTAATAATTTAAAGGGTTAATTTTCATGTTTGATAAGGGAAAAGACATATTTTTATTTTATTTACTTTTTATTTTGTCACTACCGGCGACAAAAAAGGGGCAATAAAACTAAAAATAAGTTACCGTTTAGTTACATATCGTAACAAACAGGTTAAAATATATTTTTTTTTAAAAAACCTTACAACTTTTTAGGTATATGTTTATTCAATTGGCTTTTTGTTTCAGTGCTATATTTTATAAAGTAAATTTTGTTCAATAACAGTTTTTCCTTAATTTTCTAAACCAAAAGTAATTTGTAACGAACTGGACCACAAAAACACTACCTTCAGCATAATAAATTCATTTTAACAGGTTTAAATTAATAAAATAAGGAAACAATTTGTATTTTATTAAACTAAAGTATATTTACTATCGACATAAATTATGAAAATTGATAAAATATGATAAAAATAATGGCACCTACCTTAAACCAAACGGTACAACCTTAAATAGAAATGCCCATATCACGCTGGCGCTGATATTTTTCCAGACAGTTATTTACTAGTCACGGCGCGAGTGGCGTTTAAGAGTGCGCCGAGGCAACGATACGTAATTACGAAAAAAATGCGTTCGTTTGATCGCCTGCTGCATTGTTTTTACTGAAGCTTTAGTTATGCAATTCATATGTAAGATATTTAAGGAATCACTCTATTTATCATATACTTTAGAAACACGATTACTTGTACTTCCCTCGATAGAAAACACATCCAAAGATACCTCTACATAACAAAATAAACACCTTAGTACGGCGTAATTACTTCACGGAAGATCATCAGTTTTGGATTTACAACAAAACTACACGTCTTCTATATATTCTATACTTTAGATTTGAAAATGTGTTTTTATTTTACTAATATGAAGGAAATACCTAAATTCGCACGCGTTTCGTCCATTTTAGCCAGAGCCGTCACGTTTCCCCCATGTCCGCATTAGTCAGGCTTCGGCCGTCGGACGTGGAGGCTGTGTCGCTTGGTGGTTGGTTGCGTTTATCGCCATTTTTGTGATTATTCACTTTATTTTAAATGGGGAACAAACACAACCAAGAAAGGAAGAGAAAGGGTTGGCAAAAGCACAATGCTAAACGCTTGCGTGAAGAAATGAAGTTAGTTAAAATCGTAAACCTACTGATAGTGGAGTAGTTCTAAGAAACCTGATTTGACAGTTGTCAAAATGCCACGCTAAGGGAGGAGAAAATAAATCGGTAGCAACATAGACTGATTTTCGAGATGTATCGATTTGTATTACTAAGACTTTGTAATCGTTTAGTTGTAGTCTTGATGTTTTGGGCCAAAAATTGGTTTATTTACACAAGTAATTTTCAACAACACGCGAAGTTCTTTCAATTAGTAGGTAGGTATATAAAAAATACACTTCTATGGTGAATATTTACCAAGATATAAAAGTAGTTTAGCTAAAAAAACACATTTACAGGCAAAACAAGCTTCTTAGAACGACCCGAGGTTTTTTTTACTATAATTAACTATATAATATTGTTACTTCTTGGGATGGTTTCAATATTTCTAGAGCAAGACATCTCCAGAAATCTGAATACAAAGAGAATACTCCGTAAGAATACTCAGTACCTAACAACTATATTTCAACAAATGAGTAAAATTGCAAAATTATTCATATTTTTTTATTTATAGGGTTAATGTTCCAGTTGTTGGCACTTCGCTACAAAGCGAAGAGTTAGGTACCTAATGAACCGGTGAGGTATGCGTAAAAATAGTAAGAGGTGTATAGGAAAACATTTTAATAAATTTAGTATGAATTTTCACATTATCTTTATATTTTTTCAATTTACAGAGTAAATGAATTGGTTGACATCGATTATAAAATTTACCACACAATGGAATTGTAAGTCCCAAATACGAATTATTTTTATAGAATGAGGATTACAAAATTTCATCCAAAAACTAAATCTGTTAATAAATAAATTATAGTTAAATCAAAACGTTCTGTTTTATTACAGGATGCCAATGGACCAAATTTTTTGTCTTTCAGTGGATGGAGAAATAGACAATGACATTGCTTACTCACACAGACAAAATAATGCCGTGAAGTAAAATCCGATATTGATTATTGTTGTTACTTATGTCCTAATATTTTTTTCTAAAGATACCTGCGTACATTATTCATTACATTATATACATACAAACATTAAGTAGGAACTTCTAAATATGTGATTGATACAGCAGCTTTAAGTTTTTAGTTTTTTAAAACATCAATTTAATTTTATACTTTATAGTGATCAGAATCAGACATTGAAGTTTTTGCGGAAATAATCATGGATAAACATTCGTACAAACTAAGATCCTTTTTTTTAAAGACGGTTAAAATACCAAAACCTTCTCCTATGTGAAACAAATACTTTTCTGAAAACCGCATTAAAAACGGTTCAGCCAAACGTGAGATAATCGCGGACAAACATACATACATACATACAGGTCAAACTGAGAACTTCCTTCTCTTTGAAGTCAGTTATAAATAATATCGTGAAGAAAGGGTCCATGACTGGGATTTTTGCCCTACTCAGCCGTTCTTATTACTTTACATTAGGTATTGAGTTCACTTTATTTTGTGCTTAGAATATTGTCAATAAAGGTAATTAGGTTTTATTTCATTTCAATATACAGTCACATTAAATCACGGGGTTGTTGAGCCACCATAGAACTCTGTCCTAATGACAGCGTCAAGTCACGCAAAAGAAATTATTTACGTCAAAATTTACCGTCAACTTTCTATGAAAGGGTTCTCCCGGTAACCTTCGGAGAGGGAAGATGGCCGATTGGAAGATGTACGGCTTTTACTTATGATTTATTCTCTTTAGCCGAACAATTTGCCCAATAAATATTATAAATAACTTAACACTAGCTAAATACACCATAGATGTACAAACGACATTAATTAAAAATTATCTATCTATCTGTGAGTGGGTTCTAGAGTGGCTCAACAATCTCGTGATGTGACTGTACCTCAACAATACAAGTAATTCAATCCTACCTTACCTACCGACAGTAAACAAAAAATTTAAAAAAAAATGTAGACTGAAAAAAGTTTTTAACTTCTTATAGTCAATATTTGAATAAAAGTATTCGGAATCGATTATGTTTTTTTATTTTGTAAACATTGGTAGCAACCTCCGCGCCTAGTGGATCGGCGCACGGCTCGTCAGGCGCGGCGCGCGGCCGGCGCATGGCTCCAGCTCGCTCCTTGCTGGTGTGCTATACGCACACATACACAGAGTGCATAAAATACCTAAAGTTAATGAGCGCAAAAAGCTCGGTGCCCCCTTAATGGTTTAAGATAGGTGAAGTCTCACTATTTGTAACGCACCTGGTCCCCGCCAGGATATCCGGGTAAGTTTTGTGTTAAGTATACGACTGTTTTGCTGGTTGGCCCCATTTTTGTTGTTACTTCGGTTACTTTTGATGATTGTTTCTTTTTAATTTACCGTTTATTTAAAAAAAACAGTACATTGAGACTAGGCAATACAGAAGAACGCGCTTAAAAAAACAGTGATTCTAAAATAATTTGGCTTTTGAACAAAAGATTACTTAATTTAAAGAAAAAGGTCATGAAAACAGATGTGTTTTAAATATTTTAACATGTTTGACACTATTTCTGGAATCAAGTGGTTGGTCCGCGCTGTCTTGAAGCATACTCGAGTATGTGCTCTATTCGCGACTGAGAGGCCCTCTAGCGCCTACATGAGGAACGCGATTTTACTATCTTTTAATAGTTATACGTATCATCAGGCAGCGATGGCGATTTTTACCGCAGGGCTAATAAAGGAACCATAAAAAGTGAAACATTTATAAAACCACTGTCAGAAAGTAATTCTGATTTTTAGTTCTATTTATTAAGATATCTATGGCTCAGTCAGTTTTTTGTTCTTAGTTTAAAAAAAATGGAATCGTTCAGAAATTCCGATTATGCGAATATATAAAGATATACTATTAAGCTACATTCTGGGATGCTATTTTATACGATCCTTTTGTTAGTTTAGACGGGACAGACTGATAGAAAAAAATGAAAAATTATTCATGGACAATGTACACCCCGAAACACCCCCGATGTACCTTGGACATTCGTTATTGTACCTGGGACATATTTTTTGCCATTTAAACATATAATAATCAACTTAGGTTGAAGTAGATTTTTATACCTTTTTGTGTAAAATTTACAATGACTCAAATTTTCTTCCTGCCCTACAAAAACGGGGTACCTCCGTGTGATCAATTAAAAACATAAGCAAAAGTTGTCATCAAAATTAATTACAAACCTAATACATATTTCACTAGTCGTAAAACATGCAAAATAGTAAGTATTAGAAAACTAAAGACCTAGCTTAGCAAAAATCGAAGAAAGTTGTACCTTGGTCGGTGTCCAAGGGACAACGTAAGTGCGGTGTCCAAGGTAGAACAAAGCTCCTTTTTTTATACAACCTTCTTAGGCTACACTTAACGCTTAATAAGTAAAGTTAAAATGACCTCACTATTCGATTGCTATTTAATGTAATTTTTCCTGCACTATTAAGTTTTATTAAAATCTACCACACACTTAATGGAAAAACTTACTTTTACTTTCTTTTTCTAACAGATTTTAATTTTTAATTTTCTCTATAATATTCGATGTTGACATTTAACGATTCAAATAACAAATACCTAGTTATAGCTTTAAAGGAACACCAGGTAAAAAGAAAGTCAAATTTTAAATCAAGAGTCACAAACATAACACAGCCACAGGGAATATTTTCAAGTAAAGGTCGCCCCCCGTCGCCGTCAATGTGCAAGTTGCAGCCAAGTTCAATGAATGTGTCGTGCGTAAAAAAATTAAGTTCGATGATGTCGCTCACGGACATGGCGAATTACGAAGTTATCGGTTTTCGGAAGCGTGTATCTTTTAATTTTAAGAAGTAAATTTATTAAATGTATTGTTATTTGCAAGTGTAGGGTTCGAATATTACCTATAAGTACAAGTTTTAAAATTTTACTAAAGAATATATTATTTTTTTAATTAGGGGCATCCATCCCTATTGAAAAGGAATAGATGCCCCGACGCCTTGTGAGTATAGATGCCCTTCAGGTTTAAGACCAAATCACTGATGATTAGATACAAAATTCAATGTGTAATGTGAATGTGTAAGCACTGGTTACATGAGGATTATACTATTTATGGTAACAATTGCAGCAAAACATATAAATTCAAGGAAATTTAAGAAGTGATTTTCTGGTTTTTTTAATAACAGTTGTGTACAGTCAAGGTCATAAATGTATGCACTTTAGTACCTTGTCTATTAAACGTCATGTTTAAACTGCCATATGAAATTGACACACCGATTAAAGTGACAAGGTACTAAAATGTATACATATTTATAACCTTGGCTGTACAAATTAATGTACTGTGTTATGTGCTATTGACAAGTTAATAAGATTTTTTTTGTTATAATTTAAACGGAAGTGTTTTATGCCTTTTAGAGAAATTAAAATAAAACACATTAATTATACTTGTACTTAATATATCCCAAAGGGCAACTATCCTCATAGTGATAAAAGCATCGGGGCATCTAACCCATATTACGAGTATAGGCATCTCTAGTACTCGGAATATAACTCGTTTTTAAAAAGTATGTTACTTTTTTAATCGATCGCTCCTTACAATGAAGTAACTAATAGATATGGTTTTCATGACAACTAATAATCTGTTGATTTATTATTATATTTTCTAAATCAAATAACAATTTCAAAATGTGGGGCAACCATCCTACTTTTACCCTAATTTCACTACGCAATGCTGAACTAAACTTGCAACCAAGCTTTGCGCTTTTTGTCAGGGAAATAAATAACAACAGTTTTTAACCGCAACTTGTTGACCTGCAAACGCCCTGGAAGATTGCCCTGTAAACCTAGTAATCATTGCAATCATGACTAGACCTCGCTATCGGAGGTGCAAATTGGTAGCTATCAAGTTCTTAGGGATGAGTAAAAATATTTATGATGTCGATATCGATGTTCTTACTTTTTCTGTACAACAAGTTTTATATGTAGATACCTACACCTACATATTTTAGACTACAATTGAACAAGTTTTTTTTTGGGATCCATGATAAAAAAATAATACATAAGATATTGGGTTTATCGTTAAATATATCATGACTGCACTAGATTACTGCAGAGAAACTGAAAAGAAAACTGATCGATCATTAATAATACGATAATCAATATCCCTATTGGCGGACATAAAAGAGAGATTTATGGATTAATTAAGATTTAAATCATTTATGAATGGTTCGTGCTATGAAGATAACGATAATTTGTTAGTAATGATGAAAGATCACATATTTTTATTTATAGTAATGAAAAATATTTAACACATTCATTTTGTCATTATATAGTCCTGTTTTATAAAATAAACAAGTTTAATTAAAGTCCTAGACTCTCATTATGGTAAAGAAAAAATATCGACATATAGCTATAATTATCGACATAGCTATTTCAAAATAATTTTAACTCATCTCTAAGAACTTGACAGCTACCAATTTGCACCTCCGATAGCGGGGTCTAATTATGACTCTTAGGAACTCAACAAAGCAATACTCGTAAAAGGAAAAATACCGTGGATATCTCAATAACAAAACTATTCTGCATTAAAGTTCTGCTAGCTGAGCGTTCGAGTATTACTTGCTTACTCGTACTCTCGGGTACTAATCATTGATTGCCGAGCAGAGCATCATGTTACATTATTATGTGAGTAGCGCCGCCTGGCGTTGATCTGGTGCTGCCTGCATTCAACGGATCCTGGCAACCATGTCGTGGGGCACCGCACGGGGCAGTTTTCAGTGACGGTAGCGGTCCCGGTCTTGACTCTCGGTAAGGAAAAAATCGTGTACTGAGCCTGAAAACGTGTTCCTGGGTCTTGAATGTTTTATACATATATGTATTCTAGTATTGTTATTGTCATCTAGTACCAGCAATAATATACTATCCAAAATTGGGCTTATTAAAACTCACACTGGAATGTACTGCAGTAAAAAGATTTCTGGGTCAAATATTTATTAGACAAGTATATATAATTAAATAAGTCAGCTAGGCCACCTATCCCGTTCATAGTCCTCGATAGTTTTTATTTTTCTTAAAATTCTAACCATATTGATCTTTCCGATGTTAAATTTTATAAATTGTGTCTCTAAAAATGTGAATATTTTACTCACCGGTTAAATACCTAATACTTGTTTTAATGTATCGGATAAACCGCGGGTATCACCGCGCGGCGCAGTTAAATAAACCCTCACCACAGTCCTATGAATGCTCAGTTCTTGCGGGCTAACCACTTGGATCTGGCTTGGCGCGTTCCTTGTGTGCGCTGAGTGCCACTGCGCGTTGTCGGCAAGGTCCGCTCCTACGGGACACATAATTTCCGTAGTGCATAAGTGTTTAATGAAAACACAAATCCCAAGATAGAAGAACAAGCTTTAAAATGTTCTGTGCCTGGTGACCTTATTATAAAATAGTATTTTTTTATATACATAATTAATTGCGGGCAAAGTATACGTCAGATCTAACTTTAAATAGCCTTCTGTGTTCTTCATATTTTTTACATTATTACTACTTAATTCAGCAGAAAAATATTATTTTGATTTAGTGTCCCGCGTTACTTAAAAATGTCGTTGCAGAACAATTAAGAACAAATACCATTCTGATTTGACTCAGTAAGCGTAAATAACCATTGATCATAATTCATATATTATATATATTAAGGGTGGTTGTTTAATATCGTTTTCTATTGGGAAACGTGGTTGCTCAACAAGGTAAGCTGACTCCAATTCGCCCGGTAGGCTATCATATCGCACGGACATAATTTGTAATAGGAATAGGTTTTTTACCTCTCCTCGTCGTACAGGGTCTTATCTAATACACATATATTATGTACTTAGGAATACATTTTTATTTTATTGGCACATGAATAATGCACGCGTTGGGAGCGAGACCCCCGTGGCAAGGCCGAAGAGGGTCCGCCGCCGCACTGCCGGTGAGACACGATTCATACCCGAAAGGGTATTCTTATATACACTTGTGCAACTCAGACGCGATCATCTCATGGTTCAACTACGACTTCGTTGACCAAATGCAATAGCAGTATAATAAATAAAACTTAAAGCTTGTCGAAAAACAGCCACTGGCGACCGTAACTTGACCCTGGTAGGACACAACTTAGTACTTATACCAAGGTCGTTGGTCCTTGCCGAGATAACACGTCCAAGCTCGGGCATCAATTTATAAATTGACTTACAAATTGACTTAAAATAGAAAATTCGTTATTACTTGTCAATTTTTATGTACTTAACGGCTTCGGAACCCTACACTGAGCATGGTCCGACATGCTCTTTTCCGGTTCTTTAATTTATGCGATGATTGAACAATGTTTACCGGCTTGCTTACAAAGCACTAGGTGGCGCGACGACAAAGGAAATGTAATCCATCAGGACCAGATAAATAACACTGACCTACTTTTGAACGGCTACGGCTTCCCGCTTGTTATTTTATTACTTAAAAGAAAAAACACTTGAACCTTACTTATGTTATGATCTTGTAAAATGTCTAGGCTCATAGCACTGTTTTCATGTGGCATTACGAATATTATTTTAGAGCTGCTGCAAGGTTGGCGTTAAACCGCTGCGAGTTTCGCTGGTAGGTACTGTCTTTTTTTGCCAGTTGTTTCCGTTTAACTTTATTTTAAACCAGTTTTCGAACGGGACACGTCCGTTCCTGCCGGAATATCCGGGTAAGTTTTGTGTCGAGCCTCGAGTTCCGTTGCCTCTAACATTCTGCTGTCGGTCCGTTTTCATATCGTACCTGTTTATTTTTAGCGAACCCGCTACCCCGACCCGGAAATGGATTTGTTTTATGAGCTTACTTCCGGGACTTACCATACTGTTGGTCGTCGATAAGTTCACTACATAGACTACGTGAGGTGACTCCGAGTCACAAGCTGTTCCTCCAGCCGCCACAAACCCAGCGCGACCGGCGGCGCGCCCACTGCTGCACGCGCTGTCGAAATACGACCCCCGGCAGAAGCCTTAAGTGTTCACACCCGGTTATCCGGTCGTCGTGCTCTAGTGAACGTGTTCTTCTGTAATTTTAATACCCAGTTTAAATTGTCACCGCATTTATTAAGGTACCCCTTTTTAATAACCTAGTCCTGTAGAGTAATAGTTTAGCGCGCTTAGCTAGAACTTTGCTATTTTCTAGGCTGATTTTTTGACCTGCGCGTACCACGTTCGTTATCCCCCCTAAATTCTAAAAAAGCCCGCGCGCCCCAAACACTATCTGCCCAGTTTCGGTTCTCTTTCAGTTTAATATTCCCTTTGGTTTATAAAAATCAAGGTCGAACTTAGAAGCACTGTAGTGAAAAAAATATAAACATCAACCTTTTGGCCCACTGGCTTAAAAACTACTGCAATTAATGTAAAGTTAAATATAGGAAAAAATAAAAGAAGCAATTAATTGATTGTAAAAGTACTAGATAATATTACAATATTATCTTAAATACGTAACTATAAGGGTGAAGCCAGACGAGCGTAATTGTTTGAGTTGGGAGTAGCGTGATTTCGGTTGCGTAATTTCTGCTTCATTCAATTTCATACAAAACTCCTGTTTAGTTTAAACGACGACGCAAAATGAGTTGGACTTTTGTATGAGGCAGAAATTGCGTGACCGAAATTACGCGACAGACAACTCAAGAAATTACGCTCGTCTGGCTTCAACCCTAATGATAACTAATAATTATAAAATTTGTACAGGGCCTTTATTCTACTGGGTTAAAACGATGTTTTAGTATTGTTTTTAACTTGGTTGCCATTACTGTCAAGTAAATAAGTGTTATCAAAACATAGACAATACGGAAACACGTCAAAGGAAACGTCGTTTTTACGATTTGCTCCTGAATCGTCATATTGCTAACTCGACAATTTAGCAACTGGTCATATTCCCAACTGGAGGTGATTCTCTCAACACAGCGCTGCGTCGATCTTAAAGGTGAAGTTTTTTCTGGCAAGTTTAAGAAGTCCCGTCGGAGCATACAAAACACATTTTTGCGCGTGCCTTCTCAATTAGGCAGCTTTATACGATACTGAACTCGACTCAGTGCCTGCTAATATGGTAGCTATGGTCACGTTACAACCAAACTGGGATTCAAAATTGATTTAGAACTTATCGATCCTCTTACTTTATTAGTATGCAGGAATGTAAAAAAAATATGTAAATATTGAATAGTCTGTATTTCTATTTTTTTCAAGCTAGAGGTAAAGTCTTACTGGAATTCTTGTCTTACAGTGGCAAACCAAATACGAAAGTTTATGCATTGTTTATGCATTCAGGTACCTACTAACACGGTTCGGGCGAATGGCCTGCCTGTAAATGGAATTTGAAATAAACGAAATTGCATTTACTGTTAACTACCTGCAGTGAATCCTATTTTGCCAACTAACGCCCACTGACGACACGTTGGCCTGGTTGGTAGGGACCCTGCATTCAAAGCTAGTGGTCCCAGGTTGAAATCCCGGTAAGGGCAGATATTTGTGTGATAAGCACGAGTATTTGTTCTTGGCTCTTGGATATTTTCTATGTATTGAAGTATTTATTTCTCTATAGAAGTATGTTTATTGTTGTCTTGTACCCATAGAACAAGCTTAGAGCTTTGTTTGAGACTAGGGCAAATTGTGTCAAATTGACCCCTTTATTTTATTAATTTATTTCCTTTTATTTTTTTCATACATTTTTAATGGAATTAATCGTGATTTATTATAAAATATTTTTTCTCAAAAAAGTCATGAATTTTGGTAGCCATCCAAGTATTTATATACTTATACGCTTATATACCTAACTGAAATTTGGCATAACTATAGAAGTAAAGTAAAATGTTGACGTAGTACTATGCGTTGTACGTACGTTGTCTCACCGTGAGCACTTTGGATTCTAGATAAAGCTGGATCGTACCTCCTTCGGAAATACCTATACATAACTTTGAGTCTACTCAAAGTTATGTATTTCCGAAGAAGGACACGTAACTCCAGCGAAAACGGCACTTTTAGAGTACTATTTCTATAAATATATACCGCGCACTAAGATCAATTATGTAGAACAAGGGTAAACATACATGTTTTTGGTTTGCAACGTCGAGTGATTTATTGTTGATTAGCTAATAAAAAATATGTGCCAGTCATTATCAATTTTTAGATCTTGGGAACCGTTTAGGATATATTAAACTCTAAAAGTGCCGTTTTCGCTGGAGTTACGTTTCCTTCTCACCTGCAAATCTCATCCTCACCTCATCTTAAATTATATGCTATAGTACTATTTATTTTTAATTACCTTATAAGTAAAATTCTTGAAAAACCACAAATAGCCAGCTTGTTGCCACTTCCTTCTGACGCCTAAGGATTGAATGAGGGCACTCGTCACTACGCGCTACGGCCGAATGTACTTTACAAAGCACTAAATAGTTTTTGTTGCAAACACCGACACTTTGTAAGTTGAATAAAACCGAAACAAGAAATTTTGTGAGTTTTTGCTTAAACGAATGTTTTTAATTACTTTTTGATAAATGTAATGTTCCCATTAGTTTGTAGGTATTTATTGTCCTTTAAAAGGCCTTTAGGTGTTTAAGGCGTAGATAGGTATGTATATAAATCAAAATAATCTTCTTTTACATCGTATAAAACAAAGTCGCTCCCGCTATCAGTTTTCAGCAATAGATAGAGTGGTTAAATGGGGTTTTTTTATGTAGGTATAATAAATTCTGGAATATTTGCGGATATTACAGAAAACACACATAAACCGGAACAAACGAGGGCGGGTCGCTACTAACATTCAAAATATTCATGTAATTGAATGTAAAAGCACAAAAAAGGTAGCAAACACAAAAATATTTATTAATATTATATCCAAATACCTACTTTTAAATAGTTACTAGAACTAAACAGTTAAAATTGTGCTTATTTATTAATATTTTGCATGAAATAACGACGGAAGTACCTTTGTATAGATTTAATATAAGTTTTAAATCGAAACAAGTGAATTTAACAATAAATTTTTTGAGTTTTACTTACTGCGTCGGCCACGTGCCGCCAATGTTGTGACTTCCAGAGCACGCGTCGGATCAACGGCGGCCACTAGGTACGAAGTTTCTGTCGAACCTTAACGATAAACTATCGCCATTGGTTACATTTTATTGGCTGCAACCAATCAAATGTCCTGAATAGCATTAGCGGGAAAAAACTAAAACTCGGGAATTGATACTATGTTAAGGTCGTCCGGCTGTAGTGGATAAAGAAACTTTCAAAATCTCCGGTCTTTACGTCATGAACTCATGATCTATTTAACACTTTGTAAAGGACGCCAGGCGTCAGGAGGATTTGATGATGATGCCCTTGTCGTTGGAATGCGCGTTGGAGGGCCATTCACCAACCACTCTACCTCAGTCTGTTTCGTAAATGTTGTCTATTAACGCATTCACTGCCACCGACGCAATACGTTCACTGTCATACAAGTTTGTTCCTAGGCCACGCCCCCTGGCAGTGAATGCGTTAAGTTGCAATTTTTTACGAGTCTATGTTAAAACTATTACCTACGTATAATTTAATATTTATATTACTAGCTGAAGTGAAATGTAGAGTGTTTAACTTGCTTGGGTGGATAAATATCTCGCGTGATAATCACTTACTTAGACCCTTGTCGAACGATCTACTATGGTATAATAAATGACGCATGTATGCTTTCATTTTATCTCTCAGTGCTACCCATTTTTTTGAACACTTAAGATTAGATAAAATGGGTGGTACTTGCTGCTGCTGGTCGATGGTGAGTGCGCGGCGCGGCGGCCGAGGCGGTGGCGGCGGCGGCGGCGGCGCGAGCGCGACGGGCCAGGCGGCCTGCACCAGCGACTCCCGAACGAACTGCTCCAAGGACAGCGATTTGCCTGCCAGAAACAAGTTTGTTAGAGTTATAACTAGAACAACACAAGTATAACATTGTATTGCTGAAGTCAATAATATGAAAATTAACAATTATTACACCCATGTTCCGCCTAAATGCGGAATAGTACATTTAACATACAGGGTGCCTCATTTATCGGTCAGTATGGGAAATTCTGAAACAATAAGACAAACGAAGATCTGGTCTTAGGAACCATGTCATCGATTTTAATGCACTTTTTCTTTATATTAAAATCGATTACATAGTTCCTAAGAACAGATCTTCGTATGTCTTCAGAATTTCTCATACTGACCGATTTAAATGAAACACCCTCTATAACCTTTGGAAGGCGTACAGTACCCTAGCAAAAATGTTAAGCACTTTAGTGCATTGTCATAGTAAATTTCAAACTCAACATCAAATGACAAGTATGATATTCACAATGACAACGTTCTAAGTACGAGGGCTGCACTGAAAGTTTCGGGAATCTAATACTTAGAAACATATTTTTGACACATATCATACCTTTTTATAATCTCTAAAGTTTCATTATTTTAACACATAGAAAAAAAAGCGATGGTTCGGTTTAAATTGTTTTTTGAAGTCGTCGAGTCGCTGCTGAAAATGGAATTGTCCCGTGAAAATTTAAGAGCTATGATTTATTACGACTTTAAAAGTGGATTATCACAAAAACAATGTGGAGACCGGATGATTGTTGCTTTTAGTAATGAAGCACCTTCAAAGACGACAATATACAGGTAGTATGCAGAATTTCAACGTGGCCGTCTATCCTTCACGGACGACGTGCGTGAAGGTCGACCAAAATCGGCAGTCACGCAAGAAAACGTCGATGCTGTGCGTCAGCTGATAAAGGAAGACCGACATGTGTCATATCGGGAGATTCAAGAGTGTTTGGGCATTGAAATGAGTCAGATACAAATCATTTTACAGGAACAATTAGGCGTGCGAAAGTTGTTTTCCCGTTGGATCCCTCACTTATTGTCTGAGGAGCAGAAAACGACTCGTGCCAATTGGTGCCTCAGAACTTTGAATAAATTCAACGGAGGAAGCTCAAATGCAGTTTTTAGCATTGTATCCGGTGACGAGTGGTGGATATATGCATATGAGCCTAAAAATAAAAACCAATCTCGAGTATGGGTCTACGAAGATGAGCACAAGCCGACAAAGGTTATTCGTTCTCGCAGCACGGCCAAAAAGATGGTGGCTACGTTTGTCTCCAAATCGGGTCACGTGGCTACTATTCCTCTTGAAGATCGTAGAACGGTCAATGCCGATTGGTACACTACTATTTGTTTGCCGAGTATCTTTGCTGAACCCCGAAAAAACCCTAGTTGCCGCATTATCCTTCACCACGACAATGCCAGCCCTCACACCGCTCGGAAAACAACTGAGTACCTGGACGGTGAAAACCCGGATGTACTGGCCTGCAGCGAGACCTGGTGCAAGCAATCAGAGATTGAGCGAGTTAGGTTATGTGGGTACGAACTGGCAAATAGCTACTGCCGCACGCGCATCGCGCATGGCGGCGTTGCACTATTCACACGGGCTGATATTCAATATCGCCAGCGAAACGACTTGCAAAGCCTGGCTGTTCAATTTCATTTTGATTTTTCCGCTATTGAAATCTGTCAATCTAATTTAATTATTGTTGTTATGTATCGCACCGGTAATGGTGATTTTGACATTTATCTAGAAAATCTTGAAATATTGTTAGGTAGGCTTACAGATGAAAACAAAAGATTTATTTTAGTCGGCGACCAAAACGTAGATTTTCTTTCAGAAAATAGGTTACGAAGACGGGTGGACGAAACATTGAAAAGTTTTAACTGTAAAAACTGCATTAATTTTCCGACCCGTGTGTCTGCGCACAGCTCGAGCTCCATAGACTGCGGAGTTGTTCCCTGCGACCGCGGCGACGTCACGGCGGCGCCTCTGGACACCGTTGTGAGCGACCACAACGCTCAGCTGTTCACGTTAGCCTTACTACCACCTAGTTGTGGCGAACAGAACTCTTTCATTCAAAAGAGATTATTTAAGGATGAATCTATATTTGCATTTAGTATTGACATTAATAATTATGATTGGAATTTTATTTACAATAATTCAATTGACATTAATCACAGATTTACCAAATTATTTAATATTATGACTCGTTACATTGAACTACATTTCCCAATTAAAAATATATTAATAAAAAAGAAAAAACATTTACCTTGGTTGACAGACACCCTCTCGCAATACATTCTAAATTATAATGATTTAACAGACATGAAACGTCAATACCCCGACAATGCTGTATTGACGGACTCCATTTCTCGCTATTCAGAAACGTTAAATGAACGTCAAAACTATACCGAGAGGCGTATTATTGATAGCATGAATCCATCGAAAGAAATATGGCGTGTAGTCAGCGAGGAGGTATCCACTAAGAAAGGGAGTCATATTATTTCTTTAAATGATGCAAATGGTGTCAAGATACAACCTAGCAAAGTCCCGGAATGCCTCAACCAGCATTTTCTTACGGTCGCGTCAAAGTTTGTGGTGCAAATGGACAAATGTAGTAGTATGCGTTACCTCGAGAATTTCCTACGAGATGCCGATGTCCCTGACCTCGAGCTGTCCGCAGTCTCGCTCGCGGACCTGGACCGCGCGCTGCGCTCCATGCTGAAGGCGCGCGCCACGCTCGACGTGTACGACATGTCTCTGGACTTACTCCTGTGTGTCTGGCCAGTCATGCCGAGTTTATTGGTAGAACTTATAAATTGCATGTTCAAAACCGGCGTATATCCCGACGTACTGAAAAGCACGTCGAGTGTGTCCAGTATATAAGGGAAAGGGAAAAAGGTGTTCTGTGGATAATTATAGACCCATAACTATAGTGCCCAATATTTCAAAAATTATTGAATCGATTTTGTCAAACTGTTTAATGCGGCATCTTGAGACAAATGACTTACTGACTGAACTCTTATGTCATTTACAATAATGGCGACTGTGACATAAACGATTCTTAAACGTGTCAAACACGATATCGTTTTAACGCACCTGAATAGAGGCCCTGTCCGCGGTTTGAATATAGGGTTCGGCCGTAAGGGAACTAGTTTTACTATCAGTACTATCACATACTTTGTTGACCTTGTTGTGAAGATGAGAAACGTGAGAAAGGGCCCAGTTTTTTTGCAATTTGCGTTTTGACCCTTGGAAGGGGAAGTCGAAAAACTCTTCTTTTGAGAAGCTCGTGATAATAAGGTAACTTTAGCACCAATTTGTGCGCTGAGGTAGAGCTCCTTAAAATATATAACTGCCTTACACTAAGAACTGCACTTTCATTATATAACGCGATTTTAGAGTATCTACGCAGTATATGATTTTTAGAAGTGAACGCTGTGCTCTCTCAAGAACAATCATAAACGTGCTTGCGCTCCCTCCCCAGACGGCTATGCAAGGCAGCACTCATACATTGGCGCAGTTTTTTAAACAAATAAATTAGGGTTCTGACTCGGTAGCTGTTGCTACGATGTGCTCGGAAAATAAAAGCTTCTCATCTAAGATTACGCCCAAGTACTTCACTGAGGCAGTTCTGTCTATGCTTTTGCAAATACAATGTGTACTATTATGAGTTGACGTGCAAAAGTGGACTTTTAGTGCA
This sequence comes from Acleris holmiana, assembly GCA_949316455.1. NCBI lineage: Eukaryota > Metazoa > Arthropoda > Insecta > Lepidoptera > Tortricidae > Acleris > Acleris holmiana. Next base: position 27,026,165 of record OX438762.1, read on the forward strand.
AGGCACTCAGCGGGAGCAGATGCCAAAGTTTTGTGAAAGCACATGTATTTTGACATTTCAGCGTTTAATGTTAGAAGGTTGTGGCTCAGCCAGTGTGCAATCTGTGACATTCCCTTCCGCACTGTCTTAAATACCCGGTCCCATGAAGCGACAAGATAAAAAAGAGAATGCGGAGGGAGGACTTCGCGAGTTTTAAAGAGCTGCTTCGCCGACCGAGAGGCGTGGAGGATTCCTTTGACGAGGGGGAGAGGAAGCCCGCCCCGCAGGCTCTAGGCCGCGCGGCCAACTCAAGCCTTCGTGCGCCTTTCGTACCTACGGCCACAGCACTCGCGCCCCATGCCAATGGCGCGCCGCTCCGCACCCCACAAGTCCCGCCCGCGCTAGCGCCAGCTGCACGTGCCACGGGCGCCGCTGCCAGCACCGCCAAGAGGGGTGCCTCTTGTTCATCTTCGGGCGGTGGCCCAGTCTGTGCTTACTGCAATTAGTTTGGACACACCAAGGACCAGTGCCGTACAATTTGGTCTCGATAAGCAGAACATGACTGTGTAATAAAAAGGACTGACAGCAGCAAAAAAATCATTATCTTTTTTGTCAGGAGTCATTGCAGGTCGTGATGAGGCGTTATGCGCGCGAGTGGACTAGTGCGTTTGCGAACGCTTTTGTCTTTTGGTTCGGCAAGGTGGCACAATTTACGCGCGGGTGGCAATCCACCGAGTTTATTGAATTTAAGTACCTAGAAAGTTATGGAGTGCGTTTATCTGGACCTGCTGTAAGGCAGCAAACAATTTAGTATCCGAAAACAATATTCTAACCAACGGATCTCATGAGAGTTATCATTTGAAAACTTCCAAATAACAAAGAATATATATATATATATATACATACTTATGGCTTTAAAATGGTTTAGTGTGAAACACAAGGAAAAATCCCCTGGTACGAACTTTATTTCAGAAACTGCTGAAGATAAAAAAATCTCTAAAAATTACGGATACTTACTTGCTACAAATAAAATTGCTCTAACACTTATTTTTTAGAACAAAATCGTTAATAGAAGGGGTAAATTTGCCATTAACCAAACATTGTATTGGAATTGGTAAAATACTTACGAGTAGTCTTTCGGAATGATGCAAAATGTACTTACCTAGCTGTTTAATTCTTAACTAAAGAGACCTCGAGATTATGTCCCGTCAAGGTATAACTGCTGCATAAGAAGTGGGCCTCTTTCTACTGGGTAATACCACATTCCACATTGGGCACTTGATATGTTATCGAATTGTTTTTAACTCGGCCGCCATTACTGTCAAGTAAATAAGAGCTATCATAATGTTGACAACATAATAACATTACAAATGCAACATGGTTGCACTCAGTAGAACAGAGGCCCTTTTCGCCGTGGGACACCGTGTATTAGGCGTCTGTTAAAATGATCCTACCTTGTTGTCTCGATAATCTGCTTCTCTCGGCTCCACGTTGCTCCATCTCACCAACTGTCTACATGCGCCGACGGCGTCCACGAAGCGCACAGTACGAGACACAAAATGCTCACGTGAATCACGTAACAAGTTTAAACAACCTTAGCAAGAACCTAGAGAAAGTGCGGCAGATTTTAGTGATTATAATCCCACTGAACTCCCACTTCTCAATTAATAAGAACCACAGGATATTTCTCGCTCGTCACAAGCAACGCCACCGGAAAGTCATAGTGCATAATTGAACCATTCTAACGTGCTTTGTCATGGTCGCTCAACTATATAAATCGAGATATCTTATCGCCACCCTTGAAATAGGTACCATTGAGAAGTTCCGGTGGCCATCAGTGGTCTTCATCATCAGTTTCACTTCACCAAATGGTACTTTCTGCATGCAAATGGTACATTTATTGTAACTGAAAATACTGAGTTATCTCAATCCCTCACGGAGCCCCTCATCAGATACCAACAAAAAATATTTTTCAAAGCAATTATCAATTGAAGGAGTAATCGCGTAACAAACACACAAAACCCTCCTCCTTTTTACAAAGTCGATTATAAAGTTAAATCATGCTACGTCGCGTTTAACCATTGACTGCTACGAAAGCGTAGCGGCTTCGTCACCTCGTGAATTATTCGTTTGCTCGCTCGCTCATGAAGTTCCTAAATAGGTAGATATTGACAGCAAGTATAAAGAAACAGATGTCAAACTTCATTGTTGCAAGTACCACAATAATAATGTACCGCTGGGGCTGTTATTTACTAAAACGAATTTTGTAACTAGCTTCATCTTGTGATTGTTTTTATTTTCTATAGTTTTATTCATAAGTACTTATCATAACTAACAAAAAACATCTCAATTAAACAATTCGGGTGATGATAAAAAAAATTAAGGTGGCCAAGTGCGAGTCGGACTCGCCCATGAAGGGTTCCGTAGCAGCAAGTAACATAATATAAAAGTTCGTAGTAGCTTTGATCAATGTTTTTATGACGTATTAAAAAAACTACTTACTAGATCTCGTTCAAACCAATTTCCGGTGGAAGTTTGCATGGTAATGTACATCATATATTTTTTTTAGTTCTATCATTCTCTTATTTTAGAAGTTACAAGGGGGGGGGACACATTTCAACACTTTGGAAGTGTCTCTCAACTGTTCAGTTTAGAAAAAAATGATGTTAGTAAAAAATTTGAGTTTCAGTTCTAAGTATGAGGAACCCCCAAAATTTATGGTGTTTTTTTTTCTATTTTTGTGTGAAAATCTTAATGCGGTTGACGAATCTATAAGGGTTCCGTTTTTTGCCATTTGGCTACGGAACCCTAAAAACGTATAAAAATAAATGGCCACATTCTATGATTAAATAAAGTATTTATATATGGGCTAAAATTTCACAATAATTTGGTTATGGAGACATAATATTGTTTGCCTATAGAGGTGATAGTATGATGTACATTACCATGCAAACTTCCACCGAAAATTGGTTTGAACGAGATCTAGTAAGTAGTTTGCACTTGACTTTTTTTTACGGTATTAAAATGGAGTGTTTCACAACACTAAACTGTCAAAAGAGCCATCACTCTTTGCCGCTATTTTAGTTGTACAACATTTTACCTACAACTGTAATTGATAAAAACTTAAAATCTAAAATTTCAAGCTTTTCTCATTCAATATAAACCCTGACAGCCAGTTTAATCAAATGAACAATAAACGTATGACTTCTTTATCGATGCAGTTAAGTCGCAATTTAGGTACATATTTGTAAATAATTCCACCAACTATAAAAAACAACAAATAAACGCAGTCCATTTTTTTAGTTCAATGTAAAAATAATAAACTCTTCAATCGGCATATTCCTATACCTACCTAATCTAAACTATTGCACTGCTAACACCATGCAAACGTCCTTATTAATTTGATTGAATGAAGTTTCCTTTTGGTTTATTGAAAGTTCGCCACGTGAGTTGAGACCGCGGTGCGTCAGAGACACTCGGACAGCGACTCGCTCGGTCAGCGTCGCGGGCACGACTGGAAGCTCGACAGAGTCGCGGAGACAGAGCTCGGCACGCGGGCCCTTATGTAACATAAGTATTGACTCGCCGCAACAAACTTTCAGATATCATTAGAGCTGAAAATGATGTAGGTAGCTGGCTGATTATATCTCGATTTTATTATTTACACTCGTTAGCCTTACAATGTTAAATTAGACTTATTACAGAAAAAACTGGCGAAAAATAGTGCGAGTCAGAATTCGAGCACTGAAGGATTATCATCGATAGTCGTGATCTTGTGAGAACAATAAGTAAAGGGTGAGGCACGAAGGTTGCTACAATAAAGAATCTGTATATTTTTTTTAATTTTGGCATTTTGACATTTGTGGTAATTGTAGGTTATAATTTGGTTAATTAAGATTTAATATGGATCGAGTAGACATTCCAACTAGGATAATTTTAGTTCAATTGTACCATGAACTAAAGTCTATAATTTTAGTACAAAGAGCGTATCGTAGAGAAACAAATCGCGACTCTCCGAGCCGTTGGACAATTCTAAGACTTGTTGCGTTGTTCAAGAAACATGGTTCGGTCAAGCCCAGAGCCTACCATCGTGAGCCAACTGCCAGGACAGCGAACACTATTGCTATGGTGGCCGCAGCCATTGAAGTTAATCCCAGTACTTCAACTAGGCAATTGGCCTTAGACACAGGAGTCAGTCAAAGAACAATTTTAAGAATTTTACACAAGGATTTAAATCTTTTCCCGTATAAAATTCAAATAACAAGCCGTTTAAAGACTGAAGACTTTCCAATTCGGCTACAATTTTGTCAAAAGATAATGAGGTTCGCGGAAGAGGAACATGGCTTCATAAATTCTTTATTCATGTCCGATGAAGCCCACTTCGATTTAAACGGAAATGTAAACAAGCAAAATTGTCGCATATGGGCAGAAGACAATCCCAAAGTCATTCACGAATTGGATTTACATCCAGAACGTGTCACAGTATGGTGTGCAGTTTCTTCAAACTGCATTGTCGGCCCATACTTCTTTGAGGAAAATGGTGCTACAGTTACTGTCACTGGACATCGGTATTTGGGTAACAGGTCTTGTTGGTACTAATGTCTAAATGTATAATGGTTCAAAATGTCTCATTATCAAAATGTACAACGGTCGAAAAGTACCTAAATGTAAACATGTTATAATGAGCAAAAGACAAAACAATTAAATGTCACAAAAACTTAAGAACCTAATTGTATGAGAGACAAAACGTACAAAAAGATAAATGGTCAAGATTCCAAAATATTCAATGGGTTCGAAAATCCCTTTGTCAAATTGTACAAAAGTCAAAAAGTATATTAATGTCAACATGTTTGTAAGAAAAAACGACAAAATGGTAATGGGTAATGATGGTACAAGTGCCGGAATGTTCAATGGGTTAAAATGTACAACCGTCAAAAAGTATGTAAATGTAAACATGATATAATGTACAAATGACATAATGTTTTGATGTCATGAAACCGAGGTGTCTAAAAAGTGCCGTTGACAATATGTGCTAATATCAAGCATTTTTGTAGAGGTTGGAAAAAAGTAGGTTTATTTCGTTATGTGTTTTTGACTAATGACACATTATGTTTATCATTGCTCTTTGAATTGATCGTAAGTGTGAATGATAGAAACTCCTTGAAACTTGACAATGGAATATACCACTTGAAAGAAAACGAAATAACGATGATGTTCAATTTTTTCCGTGTCATAATTCTCGGTACAATGGACGAGCACGAGTTGATTTATTGTGAAAACCAAAAAGGAAAAAGGAGTGCTTTATATGGTTTGCATCGATTTAATTTTAGTAATACTAATAAAAGTGGAACAACTCTGTGGAAATGCGTAAATCGGGATTTATGCGGAGCGTCTCTTACAATAAGTGAAGATACAATTCATGTATTAAGACAAAGTCAGCATACATGTTCGCCATCTTCTACGGCAAATTTTAATTTCTTAGCCAATCAACATTGTAAACAAAAAGTTTGCGAAAGTTACCGTCCGGTGAAAGAAATTTTCGAGGAATGTTTTGAAAATGACTTCATTGATGATGACAATTCTGATATTTGTATGAAGCCAACATTTGAAATGAAAAGGCGGTCGCTTTATAGAGCAAGAAAAAATATTCTACAAGTAAATGCAACAATGTTTAGAAAACTGGAAGAAGTAGAGTTGCCTACGATATTAAAGGACAACTTTCTGTTGTGGGAGGATGGCGTTGAAGATAAAATTTTAGTGTTCGGAACCAAAATGGCTCTGAAGATATTGAATGCTTGTGCAAATCATCAAACGATTTTTGGTGACGGAACTTTTGCGTTGGCACCTGATCCTTTTCACCAGTTATTTACAATTCATTTAGATTATTACAGTACAAGTGAGGAGATAAACGTAGTGCCTGTAATATACGCATTGCTGCCTAACAAAACGACAGAAACATACGTGCGTCTATTTAGTTTCCTCCGAGACGAACTAAAAGTCACAATACAAAAATATAAATGCGATTTTGAAAGAGCCCAAATAAATGGAGTAAATGCAGTATATCCAGAGTGCGACATATCGGGATGTTTCTTTCACTACAATAGGGCAATTTGGAAAAAAGGAAAACAACTGAAATTAGATACGAGTCAAGATGGCAAAAACCTCATAAAACTTACATCTTACTTACCCCTCCTTCCGGCGAATGCATTTAATGCAGGGTGGACGGAAGTTATCAATAATGTTTCGCAAAAAACTGCAGCAATAGAAGCATTTGAAACATATTTTACAAGGCAGTGGCTATCGGAAAATCTGCTATTAGAAGTCAGTACTTGTAACCAGCGACACCGTACCAGCAATAGTGTGGAGGTTTGGCATCGCCGATTAAAAAAGAGAATGCGTTCCAAGTGCAGTTTATTTACATTTGTTGATTTGTTAAGGAAAGAAGCGAAATATCAAGATTCGCGTATTACGAACTCTCTTTTTGAAAAACAGAGAAGAAGAAAATCGGACATCATTTTTGAAAACAAATACAGAAGATTATTGACCCAATTAGGAAATGAAGAAATTTCGCGTATTCAGTTTTTGAAATGTATAGTGCAGATACGTAATCGATTTAACTAAGAACGTTATTTTTTGTTTATCCCATTGACAAACGTTTAAAGCAGTGGCATTTTTCTTTATTTTTAAGTATCCTCGCAAGGCTCGAGATTGTGTTACCAATGTTAACGAAATAATAAACATAATTTAACAATGTTTTGTTATTATTCTTCAGTTTTTATGAAAAGTCAGTAAGACAGAAAAAAAACATTGTAGAGCCGGAAGGCATATTCCACATTGATATCTATACATACACTATGGGCGTCATATATGATTACATAATCCATACCTTAGTTTCAGTGGCATAGAGGTGTGTAAGTATATATTTTTGGCGTCTTGGGAACGTTTATATATTTGTGACTTCGACTGTACTTATACCGTCTTAATGTGGCAAAAGAGTTTTCAATTAATTTTTTTAAGTCGTTAAATGTAAAGCAGGACCAGACGACCGATTTCATCAGCCAACCGATAGGGACGTAACTATCTGTTAGAAGAGAGATAAATAAGCTATCTCTTCTTGACCGAATAGCTACGTGATTTGATTGGTTAATAATTTTTAAAATATTTCAACAGATAGAGTAGTCCCATAATGGCCATAATACTTAGTTATAAATAAATAAGCAGCATAATGAATTTTATTGTGAAAACATTTCAAGTAGAGCACATTTAGTCAATTGCGTCTTGTACATTGTGGCCACAGAGTGTTCTGCCCTGAAAACTTTCAGACAAACTGACACTTTAGCCGTAATTCATTCTATCGAGAAAACATTTCGACTAGAGCACATTTAGTCAATCACGTTTTGTACATTTTGGCCACAGAGTATTCTGTCCTGAAAACTTTCAGACAAATTGACAATTTAGCCGTAATGAATTCTATGCACTAAACATTTTGACTAAAAGAAATGTTGTCCATAGCATATTTTGCCTTTAAAATATTCAGACAAAATGACCTGGTGGCACAAACATTTTGTACTTTTTGACAAAATTACATCTCAACCATTTATGCATTTTGGCATTAGTACCAACAAGACCGGTATTTGGAAATGTTGAACATTTTCTTCCTTCCAGCATTACGCAGAAAACGCATACCTCTGAATTCAGTGTGGTTTCAACAAGATGGAGCTTCCAGTCACATTGCAAGATCAGTTATGGACACCCTACGTGCAAATTCGGCCATAAACTAATTTCGAGGAATGCCCCCAATCGTTGGCCCCCAAGGTCACCGGATCTGACTGTCCCGGATTTCTTTTTGTGGGGATATTGTAAACAAGAATTTTACAAAAGGAAACCTCTCAACAGGGACGAATTAAAAGCTTCAATTATCCGAAGTATCGAAGCTATACCCCAAGTGACATTACGAGCCGCAATGAATAACGTTCTGATCCGATGCAGAGCGTGCATTAATGAGCGTGGTGGACACCTAAATCAAATAATTTTTAAAAACTAATGTTAAGCTATATTTCCTTGTTATACTTAATCTGGTTTGTTGAATAAAAATAAATAAATATAAATGAAAACAGAATTATTCGATTTTCATTTTGTAGCAAAATTCGTGCCTCACCCTGTATAACGATAATAACAAGTATACCTAGACTGTAATTGTCTTTAGAATTTTAGATAGATGGGTATGACCGCGATATATTGTACATTGATGGTTTTTTGCCTGTTTCTATTTCCGTTTTCTTACAACATCAACGTTACTTACTTGGTATTTGGAATTTCTTCGACATTGAAATAAATAGTATCTTTGCGTAGTTTAAAAAAACTCCACAATATTTGAGCTAAGTATCTCTTGCAGATATTTTTTTGGTACTTAAATTTTTCGATGGTACTACTTTACTCCCATTTAAAAATTGGTTGTCCAATTATCACCCTAGCAACCAAAGCTGCCAGTCCTTCCGAATGGAATGCCTATCCCGTAGTTTTAAGTTTACTTGAAGTTCTGCGACGCTTGTCCAACCTTTTTATAGAAACTTTCATTAAAAAAAAGCTTTAATTATTTTTATACAATTTTTTAAAAATGTGTCCAGTATTTTTAAGAAGAGGTTATGAATATACCTGGGCCTCTATTCAGGTGCGTTAAAACGATATCGTGTTTGACACGTTTTAGAATCGTTTATGTCACAGTCGCCATTATTGTAAATGACATAAGAGTTATCAAAACGTTGACAATACGGCAACAGGTCAAAAACGACATCGTTATAACGCAGTTGAATAGAGGCCCTGGGATAACTCGGGGCAAGTTCTAGGGATTTGATATCGATAAAAAAGATGTCGATGTAATTAAATACTGGTTATGCCACCATGAAAAAAGTAAACAGTCCTATAAAATGTGAGGAAATTTCAATAACCAACATAAATGAGAAATTGGCTTTGAGTCATTATAAATATTTAAAGAATGCCCCGTTGACTACTGTGGTCGTTGATAGAACCTTTAGCAGTTTAAAGTGGATATTTTCATCTAGACGGCAATCGTTAATACCATCGAATATGGAAAAAATATTGAATGTATATCATGAAAACTATTTTAAAATAAACATATAAATAGGTACGTTTTAATTTATTTCTTTACTTTTTAAAAAATGAGGAGAAAATAAGTATTATTCATTTATGTCGCATAACATTTAGATTTTGGCAGTAACTCGTAAATCGGCCATTCTGTTTTTGAGTCAAATGGTGTTTTGCGTCGACGATTGATTTGTCTCCAGAAAAAAATGTGTTTTATGTGTTCGATTTCAAGGTAAGTATGTATATTACGCCTGTCGTACCGTATGCAACATCAATGGTGCAGATGAGACTAATTAGTTTGAAAAACCACGGATTGGGTATGGTCTCATCTGCACCATTGAGATGACACAATGCGGTTGTATACTTAGATATCTCCTCAAAGTATTTCCTCTTTGCTTGTTCTAATAAGTATTATTTAAGTATTGACATTGACAAGGTAACTATTTTGTTTTAATTCAGCCATTTTATGTCAATAATTGTATAATCGGAGCTTAGAGTATAGAACAAATCACAATGAGCGAAACTAATTTAACTTTTGTTGCTCAAAGTCGAGGAAGACTTTTATTGTTGGAAGGGTATCAATACCATTTTCACACACAGTAGAAAAATTTAAATAGCATATGAAGGTGTAGATATTTAAAAAAACAAAATGTACAGGATCGATAACCATTACAGAGGTACGTACGTAGCATTTATGATTGGTTTGAAAGGCAAAGAAAATATATGTAAACTAGTGGGTGAAATCGGTGGGTGCAGCAGCACCCTCATTCCACTTGGCTCCCATGCTTTCGATCCCATGGTATTATAGTATATCTATGTTTCCTCTTGGCCCCCATAAGGATTGAAGTATATATTTTTTTCCATCTAGCTCCCACGGGATTGGAGCCAACATTTTTTTTCGTTTTTGGTCCCATGTGATTGAAGTATAATATTTTTTTTCCATACTTACAGGAGTATGAACTTACGAACGTGTTCTTGCATTTGTTTGCGTGAGCTTGCACGTATGTTGTGCGTTTGTGTACATGCGTGTGTTCTTGTGTGTGTGTGTGTGTTTTGCGGGTATGTGTATTGATGTGCGTCTGTGCTTGCATGTGTGTGTTCATGTCTGTAAGTATATAAGTAGTTTTGTGTGTATGTTTTGGGATCATAATGAAATTTGTATTCCTCTTTGGCTCCTATATCCGATTCCCTGTGATCAAAAGATAATCAATTCCTTTTGGCTCCTCTATGCTAATATCCTATGGGAACATGAGATAAATAATTTCTCTTCGCTCCTGTATTCTACGCTCCCATAGGATCGTGAGCGCTATGCGCGCAAGCTTGCACACACACACACGTCACTTGCACACAAACGTACGCGGGTGAATATTTGAAGATGAGCATATTGGAGGTGTAAGAAAAAAAACTAAATATCGACTCAGATGTGGATTTTTATCGGTTTTACTTACGAGTCAACGTATTAATAATACGTAAAAGCAAAAGGGACAGTAATTACACCAATATATATCTATATATTTCAGATTTATTTTTTTCTGCTAACGGTAGTGAGAAATAATACGTACGGTAATGAGAATTTTATGAATGGTAATTAGTACGGATGAATGGTAAGGATAATTTATGAAATGGTAGTGAGAAATAACAAATTTGTTAAGGGAATTTCAAAAATGGTAATGAGGCTGACGATGATTACACAAAAAAAAAACATTTTTAATCATCTTTTCAAAAGTCTTCATGATTTACTCAAAAATAAAAACACGATAACAACCTTCCACCATAACAGTAGCTGTAAAAATTGAAATATTTAAACTCCTCATTAGAAATTACTAGGGGGAACTTAAAACACGTTTGTTGTATGGGAGCCCCCCTTAAATATTAACTTTATTCGGTTTTTAGTATTTGTTGTTATAGCGGCAACAGAAATACATCTTCTGTGAAAATTTCAACTGTCTAGCTATCACGATTCATGAGATACAGCCTGGTGACAGACAGACGGACAGACGGACAGCGAAGTCTTATAGTAATAGGGTCCCGTTTTATCCTTTGGGTACGGAACCCTAAAAATGATATACTTATTTTTTCCAGTATTGCTGATGAATTTATTAATTATTTACATGTTTTTTTTTCATTAAACAGTATAAATATTATACTGATTCTCATTGCCATTTCAACATTCTCACTACCATTCGTCAAATTGAAATGGTAAAAAATGGTAATTATGAAAATGGTAAGGAGATATTAGTCAATATGTCACGGTTAAAAAGATAATAAAAAAAGGTTTAAAACATTACACATATATCAATACAAAAGCGACCCAGTTGTACATATTTTAGTATAAAAATTGTATAAAAATCTCTAAAAAACATATCTTTGGAACCTCGAATGGTGTGGAGAAAAATATCTGACCAAAACGATTTCCGACTTGTGATTAGGTATTAATTTCAGCGCGAAGTCACTAAAAACGCGTGCGGCTCACTCCAGTCGCCAATGGGAACTGCCATCGATCGGCGCTTTTGATCGTTGACAGTTTAAAAAAGGTGCGATGTATTTTTTTAGCTGCGTATATTGTAACGAACGGTAGTGAGTTTCAGGCTCTGGGACATTTTTCTAAGCGATAAAAAATAACTTGAAAGTGTTCTTTAAGCCGTGTAATTGTAACGTTTACCACTATTATATTATACAAATAATTGCATAAACATACAATCTTCAGCATAATACCGTATTATTTTTAACATAGACTATTCAAATTCGGCATTTGGGACACGACTGGTAGTGAGATTTGACGACTTTATGTATAAATTAATCATATTTATATTTACAATTAATATATTTTATATACATTATTCTATAAAGCCAAAGTTATAAATTGTATAAAAACCATGATTGTTTAAATTAATATAATTTTAAATAGTTCTTTACTAATCGCCGCGTAATATGTACATCTTCAAATATTCACCCACGCACACACGCTCACACGCGCGTCCACACACGCACACACATACACACACACATTGACCTTTTCAACGCCATTTACGGATGTATCCGTCATGGTTGGCAACGCAAAATAGACATTTTGTATTTTAAACGTTGAAAAGGTTATTATTGTGTCCTAGGATCCTATGGGAACCAAAACTACGAAACGAGTATATTTCGATCCTGCCGTATAATTATGGGATTTAAGTGGAAGCTTGTTACCATGAAAAACGCAATTGTTTTTCGATCCCACAAATATGTGAGCCAAGCGGAAATAATAATATAATACGATCCCACGGGATTGAAAGCATAGGAGCCAAGTGGAATGAGGGGTGCAGCACGGGTCGCGGGGTCTTTTAATGTTTCACAAGCTTATTTTTACCAAAATTTTGTAAGTATACTCACGTGGACATTTATTTTTTTAGAATGAGTCGAAGGTTGTGAAAAAACGTGAGCATTCCAATAACTGTATGCCTGATGAAAACAAAAATGCCGTATGTCATTTAATAAGTTCGAGCATCGATACAGCGACAACTTCAGGAGAAACAGTACCTGCCATTTATAAGAAGACTGTGGCTACTTTCAAAGATATGGGGCTAAACCTAATTATAACACTACCACGGTACGAAAGTTATAAGTCGGTTGCTTATAGACGGATAAATAAAAAACAGGGAGTTAAGAAGACGGCTTACAGTATCGGAACTGAAGTCGAAATTGGTAAGGATCATGAAGATTTCCTTTTGGCTGACTATCATCACGAACGCGAACGTATTTTAATTTTTGCTTCGAAAGAAGCCAGAAAAATGATTACAAAAGGGAAAATCTTCTTTTGCGACGGTACATTCAAAAAGTGTCCTAAGCCATTCAAACAGTTTTATGTGATCTTTAGCGACCTAGGAAGCATAAAAACCGAGGATAAAAACTTTGTAGTACCGGTTGCTTATATACTTTTGGAAATTAAAAAAAAAAGAAACGTATATTGTAATGTTGGAAATGATTAAATCGGAAATTCCAGAATGGAACCCTTCTAAATTAATATCGGATTACGAACAATCGTTGATCGGCGCTGTAAGAAGTGTGTTTCCTCTATCAAAGCGTCATGGATGTTATTTCCATTTCCAAAACCAATTATGGAGGAAAGCAAAACTTTTTAATTTAAAGAAGCTTAAAAAAATTGGTAAAATTGTATCTCTATGCACTGTCGTGCCTCTTCTGCCTGTATCAAGTATTGACGATGGATGGGATTACATAGTTTCGGAAAATGATGTTGTAGAAGATGTTCATATGCAAAAAATTCTAAGGTACGTAAAAAGATTTTGGATGCCCAAGAAGACACTGTGGTGGTGTTTCGGTGAGCGGCATCGTACGAACAACGTCTGTGAAGGATGGAATGGATATATTAATAACTGCCTCAAAAGACGACCTGCGACTGTAAATAAATGCTTAGCTGTGCTTAAGCAGGATGCCGCTTTTAATGCTGTTAACGCATTAACAACATATCCATATAACAACAGGGCAAAAAACGTCAAGGAACGGAATAAATATAGAATGCATGTACAAATGCAATTAACTAATGGAGACATTGATGTGCCGCTATTTTTGGAAAAGTTAAGGTAAACTCAGTGTTCTAGTTATAAAGGTGCATTTTTAATTTTACGAAACATGAAAATAGCTACAAGTGTGTGTGTGGACTGAGGGACCTTTTTTGTAGTTTTTTGAAATGAAGCGTCATTAGTTTTATATTATTACATGAAGCAGTTGTAAATTTATTTGTGAAATGTATTATTGTTGTTGCTTTTTGGTTGTTTATTTATATAAAAAAATGGTTCCGCACACAAACAAAAGACGGCCTTATATAACTTTATTTTTTATTTTACCAAGACTAGGAAAGTGTGGTGAAGTACCTAGTTGTATTAATGTTAATGGTGCAAACGAAAACTAATTAGTCTCATCTGCCCCATTGATGGTGCAGGTCAATTGTGCATACGGTACTACGGGAAAAGGAAAGTATGGTGAAATAGTTGTATTAATATTAATGGTGCAAACGAAACTAAATAGTCTCATCTGCACCATTGATGGTGCAGGTCAATGGTGCATACGGTACGACAGGAAAAAGAAAGTATGGTGAAATAGTTGTATTAATATTAATGGTGCAAACGAAACTAATTAGTCTCATCTGCACCATTGATGGTGCAGGTCAATGGTGCATACGGTACGACGGGATATTATACCAAAAATGTAACTACTTCGTAGGCTATGGCAATTCGCATCAAATAATAATTTAAATTTTAGGTAATGTCCCACACAATTTTCGTCATGAATAAGATAAGATAAGATAAGATAATGTTTTATTGACATAAAATAGGTACAAATTGAATTGAAATCCCTGATTTCTGAGCTAGGTCGGATAAACCTGTGTTACAGAAATCAGTGTCCTCTCCCATATTCAAGTAGCATAATATTCTATTTAATGTTAATAAGTAATCATAACAACATTATACCTAGTAATTATAAAAACTTGCGCATCAAAAATTTACCAAGACTGTGCGCAAGTCTGTGTGTGTGTGTGTGTGTGTGTGTGTGTGTGTGTGTGTGTGAGTGTGTGTGTGAGTGTGTGTGTGTGTGTGTGTGTGAGTGTGAGTGTGTATTTATGGCAGGTTTAAGTAAAGGGAAGGTAAGCGTATTAGCGTAGGATACTTTAACGTATTTTTATTTTAAAGTATCCTACGCTAATACGCTTACCTTCCCTTTACTTAAACCTGAATATAACGATGTGTTAAATAATGTGTAACGTTATAGTCATAAGCGATTGTTAGGCATAGAACACACTAGTGAAATTCCATGACCAGACAATGTTGATCAGCTGACCGTGAATAAGTATAATTAATATTAGTATAAATGAACGGGTGAAACAAACTTTCCCGACTGCCTCAAAAGAAGGGTAAAGTTTTTCGATTACATGTATGTAGTCATCTCCATTTATTTTTTAGTTACTTACCTCCTGTCGCCTAAACGGCTTGGGTTTTATGTGCGAGAAGTCGGGAGATTCGTCCCCGACGTCGAAATGATATACGAACAACGTATTGTAAAAAAAGTTTGATTCAAAAGATTATTGTCTGAACGGTGATATTTACCACATTTATTTTTAAGTGTTTGTTTTGTTTGTTTTTTAATTTCTCAAGATTGTTTTAGTTAAAAGGGACAACCTTATATAACTTTATAACTAGCACCACTGTTACTTAAAAATCAATAACGAGTACCTACACAAAACATTTAAAATATTTTAGAAAATAAAAAATCAGGCAGAATACTAAACAAATACAACAACAGGGGATATCCAATACTTTGTATAATGACGAGTTATTGAGTTTTTAATTAATAGTGGTCCGAGTTTGCTAGATTGCAATGAAAGATACACACGCGGTGCTGCATACCTTTTTTGCATCGACATCCGTATACATCAATTCAGCGTTTTGAAATAGTTAAATTTTACGCTCAAACAAACAGTACGGCTCAAACACGAGAAGCATTTTAGAGAAAGGTACCCTGAGTCACCAGTGCCGAAATATTATATAACGGTTTATGTACCTAAAGCAGTTAGAATACTTAGAATTCAACTGATCATTAAATTGATATAATTTGGATAAAAATAGTACCTAATAAGTTTATAAGGTACCTACATAGACTTAGCAGATCAAAATCTGATCATTAAATTGATATCATGAAACTATTAATAGTGTCGACAAGCATTAAGCGAAAATTGTTTGATATTACGAGTATGTGTAATATTAAACTAATACGTTTGTTGATCTAAACAACTTGGTATTCAAAATATAGCTGAAAAAAATATCCGATTATTAAAATGATACGACAAGTAAAATGTGTTAAATAAAAAACACATATTCAGCAGATGACATTCATCTGAATCATTAAATCATTTAGCGGATAAAAGTAATCCGATCATTAAATTGATACGGGAAAGAAGATGTGTTAAATATAAAAACACATCAGCAGATGACATTCATCTGAATCATTAAATCGTTTAGCGGATAAAAGTAATCCGATCATTAAATTGATACGAGAAAGAAGATGTGTTAAATATAAAAACACATCAGCAGATGACATTCATCTGTATCATCAAATTGATAAATCCAGGTCGCCCAACGATGACACTCCGGGCATTGAAATAGTTTGATTGTTTCCATATGAGAGAATTTGTTGTGAACTAATTATATACCTTGTTTAAAACCGGGAGATTTTTAAATTTGAAAACTGGTATGCAGTTGAAACTGATCATTTTACTAAAAGTGTTAGTACGTATAGGTACATATAACTCAGCCTATCAACTTGTACTACGTAACAATGCAGCCATAAAAATGTTTGAAAGCAAAATTATTTACATACTGCGCCACTTATCAAGTCATGAGTAGTGGTAGCACAACGTTGTGCTTGCAAGCCAAACAATATATTAAAGAAAACATGGGTCCATGAGTGGCTCCATTGATCTCCATGAATAGTACAATAGGGCTCAGCAAAATTCCAAGAGAAGTGCAAATAGGTACTGCACTGAAGGAGTCAGTTGGTACCAACAAATATAAAACATATAAAATGCCGTCTTGTGTTTTTCGAGGCTGCCGAAATTATACTGTAACTTTAAAAGGAAAAACGGATGTCTCATTTCATTCGTAAGAACAGTCAAGGGAATAAATATATATACGTTCCCATGCGGTCAAAAATATCTATATGTATACCTCTATGCCACTGACGATAAGGTCCGTGTATACATATACTTGACGCCATAGCTGTATAGATATTAATGCCCTTTACTGTACCGTAAATATTTGATGTCATTATTTAAATTAAGAATGGGCAAATAAAATCTGTATTGATACTTATGTAAGCTTGAATGTAAAGTTAGTAATGCCACTTCAAATGTAAACATATTTACGGCACATTGACAGGAAACCTTATTCTGTACCATGTACGCATACGTGTGCGTTGTAAGCATGCTTCTGTCATGTAGTGTGTAAACTTATTTAAATGTAAAGGTATTTTGATCTCGACTTTACATACTAACAATATAAAATAACGGAGTAAGTAATTCTTCCTATCCCAATTGTTGACATTACTACAATAAAACATATTAATGACATTACAATAATATGGCATCTTCGATTATGGTCTGGTCTGATGAAGGAGTCGGAAGGTGGTGACAGGATCTCTGCTATACTTAAAGTAGACTACCGTGTTTGGACTCATTAGGTTGGTAAGCAGTATAAAAGCTTGATCCAACAAAACATTTTTTTACAAGTTTATTTTTACACACACACACACACACACACACACACACACACACACACACACACACACATACATAACATCACGCCTTCATTCCCAAAGTGGGGTAGGCAGAGCTACAGAAATACCAACAACTCTAAAAAGACTTCTTGACAACCCTGTTACCACATTTTGCACTTTTTAATATCTAAATAATAATATATTTTTTTACAGAAATCAATACTTCAGGAAACGCGAAACCCTATATACTGCAAGTCAGAAAAGAAAGAAAATCATCAAGAAACATAGTTAAAAGAAAAAAATTGACGAACAAGTTCATTTGAGGGAATGCTTAGTATGTTTTATTTTAAAATCGGTGCCCTATTTCACCATCCTGACAATGACGGGAGACAGGTGACACTTCAATGTACATGGCGATGCTTATATGAAACTCAGTGATATATCAACGTGTTAACATTGCAATGCATACCGAATTGTCACCTGTCAGATGTAATTGTTAAGATGGTGAAATAAGGGGCTGGTAGAATGGCCTGTCAAGTTTGAAAACTAATGGCAGTTCTTAGCGTTACCTGTGAAAGACCACTTATATTAAAAAAAGGTGGCATGTTTACAAACTCTTTTAGCGAGTCGAGTGCCATTAATTTTTTTGATTGTTGTTGACCTTTAATAGTTTTTGTTTCCTTGCAAATGTGATGAAAAACATTGTGTGTATGACGGGCAGTAAGGGGATAACTATAACTCGAGTCATTAAAATCCCTCCGCTTTGTCGTGCTTCTAATGGGTAAGGGCCAATAAGTTGGCCACGCTAACTCACTCAATTAAATTTTCTATGAAACTTTTCCGTTGTGACACGAAAATTAGCCATACATTTGTAGGGATAATTTTCGTGTCACAACGGTTTTTTTTCCTTAACTATGGTCCAACTATTTGGTCCTTACCCTAATACTCTCGTTAGTTATCCCCTTCTTACTTCCCTTAATGCACAATGAACTATTATTGTCAAACTTTTGCGATATTTCGACGTATATGTAGTAAATGGGACTTAAAATATAAGGTACAAACAGGAATGCCTTTTCAACGTCGGCAGATAATCCTTTTCGGTGATTCCTGAATCGAATAACTAGACTAGTCAAATCTTCAACTAGAGATGGTCCGCAGTAGAGACATTAATTTAGAATTTTACTATCTTTCATTTTGGCTGAGGCGTCATATACGATTCTCATTGGTTTACCCGGGCATAGCACACGGTGGTGCGGAAGATAATGTACCGGTCTATCTGCGGTGTGTTCAACGTCAGTTATTATCTTAATTATTCCGTTATCGATTAGATATTTCAATGTTTCTTCGTAACATTGTAATAACCTTGCGTCTGTCCGTTTCACAAGGTTTATAAGACGACCAAACGCTACTCCAGAATTTGATGGTACATTTGGCGGATACTCTCTCCATGGCCAACGTATAGCATATCTCCCATATAATTATAAACTGCGTTGTCTCATTAAAGTTTCTTATAGCTTCTTCTTCTCTATTAAGTTTAGGGGAATCTGATATACCTATAGATTCTAGGTCCCACAGCATTTTTAAGTTGTCCATGTCTAAAGGTAGATCGGACTTGTCTAATTTAGACAATGATGAATTTGCTTGAAATAAGTTATAACTCTTAATTCTGGTTCTTCACCTGTCCTTGTCCTGATAGGATCCATCCGGATTCCGAGTCTACCAGATAAAGGCTATCCTTAACATTTATTTTGTTCGTAGATATGTCTGAAAAGTAATAGTAATTTCCTATTAGTATATTAATTTCACTCCCTCAAGAGCCATTATCAGCGTGGTTTATGCTATCGTCTAATTTGCTGACCTCTTCGTGAGGATACGGTACGTGTTGAGAAACAACTGGCACGACGTAGGCATAGATCGTTCTTTCTATGCTATTTGTGTATGTTGATTTGATGTGGATTTTGCCAAGTCTGGTATCATATTCCTGAGGAATGTCGGTCCCGAAAGCGTACGAGTATACAGAAAGATTACTCCTTACCTCGGCGTCTAGTCTAAGCTTCTTGGCCATCCTCTCCGTTACGTAAATTCTTTGACTTCCGGAATCTAATAAGATGCGTACATGCGTAGAATCATCAGCCTCTTTCATAGCTTTTACAACTGCAGTCTGCAACACAATTTGGCTGATGGTATTCACGTGCATATTGATTGACGCATCTTTCGTTATAGGAAATCTCTTCGGGCAAAGTGCTCTATTGTGACGCTCAACACAATATGACCATGACATAGTACTGGTACAGTTCTTTAACTGATATCCACGTCTCAGGCAGCCATAACAAAGATCTCTTAATTTATTATTTCTTTCCTATATATTTTTGTATTTTACTCACTGATCACTATAGTACGCTTCACCACAGAAAATACAAGTTTATTTTGATCGTTTCCATTGGTGCTGGTTTAAATCTTCCATCCAGTTGTCCTGTTTTCTCTTTTCCAGTCTTCCTTGTCTCGGGTCAGCTCTAAGAGTCTGCTCCGGTACTCCTTTGTCCCTTTAAGTTCCTATAACCTTCATTGAATCTGTCACTTTCATAACTACATTGTGGTTTATGAGTTTGGTTATAAGGTGTTCTGTACAACGTTTGGTCACGTTGTGGTATCCTCTTGTTATTCCAATTTAAAGTGTGTAACGTTTTTATCGTATAATTGTTTATTTTCATTGGGTTTCTCTCTTGTACTAGACGACTCGCTTCTTCCCAAGGCGATATTATTTTCTCCAACACTGCGTATTTCTTCAATAGCGGTTGTTGTTAACTTTGTCTTCAGTTCATATGTACTAGTTCTTCAGGATATTTTCCAATATAAGAAATCGCAGGTGACTATGACCTACATCTTCTCCCAGAGAGTTCAGAATACGACGATGACGTTCTACTTCATTTAACACTCTTCGACAACTACTGTTGTCGTTATCAGCAGGCTGGGTTTTGGAGAGTGCAGAATAATGCGCATCTATAATTTGACTGTCTTTGCCATATCGTTCTCTCAATTTTGCTATAGCAATTTGGTAATTTTAGCTAGTACTCGCCAACCCCTCTATAGTCTTTTTTGGTACGAGTAAACCCTGTAACGAAGATTTGAAGTATAGTAGTTTTTCCACATCTAATAAGCCTCTGTCGTGGATGTTTGATTTGTATTGATCCCAAAATTACTGCCATGGTAGTATGTCCCCATCAAAGGTCGGTAAGTTAAGTTTGAGAAGCTTGCTTAAAATCATCGCTGTACAACTTGAACCAGGTTTTTCAAGTTTCAATTTAATTGATAATTCAATTTGAGCCTCTTCTGCTTCTAATTATTCGGAAGTGAACCGGGACACGTCATCCGCAGATGGATCATTGCTGAGTCTAAAGTAATTATTTTACTTAGTATTGAATCTGTCAATAAAGACTTCCAACTTATGACAAGTGACTTCAGCTGTTTTCAAGTCATGAGCATTGAAGATGGACAGCGAATTAAGTTTAAGAACCGAATCACTTAATATTTTAATGCTGTCTATCATTTTTTGGAGCCTATTCATAAGAGTTTCTTCCATCTTGACAAGCTGAAATGAACCGTAACAACTAACAACTCACGACAAGTACTGTACATACTAAGTACACTTACTAGATATCTGGATTAGGAATTATGTTAATGGCTTTCTCTTAGCAGGTTTTTGATTTACAAAACGGACTGTTCACTATTATACACCGTGTTTTTTTTGATTTACGATAACTTCGGCATATTGTTAGGTACACGTATAGAAACTACGTGGTACATTAGATTTTAAAATATTGCAAAAAAAAAAAAAAAATGTTTAGAACAAAGTAATTAAATGTTGTGTCTTCAATCATTCTAAAAGGGTCTTTAGAGTTAACTCATAGTTAGTGTCAAATACGTCAAGTCAGCGTGACATACACACACACAAGTAAAGATAACACTTGACAGGTGCACGACCTAACAATTGAAAACTCTTTACTCATAATAGGTAATTAAAAGAAAATTGTTAGGTATCAATTAAGAGCCTTTTACATTAGTTTAACGTGATTAACTGATTAATTTTAATAATTGAATATCTTTATAACCGTACGAGTCATCATATGTCTGTCTTCGGGAAATTAGCTTAATTTGACTTGAAGAACGTGCCCTTAAAGTTATCGTAAATCAAAAAAAACACGGTGTAGAACTCCAAATTATTCCTATAAAATCCTAGCAATTTCATACGATACGAGCGGGGGGATAGCCGCGCGGGTGGTTTGGTAGGGCGGACGGTGTTACGGTGAGAGAATACTCGAGGCGACAAATATAAGGCAACAGATTTGACCAAAACAATCAGTTGTAATAAAATCCACGGGTTCTTAAAAATACTTATATTCGAGTATAACTCAGTAGCACAGTTACAGCAGAACTAACTTCTATAAACACATTCTACCTTTTTTTAAATAGCCTATGCTCCACCGTCATAGATCCTACTAGCTATTTTGCAACCAATCGGTGATATCATGACAGTCAATACAACATCTAATGGAAGTTAAATGTTTAAGTATACAATATTGTTAATTTCACAATTACTATATTATTAATTCTTAGCAGTAAATTAAGCACTATTGAGACATAAGTAGATAATAATATCACCTTTAATCAAAATTAATCACACAATAGTTTTCCGGTGGATTAAATCCAATATACTTTTTAGTTTTAAAATCTAATTACACAACCTATTATTAAGAATCACAACACAGCACTCCTCAAATAATTAAAAATTAAAAAGGATATAATTATTTAATACCCCTAATGCCAGAAACCAGAAGACCATTTTGGTATGAAATAACTTCTACACGAAAGGTGAACTCACAGACTACTTAGAGATACTCTAATTATACGTACATAGGTGAACTGCTGGAGGAAGTATTAATTGTTTTTAAAGAAGTTTTTTTTTATATATACCTTCTTTCAATGAAAATGCGTTGATATTTTACTATAATGGAGGAAGTATAAAATTGTTTTTAAGGATGTTTTTTTTTTATAAACCTTCTTTCATAGAATATGCGTTGATATTTTTATTATAATTTCTCTCCTCATTAATTATATTAATACTACAAAACTGCGCTATAAGCGCTAAGTAATTTTCACGTTGAATAGTAAAAAAAGAGTACCTACTAATTATAAAAAATTATAAGTCATTTTAAAATATTACTTGTACAAAAAGGAAATATTAACCTCATCTGAAATTGTAATGGTCATACTATACTTCGTTCGGATAGGCATTTAAAAAAATGTAAACAAAAAAACCACGTGACATTGACAGATGACAGTTTGTCAGCCAATAGGAGCACAACACTGATACGTCAAAGCTCGACCAAACAGCTTGGATTGGTTGATGAGCAGAGCCACGTGGTTTGGTTTGCTTACATTTTTTTAAATACCTATCCGAACGAAGTAATGTTTTTTAATCAGAGAAAGACGTTCAAATCAACCAATCAACCGACTCAAATTGTCCATTATTGGTGCCTGTCAGCTTAAAATGTCCAACACTGGTGCGATCACCATACAGTTTTTTTTTTAAGTATGACGGACTATCTACAAGAGTGATTAAAACGAGTTTAAACAAATTATCACACACAAGCAATTTTCAAGTTTTTGAAAGGCACATAAAAAGTTCGTTTTGCTCGCCCTGCATTTTTTTCTAAATAGCTCTTGCTAAGTTTTGGTTTAAGACAGCCGCGTAGATTTAGCACCATTATGCTCTCTAGAAGTTCGAGAGACCAGTCCATACAAAGTAATATAAGTCTATGATCAGATTGTTTTGAAATTTTACTCATGTAGATACTTAATATTGAATGCCTTCGACATGAACAGCACAGACTGAGGGTCTTTTGTCAGTGTATGAGCATTTGTTGTTATTTTATACAACATTTATACACTCAAGCCAAAGCCCGTCACACTTGCACCCTAAATCTAAGACAGAGATAAAATAGCCCTCCCAACAAGTAACTTACAGATGAGGAATAACAGCCAGCCCCCATATGACAGCAATACGCATTTACAATAGTCTTCCTAAACAAATAGCTGATGAGCTCAAATACACTAAATTTGTTGAGAAGTTAAAATCATAGAAAAATGTTTTTATTCACTGAAAGACTTCTTCAATGTATTTACATGTCGAGAGGCGCGCGAGTAATGTCGTGCGCAAGATAGACTACCCATCATTGTCTGATTAGAGCGGTCAGAAAAAGACAGGTAGTCTATCTCGCGGGCGACATAACTCGCGCGCCGTCATGTGCTAGACGTGCAGGTGCGTTAAAACGATATCGTGTTTGACACGTTTAAGAATCGTTTATGTCACAGTCGCCATTATTGTAAATGACATAAGAGTTATCAAAACGTTGACAATACGGAAACAGGTCAAAAACGATATACCTAGTTAATACCTTGTAGAATTCCAGCCCGGTTTCCTTTGGGGTGCAGACTCGTGGTCACCCCAGTTTGTCACCCCAGTGCCTTTCGACGGAGCCCTGCCTATGGCAGGGCTCCTATTTCTGAGCGATTTGCCCTTCGGGCATCTTAAGATACCTAACGAACCTAACCTACCTACTTTTGCGGAATAAAAATTATTTCTGACGAATAACCGGCTAAAGCGAATATGTAAAATAAATATCGGTTTTGATTAAAGTTCGTAGTTTGGATGTGAAACATTCCTTTTGGATGTCTGATCTATGATCCTTGCCTTTTTGAAATGGGACGAACTAAAACGAAAAGATAATAGACACACCTTTATAATCTGTGGTGTTCATTACAAAAAATAAAAGTGGTAGCACTGGTACCTAGCGGTGAGAAACATACCTTCTAATCTGTGGTGAGAAAATAAGAAACGTCATTCAACTCGTACATAAGAGATACCTGATAAATATTTATCGAAATTATAATATCCGCCGAATGTGTTATTTATCCTGTGATGTTTGGTTCATTTAACTCATGGTGATACAATGGCTAAAAGAAAAATAATGGAAAAATCTCAGGCCGCAGTTCAAGAGACTTTAGGGTCGGAGGTAACAACAATTGTCACGTATTGATTTTATAAAATCGCGTACCTATTAGGTATAGTAGTAGTACGCCACTCCTGTGCGCAACACCACTCGTACTATAAGACTGTGTTGGTAAGTAAGAAGCTTGAAGGATTAGTACAAGCTAGTTTTTAATATCCAGGTTCTTTTAACAGATAAATCTAGGTAATTAAATTAATAAGAGTACTTTTATTTTCATAAATTCAGACCATAAAACTACATGTACTTCAAAAGACTGCATACCTACTAATTTATCTCTTTTTAGCATAGTTGTTAATTGTATCTGCTAGAACTGAATGAATACTGCAACCTAAATTACTTCAGCCATTGTTCTAATTACCCAGACATTTCTTTAGATGGCTTTGGCCCCGAGTTGGATAAATCGGGATTATTATTTTGTTAACTTGGGTTGATTCGGTTAATCACTGTTCCAACTTATATGAATAAGATTGTACTTTTAATAATACTAAGGTAACAACACCAATGTTCGACACTTTTAGCTGACATGCACCAATAATCGACAGAAGCTTTTAATTCTAAAATAATAGGGTTATAAATTGATTGTTGCAAAACAAATGAATAACTCTTATGTTCTTTGAATACTACTGTTCTTTAACTGGTGTCTTTACCTTAAATTGATACAAATCTTGTGATATCACTTGATGCCATTCAGTAATTATATATAATTATTCACCCTGTTTCAATATTCATTGTTTGTGAGTACAGGAAGTGTTTGAAATAACAAAATACAGCTATCAGAGGGATCCTACTCTCATATCAGATCTAATAATAGTAGAAGACCAGAAACTTGCAAATCTTCAACAAAGCTTGGTGCTTGGCATAGTTGGGAATGGGTGGTCTGACCTGATTATCCAGGTTAATAAGAGCTTGTAGCCAGAGTAGGTATTTACTAGCAATGGCCTGAATATTCGGTAAATATTCTGTATTCGGCATATTTGGGAAGTTTTTCAATGTTCATATTCAGCCGAATAGTTCTGTTACATTGCCAGATATTTACTGAAGAAACAAATTAAATAACAAGTTTAGGTTGTTTTATAATTCATCAATTGACATCCTATTTAAGCATTCTAAGCAACTACTAAAAAGAGATAAATATGTATATCCTAATATAAATACAATTATTTTGCATGAACTGTAGCTTAAGTAAGAATAACCAGAATTGTTTTAATTAAGTAAGTTTTATAAAAGCGAACCTGTCAAAACCTGTTTCTAGCAATTTGGTGCAGTTGTATATTTGGTTCAGTAACAGCTGAACTGAATGTTCAGCTGAATATTTGTATAATTGGCAAAGCCCCGTATATGGCCCATCTCTAGTATTTACATAGTTCTGCATTGCAGTTTCTACTTGCTGAATAACTTTAATAATATAACTCTTGAATGTGGTAAGATGTCATCAATTTTAACCATGCTCATTAACATACATCGCAACTTTAGTTGCGGGAATGATTGACATAACCCAAAGAGTAGGTATTGACTTATATTATAATGGTCAGCCATTAGTAAAGTCCCTACTTTAAATGAGTAGCAAATAGTTCATAGATATCTGACGTCTAGATCAGACACATATTGCCAGGCCAAGCTATTGTCTACTTGATAAATTATTCATATGTGATTACATATTTAAAATACTATAAATTGTAATCAATTGCAAAATGCCTCTAAAAAAAAAAACTCGTTACCAGTTGGTGCATTTGTGGATAGAAAACAATGCAGATATTCAGTCCAAGATTCAGTATTTTTTTGCACCAAGTTTAGTGTAACGTCAGTTGATACGTCTAATAAACATACCGGTATGATAAACATACCCGTATGATAAACATACCCCGGCCGGCGAGAGAAAAAATGCTTCTGCTCCTAGTGCTTAATTAAATATCGACTATTCTATCGACATTTGGATGTCGATAGAATAGTCGACATTTAATTAAGCACAATTATTATTTTTAAGCTTATATACTATTTCAATCAACTGATTACAATTATAATCAATTTATCATACTCACGGGAATGTTCGTAATAGATAAGAGTGAGTGTCAATTGTAAATAGATACTTTTCACATACTCGTAACTAATAGACCTCTTTCATATCATAATTGTGTATATCGCGATAATAAACAACTGCTATTTGACATTGACTCAAATCAATCGGTGTCAATCATAGAAATTACATTGAGACAAATTAATTTACCATCATATTTAATTCATTTATATTATCGACCCGCCATGCCATGCAAGAAGAAACAGTGTACTTGGATAGCCGATTACGCGGAATATATAGAAGATCGAGGTGGACATTTATTTTGTAAAAAATGAGAAATCTTTTTTTTTTGAGGGACCTACGTTGTTAGCCTCTGATGGCTTTGACTACTTCGCCGGAGAGAGGGCGGAGTTCTGATGGGAGTCCACGCTGTAAAGGGTTTTTACACTAGCATGCCTAAGGGCGCCCCTATTGGGCCGACCTCGGACTTAGGACGCTAAGGGAGAATTTCAATCGAATTGGAGATGTGAAATCACAATGTTAAATTCCAAAATCTTCCTTACAAAGACACATCAGAAGCAAAAGGCACTGCGGCGTTTCAACAAAAACACAAAATGTATTCAATCTGGAACTGTTAAAGTTTATTTTGGCTTGCAACATCCCCTGGACCCCAATTAAGAACCCCATTTTCAATAATTTCATTAAAAATTGCATATCTGGAAAATTTTGTAAAGTTTGTATTCCCGATGAATCTTTTCTGAGAAGAACTACTTTGGACATTGCATATAAAGAGAAAATGCACCAAATCAGGACTGAACTTGCAAATGCTAGAATTTACGTAAGCGTAGACGAATCCTCAGAAGCAAACGGACGTCAAATCGGTAATGTAATGGTTGGAGCTTTATTAAAAGAAAAGATAAGTACCCCACACATCATATCGAGTTTTTGGTTAGACGAAGTTAATAACGTTACTATATCAACACTTATTAAAATTGCCTTGGAGAAACTATGGGGGAATGACCATAACAAACATGACAAAGTCTTGTTACTCCTTACGGATGGCTTAGCCTACATGTTGAAGGCAGGAAAGAACTTGAAAACTCTTTTTCCTAATTTAGTTCATGTTACATTACATGTCTAGCTCATGGGGTAAATAGGGTGGCTGAACAAGTTCGATTACTTTTTCCTGCTGTAAATAATTTAAACGCATACACAAAAAAGGTGTTCCTAAAATCGCCTAAAAGAATAAGAACGTTTCGTCAGATGTGTCCAACTGTTCCCTTACCACCGCAGCCAACTATAATAAGAT
Source organism: Acleris holmiana (assembly GCA_949316455.1). Classification (NCBI taxonomy): domain Eukaryota; kingdom Metazoa; phylum Arthropoda; class Insecta; order Lepidoptera; family Tortricidae; genus Acleris; species Acleris holmiana. Next base: position 27,053,910 of record OX438762.1, read on the forward strand.
GGGGCACATGGATTAACGCGGCCTGCTACTATCATAAATATTTGCCTGAAATCAAGCGAGTCATACAGACATTCCCTAATAGGGATTCAATGTATATTTTGAAAGTCAAACGTGCAATGAATGATTTAAATATTTTGAATGATCTTAAATGGATAAATAATAATATTTCACAAATACCTAATACAATAAAACAATTACAAAATCAAAATTTAATTCTGGACGCCAGTTTAAATATAGTTCACAAGTTGAAAGTGCACTTGTCAAAATTACGGTTACATCCTCAAGGTAAAGTTATTCACAATAAATAAGTATCAGAATGTGTTGAAGAAGAACATTGGCATTTTAACTTTAAACAATTTAAATGATTTGATATCTGGCAGAGAAGTGGAACTACCTAATACAGAACAAATTCATAATCACTATGAATTATTTCGTTTTGCTCCGATTACTACAGTAGATTTAGAACGGTCCTTTAGTTCGATGAAATGGATTTTATCGCCAAGGCGAAGGAGTTTAAAGTCGGAAAAATATTATTTTAATAAACTGTAGGGGAAGATGGGGTGGCTTCGTACACAGGGAGCATTCGTACAGTGGTCATATCTTGACTATCCAACATGCTGAAGCGTTCATATTTGTATGCGTCACTGCCGCTCATATGCATAGGCTACCCTTAAAAAGTGATGGCAGTGCGGCAGCAGATTTCGCCGGAAATAATTAATAATGTGTTTTCGCGATCCGAAAGTAATTTTTTGGTCCTCCTTTGAATAGTTCCGTCTCTAATAAGTTTTACTCAAATTTGAAAAAATATTTTTGTATAGTTTGTAATAAGATGCTTGACATTAAATTGTAAACAATGGTTTTGGGATTACTTTAACGGTTTTTTTTCTTTCTTATTTTTCGGATCGTTCTGGTTGGGGTGCCTTCGTACAGTTAAAATGTGTGTAATTTCATACTGTGTATGAATGCACCCCATGTAAGTTAAAAAAATGCATATCAGGAATAATTATATTTACAAAACCAGGTGAGTAAGATATGCCTGAAAGGTGACTGAAACAGGTGAGATAGCTGAAAATCCAATGAATCCTGGGGAAAAACGAATAGTGTACGAAGCCACCCCACGTGTGGGGTGCATTCGTACGATTCCCACTTTTTGGGAAAACGATTATATCTTGGCACAGTTGCTTTGTATCCAAACTGAAATACACAATTATTATAGCCAAATAAGTGAGTGATACAGTAGCATTCATCTCATTTTAAAACAGCGGTTAGTTTTTTTTTTAACAATTCTTAAAGTAAAAAGTGTACGAAGCCACCCCATCTTCCCCTATTTGGTTTTCAATAACAATTCTGGCTGTAGCACACTAAAAATATATATATATTTATCCTTTCTCATCATGTAAAATTCCTTCCTCTATTCTATAAATCTGTTTGCATTTTTAATTTTTTCAGTAGATTAAATCGTCTTTGTTTGCAATGCTTGCTAGTAACTTTGTGTAATGTATTAGCCATGTATTAACTTGTACCTTTATGAAACTATAGGTCTATTTTCTGTTTCCTTTTGTATGTGCTCATGTTAATGTACGACTGTTTGTTTCTAAATAAATTAAAAAAGGAAAAAAAAAAAACTGCACCATTAAAATTGTTACCAGGCAAAGAAACAGAACTTGGATCGCAAACTTTTCGTGCAAAAACTGATTCCTTCAAAGAAAAAATGCATCTATTACAACTGCCACTGTGGTAATATCGTTCAATTATTTGAAATGGATATTTACCGCAAGACGCCGCAGATTAACTGTTCCAAATATAGAAAAAATATTAATTTACTAATATTTAATAAAATTTACTACAGGTAATCAATTAAAGTTATTTTTATTATTATCTTATATGGCTTGGTAGTAAAGTTAAAGTACTACATTAATTAAAATAAAACTATATCATACAGTGTGTACAATTCGCAGAGAGGTAGTTGAATCATACTATACCTAATATATTAGGTAAATATACTTAATATGATTTTTCTCAGACTACCCTATCTGTTTATCTCTATTCTTTTTCAAATCAATCCCGCACCGATAATTACAAATAAAAAAAAAAGTGTTTCCATAGAAGAAGTTAAAGTAATGAGAGACGCTATGACTGCTGTTCGCCATGATTGGATTTTTGTTCAATACATAGTGACAATTGCTTACTGTTTAAAAATTGGGTTTATTGTCTGTGTCGTCAGGTGATATTATGATCCACCATAAATGAATAAAAATAAAATACCCTTTGTTCTTTGTTGATTTTACAGTTTCTTAAGATTAATCTAGTTTTCAATAATTGTTTGCTTACATCAGCATCCTCCAATGTGGTGTGGTTGTCTCTTGGACATAGGTGTACTCCAATCCCTTCCACTTTATTTGGTCTCTTGTTGTCCTTTGCCAACCCTTTAGGATTCCATCCAAAGCTTCACCTGCCCACCTCTCCTGCTGTCTCTAGAGTGCCACTTTTAAATCACTTTACTTGGTACCATTTATGCGGTACCAGAGTACCGCATCATGTGACCAACCCACGGCCATTTAAGTGTTTGTGCTTTGTGAACAATGTCAACTACCTTGGTTTTGCTTCGTTTGTAGGTGAACCTCCACTTGTCTTTTAATCTGACCACCCAGCAGGAGGCTCCTCTCCATTTCTTAATGGTATACTTTTAGCCTGTTATGGCTTTGCTGAAAGACCAAATCTGTCAGCCGAAGGTTGGCATAGGAAAGGTACTCTTTGTGATCTCCTGGAGTGACCAAAACCTTGAAAAACTGGTATGTACCCTTATATGGATTTCTTTAATCAATGTTTTCGTGTGATTATCTGTACAAAATATATGTACTCATCAACATACATCCCACCAATATTAAGATATTGGTGCCATATTTTTTGTTTTTGTCATGCTCATTGTTAGCCCAGTCTTAGTGCTTTCTGTTATGCGATCTTGCAGCATAGCGCTTGTAGAGTTGCTGGGTCTTCAGCAAAAAGAACCAAGTCATCGGCAAACCTTAGGAAAGTTAGTCTATGGCCATTTATGTTGAGCTCCATGTCCCAGTTTCAAGTTACGGGTGATCTCTAAGACTGCTGTGAACAGTTGGGGACAGAGGATCCCCTCTGTAACTCTTTTCCTGATACGGATTTTTTTCTCTGCACACCATCGCTCGAAGTCGCCCAACCTGAACACGTGTGGTGGCTTAAAAGTCATTCATCAACCATTTTTGAAGAATAATACTAGCATTTTTCTATTTTATATAAATAGCTTATGTTCTCCAAATACCTATAGCAAAATTGAAAAGTTTTGCTGAGTCTCGAGGACTACTTATCGAGCCGCCTTCAACATTGCCTTGTTCCTTAGCTGTGTAAAAGCCATTCGAATCTTGTTCAGGCTGACGTCCGGTATATCTTGAGTACCTATAGCTTTGAATAAATAGTCTTCATGTAGAATTAGAAATCATTTTGGTAGATTTACAAATGTGTTATTACGTGTTGTCGTGTTTAACTGTACTTTACATATCACCACAAAGACACGAATATATGATTTCCTAATCAGCAGAGCTCAGAAAGGATGAGCTGTTTTGAGAGTTTGCATAGCATGTACATACTGTGTCATTTAATGGTAGTTGTCCTATGTGTCATTGTATCTAGTCTATCTGCTTTTGTCAATAAAAAATTAGTAGCGGTCATTGCTAGAAATCTGGGCTTGCGTGTGATTAGGAAGTATGCAGAAAAACTTTCGGAAGAAACGGATTTGGACAGTATTTTAAAGTATAATTTTGCTCCAGTTCAGTGGATGTAGTGAGATCTCTTTCCATCTTTAAGTGAATATTCAATGCAAGAAGAAAGCATTAAAAATATAAAATAAGGAGAAAAACAGACAGTGTTGCTTATCTGACAACACCGCTCAAGTGATTTTGACCAACTTTACAGGACAGTAAGAAAACAAGCCCTACCGCGGAGGCCACCCTATTTGGGAGCTGTCACTTCTTTTTAAATAATGGTCTCTTATTGGCTGAAATATCTAGAAAGTGATTGGTAGATCGATGAACAATGAGCACACTATCCAATGACATTTAAATGTAAAAACTGCTAATTTTCAACTTGAGCAGTGTTGTTAGATAAGCGACGACAGTCCTTTAATATAATTTTGATTACCTGTCAGATAGATACACGCTTGAATATTCTCATCGTTGTTATTTTTGAACTATTTGTCCGTGTGGTTGCCGGGTTAGAAGAGTGCCACTCCATGTCTTCCAGTGGATGTCGTAAGAGGCGTCTAATTGTTAGGCGATGGGCTTTCAACCTGTCACTAATACACTAGTAAACTTCTTGGCCTGATTGTGCGAAATGAGGTTACTGAATTATAAACAGTAATTTGAGGGTTGTTGGTACTTCTGTAGCTCTGCCTACCCCACTCTGGGAATGAAGGCGTGATGTTATGTTATGTATGTATGCATGTTGTCTAAATTACGTAATGCAAAGGACAGAGTTTAACTACTTTAAACCCAAAAACTATAAAAGTATTTAAATGGTAAATTTGATAAGAATCAATTAAAAGCTAAAAAATGTGCGTTCTAAATGGATACTCTCACCTATAGAACATATAAAAAAAAGGCGAATACCCGACCTTTTGCAAAGTAAATGTATATCTTGCGTGACGCAATTTATCGTGTGACGTTGCTACACCTAAGTAAAAACTGTTTTTTATTTGGCAGAAAGTTGATATGCAAGAAAGAGGACAACCCGGTATCGCCACGATCACGCAGCCGCAGTCAATGAAAGAGCCGAATGCTGATGATGAAGACTTCGGGCGTGATAGTTGCGAAGCTGAAACGCACGCGATACATTCTTCTTCATTGTCTAGTTGCCAAGAAGAAAATAAATCTATTGTAAATACAAAGTCTTCTGATCAAGATGATAAAGATTACATTGAAGAAGGTTATTCATATGCCATTTCAATAAATGCTATGGTATCTCAGTGTCCGATAGAAGGAGATGATTCACCTATCCAGCCTTCATCGCCTACAATAGTAACTCAGGCACAAGTTCATGCGACACAAGAAGCTGTTCCTTGCAGTCACTCACGTAAAGATAAAGATGGTCAGTCATTCAACGAAACGAGTAAACCAAATTTAGCACAGAATCGACCATTGTTGCCACATGATGCTGTTGAAACTTGTACGCCAGCGTCTCCATTACCAGAAAGTAGTCCATCTGATATGTTGACAAGCAGCCACATAATACATAATTCCACACCTGCTAGTCCAATTGTAAGTGAGAATAGTCGTGACTTTGAAAATTGTCCACCAGCTTCTCCATTGGAAAATAATTGGCAGTCTGATATTAGTTACTCGACAAATACGAATCTAAATAAAAATGACCAAGAACATGGACCTTGTAATCTGGTTTTTCCTTTACAAGAAAGCCGTAAACCTGATATTTCACCAAACAGTTTCTTGATGAATAGTAATATGTTAACTAGCTCAAGTATAAATTCGAATGATCAGAAGTATACTTCACCAGTTATTTCACAATATTCTCACATAGCCCGGCCTAAAACACCTGATATGTTAATTTCCCCCGATGACATTTTTTCGCCAAATACCAAAGCATCAATAAAAGAAACAATAAGAGCTCTGTATCCTGACCTTGTTCCACAACCTGTAATCCCTGTTAAGAAGCGTAAAAAAGGAGACGTCCCATACATAGTTGGTTGTACCTCGCGGCGGCGAGTGCCTGAAAAACCTTCCCTAAATGTTTTCAAAGGGGACAAATACGGCATCACTAGCGAGACGAATGCATTCGATAACGATTTATGTGCGTCTAAAAAACGCAGTCGACTGAGAAAAGCTCATAAAAATTGGATGAAGTCTCGATTTAATCCTCAAAGCAGTGAGATAGCTGCGAGATTGAAATTAAACGAGAAAGTCGATGAACTACTACGTAAATCACCTGCTAATGAAAACACTTTTTATACGACAAAACCTTCCTGCTCAAGACCACAAGCATTTAGCCCTTTGCCCAGCACATCTAAAGACAGTGAGACTATCATGAAAAATGAGAAACATTTCAATGAGAGTTTAAATTATGACAACTATAACTACTACGATGATAGCAGCACTGTGAAAAATGAGAAACATTTATATCATTACGATATCAATAATTATGATATTAATGATGATGAAGATCTTCCTGAGGTTGTATTAGACTTATCAGGTGCTAAAAAGAGCCCTAAGAGAAAATACAATTCGCTTCTACGGAGTAAAGATATTAATCTCTTAAATAAAGGTTACCCAATTTTCAATGACATTATCAATAACAATAATAATAATAACGATGTCATTTATGATGAATATGATTTCACTAAAATAAGATTTAAGAAACACAAACCCGAAACTGTTGTAAAAAGTGATTCACCAACTGATGATAATTCAAATATTATATTTGATATTAATCAGTCGAATAATGAAACACCAAAAATTATTGATACCATTGAAATAAATGATGATTATGGAAGCCACTTGGCAAACAAAACCACGCAACTTGTTGATTTTGAATCTAATATCCCTTTAAAAAATATCTCGTCTGTATCAATAATTGAAATACCAGATGCAGTAGAACCTAGTACATCAAACAAGAGGTCAGCAACTAGGGTTCAGCCAAATACCCAATACATATGGAATGAGGATGTAGAGTTTGTTAGTGAAACTCCACTCAATGCAGAAATAAATAGTGGAACAGAAAATCAGCAAAGCGTAAACACAGCAGGATCATCAAAGGATGATATTGGAACTATTGTTAATAATTTTTTCAGCGGCAAAAATTTAAATAATACCAACGACAAGAACTTAAATAGTGAAATGACGACTGATGTAAAGATGCTGTTTTCAGTTCTAACCGATTCATGCTCCAAATATTTTCCGCACAATCGGCGAAAACGATTTGCCATGTCAAATATAGATAATCTCGCAACAAACATAACACCAGTTCCAAAACAAACTACTGTCATGCAGCCAGTAGAAGCTACCGACGATAATAATGAAAATGCAGCACCATTGCCCAGTACCCTCTTGTCTTCGGCGATTGGCGAAAGAAGTATTGGAGACTGCCCTATATGTATGGAAAACATGTCAAATAGGTTACTAGCCTCAACCACTTGTGGGCACGTTTTCTGCTTAGAGTGCATAAAGACGTGCTTACGCACTAGTGGTAAGAAGTGCCCAACATGTCGTAAACAATTAAAAGGTACTGGTTACCATCAAGTGTTTTTGTAATTTAATCATAATTGTAGAAAGCGTAACATTCGAAGTTGTTGACAATTAAAATAATATTAAGTACTAGTTACGTACCTACTTAGTAGCAATAAGTAAAGGACTCAGTTTGGCGTTATCCCGTTATCAATCATTTTGTATGCCATCAATGAGATGTTTTGAAGTTAAGAACTCACATATTTCAATGCATATTAAATTCTTAATTTGTAGACGTCTACGTTATCTAATGATGTATGTATAAGCTACATTATCGGCTTGGTTTTCTCTAAATGTGGTTTAAAACCCGGCTGTCTCCGTGTCACTGCTGAGTAAATAATGGCATTCCAGATTCTTGTATATAAACATTCGGATTTAGGGTTTAGTTTTAATTTATTAGAATTGTATTACTATTAACAGATACGTAACGTATTCCTTTATCTTTGTGCCATAATAATATATGTACTATATTAAGTCATAATAAGATTGATATAATTAATGATTGCCTGTATTTTAGAAGTTACTTTATTTATCTGTGGTTATTTAATCGCCTGTCGTTAAACTTTACACTGTTTAAGGGGAGGTTCCAAGGATACCTAGCGGCCCTTAAAACGAACTTTCCTGAAGATAACTTGACTGATCGATTTCTTGGCTCAAAAAACCCCTATTCCACAATTTTCATCAAATTCGAAGAGCGCAAATAAATATATATAAATATTTCTCATAACTAAATAGTATAGGATTAATGGCAATTGCAATTTTATGGGTGCAGCCAGACGAGTGTAATTTTTTGAGTCATACAATAGTCCAACTCATTTTGCGCTGTCGTGTGAACAAAACAGTAGTTTTGTATAAAACCGAATGTAGCAGAAATTACGCGACTCGCAACTCAAAAAATTACGCTCGTCTGGCTTCTCTCTATAATAAGATTAACAAGTTAGTCATCAGTTCGTTTCGCACTCCACTATTCGTTTACGTTTTATACTTTTTAAATTGTGCAAGTAGAAAAACCGGTCAAGAAGAGTCGGACTCTCGCACAGTGGGTACATGCGTTTTTGATGACAAAAAAGTATCAGGAAAAGTACTAAGTTCTCCAGGCCAAATAATTTTAAGTGTAGGTACCTAAGCCGTACTGTCTATTAATTAAATGTGTAGGCCACACATTGTGTTTACAAATTCATTGTAAATATACTTTTCACTTCTCTTGCTCTTAAAATGCTACTTAAATCTCTGCGAATCGGGACTAAAGCTCCTTATTAATCTCTAGGGATTGAAGTATTTTTTTTTAATTTACTTTTGAAACCCCTAAACAACCAATCACGGTGTTTGTGAATGGAGGATTATCGCCATTTTCAGTGATTGTGTATGGACCATATTTTTGGGTGTCGAAATAACCTCAAAATGACAACTGCAAATATATAAAAAAAAGGATTTAATTTCGTGAAACACGATTAATTATTACGAATATGAATCTATTTAATCATATTAAGGCCGAACTCTTTTATTATGCGTGGTCCAATTACTTTTAAAATGGTTTCCATGTTTGAATCTGTTGGCTAAATATGCAAGCATTTAAAATTTATATTTTGAATAGATGTTCATACATAACTTTTATTGAGCGTACGTTGTTAAAAAACAATATTGTTTAGAACGTCTTTTTTTCCTCGCATTCAAAGTGAAAAGTAGAGTGTTTAACGCGAGACTAAACAACCATAATGACACTCGAACTACAGCCACCCTCTCTCGCAAGCTCGCTCGCGTGGCTTAACATCTCGTGTCATTATGGCTTGTTTTAGTCCCTTGTTGAACAATCTACTATTTTTTTTGTGGGAAATTGTGGGACATTTTGATTGACATCTTAAACATTACCTTAAAAATTGATTTATCAAGCCAACGTTAGTATAATCTATAATATTCATGTTTTCAATTCGTATTAAATTTATTCGTTAAACTACTGAGTGCAATGTATAAAAATATAATTCATTGTTATTTATGATATTTTAATTAATTATAGTCTTGCCAGGACTTTTTTTGCCGGCTTACTCGGTATATTTTTAAAACTTGCAGAGTGTAATCCATTAATCACATCGATGAAGGTAGTTTCTAATTCGGATCTTAGACTCTTAGTGGAAGAAATTGAACGTGTTGTCTCGATTAATCCCTACGTATATTTTTTAATTTATTAATATGATAGCAAATAATATGTTGCTGCGGTCCTTTAAAGTGATAATATAGGGCAATGAAAAAGAATTAATAAGTATATTTTTTTAGATTCCGAAAATATTTTTACTTTATTAATAGATTGATACCAGTAATCTTTTTATTCATTTTTTTATAATGAAATATAAAGTCAAATTCGTTTATAAAATGCACTGCAATCCACCCGACATAAAGATTCCATTTGGTACCCTTTTAGGTTTCCTAAGTCGACAAGGAACCCTTATAGTTTCGCCATGTCCGTATGTCCGCGGTTGTACTACTAAAAACCATCTTAGATTAAAAAAATAACTAATTCTTTTAAATACCAACTGTATTTCGAGACAGTTTTTGTAGTAACGGCGTCGGAACTAGGGCTTGCAAATATTCGATAGACTTAGATATTCGAATATACGACTTTTAATTTGGACATATTCGAATAATTCGAATACTATTCGAATAATCCTAAAAATTCAAGAAAAACGGGTTTGGATACTCATTTTTATTTATTAAATCAACATAAACATCTTAAATAAATAATACGTCCTTGGCTTTATAGAATGAATAAAAAAAAAACTTGAATTTAAATATTATTGTGTTAAAAACAACTGAATGTATGAACAGCAACGATTTGGTATCAATTGCACAAAGATTATGTACTTCAATAAAAAAAAGTCAGAATCAACAACATAACTAAAACAAAATAATTAAAATGGTAAAATATATGTATGTGTTAAATTCTTAATGTAATCAACACGAAACAATAATGATATATGTGAATTTTGTTATACAGTATAATGTAAGAGTACAGAGTAGGTGGGAGGTGGGTGAATGGGATCGGGGAGTGAGACAGAGACAGCTGACCATCCCCGGGCGATGTTACATCCGTCTGTCCAAATAACCATAAATATTCGAATATTCGAATACTATTCGCCGCATTATTCGAATATTAGAAAGAGCCGAATATTAGAAAGAGCCGAATATTCGAATTATTCGAATATTCGAATTGCAAGCCCTACATAGTGTACAACAAAAGTTTTGTTTATTTACTTTTCTACAATAAAGTGGGCTACATCATTATTTGTCACCAGCCAGCTTGAGGAGATTACTGATTGGCCATATTAAGTAAGTGCTTAAACAATCAATTATTTTGGCACACCCGTTAGTTAATTTAAGTATTTAATTACAAGTCAGTGTGATCATCAATTGGTATTTACCTACACTTACCATTGAAATTGCATTGTTTAGTCTGTTGCTGAATTATTACCGCAGGTGATAGTAAATTATACCAAAAACTATTATAGGTATATCATTTATTAATATTGTACATAATTTAAGAACGCCTATGCATATTTTAGCCATATAGTTAAAATTATAAATGTTTATTGCTTGCCTTTTAACGAAACTACATAATTATTATTATACGGAGTGTAAGGGCCCCTACACACTGTCGAGTCACAAGTATGTATGCGTGACAAATAGGTTTCGCTTTATATTCAAAACTTTATCATATGTAATTACAGTTAGTTGCAAAACTGAGTCAATATTGGGACCTTAGTAGAATGTAAATAAGTTGATGATAGTTAGAGGTATTTTTAAAGGTTTAATACGACAAGTACTCCTTGAAATTTGCTACAAATACTCCTACCAAATGATTTACCTGTCATTTACAGTTTTTAAGTAATTTTATCGTAAAATCTGTTGAATTTAACTTTTTTTATTTGTCTAATATTTTAATTCTCTCTGTGGCAACCCAAAATAAGAAACCTGATAAAATTAAAAAAAAATAGCCTTTTTAAAATAAGTAGAAAATTATTAAAATCGGACATACTTTCGGTGACAGTTATTGGCAACATTAGTTCGGTGCACGGGTTCACTTTTTCACCGAGACAAATTTAATTAGCCATACAAACTGGTTGTTAGTTCACTATGGTAGGGGATTAAAATTCTGCAATAACTAGAAAACTACGTCCCTGATTCAAGCAGTTGATACCTCATTTTAAAAAGAATGGAATCTCTATTTTAGATAGTTTTCTTATTTGGGGTTGCCATAGAGAAAACTAAATTACTAGTATAAAACATAAACTGATTTTTTACAGTTTTTGGTTCAAAATCTTTAACCTTTTCAACGCTATGTCAAATACGAAACCAGAGCGAATGTCAACTTTACCTCATAGATGCTCAGGACTATTTTGCACTGTCAACCGCGACGGAAATATCAGTCAATGGCGTTGAAAAGGTTAAAAAAATATAAATGACAAATAAATTATTTATACAGCAGTTTTGTAGCTTACTTCAAGGATAACTATTCTGTACCTACTAAGTATTTGAAAATAGCTTTGATTTTCATCGAGTTATTAACATTCTACTAAGGGGCTAATATTGACTCAGTTTTGCAACTAACTGTATATACTACAATGAATAACGTCGGAACAACTAGTTAGGAGTTAAGAGTTGACATCACCAACAGGGCGGTACGTAATTACTATATAATTAGTTCATTACGTATTACACCCACCTAAGTAGTTAATACCAGCCGCCCTACCCAAATTTCCGGGTATAAAATAGCTAAGCTTGTAAAATAGCGTACCTACCAAAGAGCGGAATTCTTCATAGTAAAAATCAAACTGTCAGAGGGATTGACCAAACGGTTTTATCGACTTATCGATAAATATTTGTCACTTAACGAAACAAAGTTAAAGCAATGAAATCAGGCTTTTGGATATACATACAAACAAATTAACGTTGTCCCTAATTAGCTGACCGCCACTGTATTTTAGTATAATAGTAAAGAATAAAACAGAAAATACTTTTTTTTTAATTTTCTATATGAAACTTATCATTAAAAATTAAAAACAAATTTTGCTAAGAGTAGGTAACTAATCTTCATTCAAAATAACAAAGTCGAAATCTAAATCTGTACTAAATATGTTTTCTTCATCTTCCCTGTAGTAAAAGAAAATAGTCATTATTTTTTCAACATTGTCATCTTTCAAATTACTCCTCTTTTCATTGTAGATCCATTTATAAGATGAAAACGAGCGTTCTACCTCAGTTGAAGTAACAGGAGCATATTTGTAGTACTCGATAACGGTGTTTTGGCTGTAATCACTTTTTTCTATAAAATCAGCATATTTGCGTATCATGTCGTAGTCCGGAATTCTATCTAGTACTTTTTCAAGTTTTACTTGCACTGTCTGAGATCCACACCAATTTAGAATACTTCTCACCTGGTCAAGTATTAGAAGAGAGTCTAATAAGGATAAACAGGATGTTTGTAATTTGATTATTGCGTCAGGTAAAATGCCATAACTTTCTTTTATGTACAACAGATCATTTCTCAAATTATTGTGCTTAAGTACTCTTTTAGCTTCTCTTATTGCAGCCGACTCTTTTGAATTTAAGTTTGAAATTACTTCTGTAATACATTTCAAATTTTCAGCATAATATATATAGCTGCATTAAGCCATGTGCCCTACCTAGTTATAATAGGTTTTGGAGGCAATGGTACGGATGGACAAATTTGTTTGAATAAGCGGACTCTATGTGGAGACTTTAAAAATATTTTTTTTACGTTGTATATTAAGGCGTCAACACTTTTATATTGAGATCGTATGTGCTCGCAGACTCTATGTAATCCATGTGCCAGACATGTAACATGTAGTAGATTTGGAAATGTAGCTTTTAAGATTTTACCAGCCTTTAGCATGTACGCGGCACTATCAGTGCTCAAAACAAGGACATTTCTAACATGCTCATTATATGAATTGTGCCAAATAAACTGCAATTGCTTTTTTAAGTATTCGGCCATTGAGTTACCATCAACTTTTTCAAAATTTTTACGTCCGATTAAGTAAGATTTGCAACAAGAATTTTTCTTTAGTTCTCTTACAATCAAATTAGTGACACTTTTGCCCATCCTATTTAATGTTTCGTCGACTGTTATCCATATATATTTTCCTATCAGGTTCTTGCGTATGTCTTGAACTGTTTGTTGGTAAACTATATCTAAGTATACTTTTCTCAGCAATGATTCATCAGGAAGTGATTTTGATGTAGGTACAGGAACAACAAATATATATGGATTTTTTTTATAAACTGTGGATTGTTAATCTTTTTCCATGGAATATTGCACGAAACTAAAAATATAATTAAATCTATATAGAATGTGTCTGAACTCGTACTTTTTGAGCATTGTGGCAAATGAGTTATATTCACACTGTTGAAAGTCAAAGTCATTTGACTTTCAACATAATGTTTCTTTAGCTGATGTAAATGAACGTCATATTTAGAGCAATATATTGTGGAAGAATCTTCTTTGAAACTAAGAGAAGAATCTTTCTGTATCCATTTTTTTATTGTTTTTCTTTTAGGATTCACCATTTTAGTAGCACGGCACGGAAATCATTCATGAAAACTCGAGTGACATAAATGACATATGTGACGCTGACATGATTTACTTTAATATGGAGATGCAAGTTGCTTATCAAAGAGGTCAAATGTTACAGAATAATCTTTTAAGTTGATTATGGATACCTAATGCGATATTATTCCGTAACATCGATAAGTCGATAAAACAGTTAGGTCAATCCCTCTGACAGTTTCATTTTTGCTATGAAGAATTCCGCTCTTTGGTACCTACCAGGGCTCGGACAAGTCATCGCAAAACAATCGCAAGACGGCAATAGAACAAGATCAATAGAATCGCATTATGTACAATATTATTTAATTACATTTTTCAATTAGATTTTTTTCCTAATATAGGATTCATCAGGTATTTCCCACGGGCACCACAGATACTTTTTGAAAAATGCCCTGAAGCGTGAATTATTGAGTTGATGGAATATTAACAGAAATTAGGAACATCAACAAATCGATGCAAAAAGTTTCATAAGAAATTTCTGGCGGAGCTGTCTTCGATTTGTGATTTTTTGACCTAATATGTTTATCAATATTATCTTTTTTTAACTGTTTAATACGAATGTCACATGCTGTACACAATATTTCCTTGACATTTTCCTGATAACGGAGCTCGGGTTAGTCCTTAATCCACTTATTAATTGTATTTATTTGCACCATATTTAAAATATTTAGAAATAACCATAATTAAGCAAATAATTGTATTTGTTTAAGTTGTCACCACAAAACTGTTTCAAGCCACTTTGACAAATCCATGACAGGTATGTGACTAAAAAGGTCAAATGTTAAATTATAAATTACGATAATAATTATATCAGCTTTAGATAATAATAATCTTAAGTCGCGACTCTATAATAGTCTTGCCCCATGTCCATATCAGTTTCTGCGATGACTTGTCCGAGCCCTGGTACCTACACACCATTTACCAGGTAGTTTTAGGAAATCAATACCAGAGTAGGTATATCCAGTGTTTTAGGTTATTCCTTGGGCAGATCTCGTTCTTGCTTTAAACAACTTGGACAGTAGGTATTCGAGGTCAAGGTCTGTTTGATATGAACCGCCTGGAACTTATTTACTGTTAAGAGTACTTCCTAATACGACCTGTAGTCGTAATATGTTATGAACTATTCAAACCTGACAAGTTCCCGGCTGCGAAATGGACAGTTTTACCATTAGATTGGCAAAAATAAAAAGTCGAGAATTCAAATCCTATCTGATTTTAAATAAAAATTAGTAACAAAAAGAAACATGTTATGTGCATTATTAGATAGCTGCCAATTTGGGTTCAGGGATGCGATTTTTTAATCTCACCGACGACTAGGTATCTAATCAAGCCTTCCTTTTGAATTTCATTTCATGACGTCTTAATCATATCAAATGCAAAAGGTGGGATCGTTCGTAGATTAAATCGCTACACAAAATAATTTTAAAGTTAGGTAGTTACTTTTCGTCGGTGAGATTCAAAAATTGCCACCCAATCCCTTTACCCTGATACCTAATATAATAAGTATCTCGTAATACAATAGCTAACTCAGCACGAGCTTCATTCAGTAGCTTAAAGTGAACTCTGCTGTTAGTAATTAGTGGAAGTACTTAATCAATCATACATTATAACGATTTTAGAGATTCATTGCACATGCTTTAAGGGAAATGTAATCACAAAAAGTTCAGAGTTGCTACACGATGTAAACCTATAAGTACCTACCTACAAAGCCTAAGATATGTTAGTATTAGATATATAAGATTAGTCATGTCATAATTACTAAGATGAAGTAACCATTGAATAAATGCTACGACATATTTGTCTTGTTGATATTAGACAATCCCATAAGTTCCTATACCTTGGAGACGACACGCATGGCAATTATAATCATCGTACTGGTTTTTTAGGGTTCCGTAGTCAAACTCGCAGCCTAGCTCAGAGACTTAGAACTAGAAAGCGCTCATGGCCGTAACACCATAGTAGCGAAATACCAGATTGCCGGATGCACCACATTCATTTAATATCGGATTCCCATAATACCACATTTTCGATTCACCGGCGTCGTTTATTACCAGATTTTCAGAAAACTATATTTTCAATGCAAATGATTCCATTAATACCTACAACATTCCAATTATATTAGATTCCGAAAATATCAGACTTGCAGAAAACAAAATACTTGGTACACCAGTTAATCAATTTAGCGGATAGCTTAAATACCTACTATATTGCCAGTTTACCGTAATCCCGACACACAGGAAGTTCAACATATAAAATTCCAAAAATACCAGATTATAAAAGGCTAAAAGTACGATCAGGAAAAAAACTCAATTGTAAATATAATTTTTTATTACCCAAATGTATTATAAGTAGGCATTATTACAACACCAAAAAAAACAAAATAATGGAGGCTTCTGTCAATTTTAGAAGTTAAACAATATCTGTTTTTAACCTTCTCAACATTAAAAAAAACAATGGTTTAGAGCAACATGTATTTCTATAAGGTAGGGAAATATATACTTATAAGGTTTTCTGTGGTAGGCTCAATAAACTTATTCGTTCTAGGCACATTTCTACAGTTATTTCATTCATTCTGCAGTCTGAAAGTAAGTGGTAATATTTGTAAATCTTTTGCGATATTTTTTTATTCCTTCTTTTATCTTTGTAATGAAGAGCATGTTTTGTATTATAATATTTTGGAATTTAGCTTCTTTTTTTAACAGGGTGACAAATTGAAACAGGGCTTTGAGGAGATTTTTGAATTTATTCTTCGGTGCCACCCTTCTGTCGCATTTGTCGTTTTATTTTTATGACCATAACAGCTGAAGACATCATCAGTAATATTCATTATCCATTGATTGTCGAAATAGTGATTGAATTTAATAAAAGTTTCAGTGTGTAGAAATTTTGTGATGACAGACAAATATGCTATTGGAATCAAATTTGGTGGGAGCAAAGCCAAAATTGACAAAATATGGGTTAAATGGCGGCCTTTTGCAGTTCTTTCAAACTTGTTGCGCAATAGCAGGCAGGTACGGGTGAAAAAGGGTAACCTTGTGGAATGTCTGGATTTTCCACAATTAGGAAGGTTATAAAAGGGGATGTCAGTCGTAAATCGGGGTCCCAATTCGATTGAAATTCTCCCCTAGCGTCCTAAGTCCGAGGTCGGCCCAATAGGGGCGCCCTTAGGAATGCTAGTGTAAAAACCCATTTATAGCGTGGACTCCCATCAGGAGTCCGCCCTCTCTCCGGCGAAGTAGTCAAAGCCATCAGAGGCTAACTAGGTAGGTCCCTCAAAAAAAAAAAAAAATCGGGGTCCAGGATATCAACAACTGTCGTCACTCGTCAGAGGGCTTCCTCACGTTCGCTTAAATCGATACTTAGGTATTTTACTGTTCGGTTACGTGCTTATTATTTACGTTGTGTTAAATTCACGTTTGATTTTATTATCGTGTTACGTTGATTCTTTTGATCATAGTTTATAATATATTTATCTTGTGTAGGGATACATACGGTATTTAACGGAAATAGAAGTGCGTTAAGTTTACGGTTTAATTTATAACGTTGGTCGTTATAGTGCTTATTGTAAGGATACATAGCCGCGGTAATTAACGGATAATAGAAACACGTTACGTTCACGGTTTAACTTTAACGTTGTTTATAGTGTTCATACCTAGTGAGATTCGGGATCTAGTTTCCTACAGCTGACGACGGAGAAGGGTTCTGTCGTGTTAGGGTCGGCGTCGCGTAGTTTATAGGGGTATCTAGGTATTTACGGTTCGGTTACGTGCTTATTTTTTTTATGTATGCTAAATTCATGTTTGTATTTAATATCGTGTTGCATCGATTAATGGCTTATAATCCTGTATAAGGCTGCATAGACACGGTATTGAACCGGTAATAGAAGTGCATTACGCTCAACGTCTACACATAATGCGAATTATTATTCACAATATAACTTTTATAAGAGGTTTAATGATCAGCGCTTCTGTATAAATACTGGCCACTTGCACCTACTTAATGATAATGATGTATTCGCCTGTCAAGTTTGCCATTGATATGCGTCAATTTGATTTATGTTATGTGTAAGAATCTAATTGAATGCTATTCTGGATATCGCCAGATATCGCACTTATTATTTTTTACTTTTTAGACGTTTTTTAGAAACAGTTTTGAGTCAGGGGTTTTTTAAATTCTAATTTTTTTTTTTAACCCCCGATGCAAAAAGAGGGGTGTTATAAGTTTGACGTGTATGTGTGTGTGTGTGCGTGTCTGTGGCTCCGTAGCTCTTAAATGGGTGAACCGATTTAAATGCGGTTTTTTTAAAATGATAGCAGGTATTTTAGCGGTGGTTCTTAAATATGTTACTCACCGCTAAAAAACCTGCTTTCATCAAAATCGCTTTAGCCCTTTTTGAGATACACTCGGCGTCAAAAATATCGCCCCTCCGCGAAAATCAGATTCAAGCTAATCTAGACCTTAGCGAAATATATGTTACATAATTAATATTAGTATCAATTAAAAGCACGTTTAAATGAGTTTTAAATTAAAAATGTTTAATTTAAACAAAACGTAATGGCTTGTGAATCAGAGCGTTTCGAAAGAAAAGTGCACAAATACTCGTTTGAAGGGTCGCGAGTTGTGACCTTTTCCAGGGGTATAAAATGCCTGTACAAGGTCAAATGACAATCATTCACTATCCAGACGTCGAAAAGAACACATCTAAGGAACTCAAGCAAGAAAACAACCCTCGAACATGGAGACCACCGCTGCTGAATCAGCTCAAGTGATTGCACTACTGCAAGCAGGAGTTCGGCAGTGTGATGTCGCTCGGCAACTCAATTTAAGCCGTCATGCTGTCCGCCGAGTATTTCAGCGGTTCCAGGAGACTGGGGGCTACATCAGAAGACGTGGGGCTGGTCGGCGACGCTGCACATCCGAAAGAGATGATCGCTTCATCGTGACATCATCTCTACGCAATCGCTTCGCTAGTGCTGTTGAGGTGCAACAACGCCTCAGAGAAGCTCGGACAAGATCAGTTAGCATCTCTACGGTTAGAAGAAGACTGCGGAAGAAGGATATCGTGGCTCACAGGGCTGCTACAGGCCCAATGTTGACCGCACAGCATCGCAGAGATCGCTTAATTGCAATTTGCCCGCGACCACGTCGATTGGACGTTTGAGCAATGGAGGCAGGTTCTCTTTACCGATGAGACGAGAGTCTGTCTTTATTGCAACGACAGGCGGGCTAGAGTCTACAGAAGGTCGGGCGAACGATTTGCTCAAGCCTGTATTGAAGAGACAGTGGGCTACGGAGGTGGCTCTTGCATGTTCTGGGGGGCATATTATGTCTATAGACGGCAAAACCGACCTTGTCTGCGTCTCCAGGACTGGAGGCACTCACGGTCAAGGGTCCCTGAATGCTCGCCGATACATTGCCGAGATCCTGGAAGAGCATGTGATGCCTTATGCGGGTTACGTCGGCTCTGGGTTCACATTAATGCACGACAACGCTCGCTCCCACACTGCATTAATTGTTCGGGATTATCTGGAGGAGGTCGGGATTCCCGTTTTGCCGTGGCCAGCCAGGAGTCCTGACTTAAACCCGATTGAACACCTTTGGGACGAGCTGAAGCGACGGGTTCGGTCACGAGATGCCGCCCCTACCACCCTGCAAGATCTTCAGGACGCAGTCATCGAAGAATGGGGCAACATTCCACAAGAGGACATCGTAAAGTTGGTGCGATCAATGAAAGACCGTTTAGAGGCAGTAATAAGGGCAAGGGACACTAGGTTTTAAGTTAATTTTAGGCACTTTTTGTAAAATTTTGCTATCCATTTATTGTTGTAAATTTAAACTTGAATAAACATTTTTCAACTGTTCGCAATGGCATTTCCTTTAATTTTTGACCCCAAAGAAAAATCCTTTTTTTTTTTAATTCCTAAAAAAACACTTTATTACCTTTCAAATGATACCTAACAATCATATTGTTGTCCTTGATCAAATAGGGTTTAAAGTCGGTTGTAATTATTTTCCGAGGAGGGGCGATATTTTTGACGCCGAGTGTATTAAGCTTTTTCACGCTTTTTTAAACTTCTCTATCTGTGTGACTGTTTGTGGCATCGTAGCTCCCAAATGGATAAAAAGATTTGGACGCGTTTTTTTTAAATAAAGTTACTTTAAATAGGATGGTTCTTAGCAAGATTTCATTAAAATTGGTTGGGCCGATTAAGAGATATTAGCTCTGAAACTAGGCATCCCCGTTATTTTGGGGGGTTTTATAACCCCCTAAAAGCTCAATATCTCAAAAGACCTAAACCGATTTTGATAAAACATATTTAAGAACCACCGCTAGAATACCTGCTTTCATTTAAAAAAAACGCATTTAAATCGGTTCATCCATTTAAGAGCAACGGAGCCACAGACACACATACACACACACAAACACACTTACAAATTAATCTTATAACACCCCTCTTTTTGCATCGGGGGTTAAAAATAAACTCCAGTGTGCACATGCAAGCCCCTAAATGTCATGATGACAAGCATAAATTAATTTGAAATAAACCTGACGGCTTATGAAAGTAACCTAAATTAGGTACTGTAATGAAAGAAGGATGTAGCAGTACATACTCCTTTCATTGTTTTCTTTTTTCTAATTTGTTATGTCGAAATGTCTCGAAATCTTTTGATAAAAAAGATTTCGAAATTTGGAATGCCCGCCGGTGGTTTTCAGGGGGACGCTCCAGAGTCTCCAACGGACCGCGTTGGCATTCACATGTAAACTAATGTATATTTAAACGTTGAAATAAATAAAAGAATAAACACAAGAAACACTACTTATTCTGCGTAGCTTAGTTGAAAGTGCGTAAAGTAAAATTACGCTTAGGAATAGGCGCCTACCAGGCTTACATGGTGGAGGTGCGGGGTCTCGAAATCGTTAAGTACCTAATAAGTTTTGGCGTTTACGCCCAGATACAGAAAACAGTACCTACACCGGCTACACCTCGACACGGCATGTTCCTACTTTTACCAGGTTCCTCGAGCCTTAACTACCGGTAGGTTGCACCCTGCCTCGTTTTCAGCGGCACACCCATACATTTTTTTATTACTTATGTTAATTTTTTGTTTTAGTATTTTGTATTATTTACGGTATTTTACATAAAGTAAAAAAAAATGTAATTAATAAAACTTTATTTTCTTTAATCTTACATGTGTACAGCTGTTGTTGATGAAAAAAAAATACGATTCAAACTTGGTATGGTTAGTCGTATTTTTATTTTATAGAGATCCCTTGTGGTTGCCGGGTTAGAATAGTGCCACTCTATATCTTCCCGTGGATGTCGTAAGAGGCGACTAAGGGAATAAGGGCTTGTAGTATTTTAGGCGATGGGCTTGCAACCTGTCACTAATACACTAGTAAACTTCTTGCAAAATGTGGTTACGGAATTATCAACAAGTCTTTTTAGAGTTGTTGGTATTTCTGTAGCTCTGCCTACCCCACTATGGGAATGTAGGCGTGATGCTCCCTTTCAGG
This sequence comes from Acleris holmiana, assembly GCA_949316455.1. Lineage (NCBI taxonomy): Eukaryota > Metazoa > Arthropoda > Insecta > Lepidoptera > Tortricidae > Acleris > Acleris holmiana. The sequence continues at coordinate 27,075,307 of OX438762.1, forward strand.
TACACGCATTCTCCGCTTCTTTCCACTTGTTGTTATAGATGGCGCTGGTTGAAATGTCGTCTCACGATCTTGTTTTGGGTCTTCCTATTCTTTTTCTCAGGGTTCTGGCCATATTGTGGCTTTGTTGATCCATCTTTTGTCTGACATTCTGGCTATGTAACCAGCCGATCCCAATTTATGTTTGTGTGTTAATGCGGCAAAAACACAAGAGTCGTTTGCTGCATACTGTCGACGCATATGAATCTACCTTCATTTAAAGTTTAGATATGAACTAAATTTATTGGCCGCATGCAGCGAACGACTCAGTGTAATTGCCACATAATTCTCTTGTCAGTTTTATCTGAGATTAGATGTTTTAGGATGATTATGTACAAACTCATAGATAAGACCTCCCGCACACATTGCAGGTATCACTATGTGTTAACACTTTGAATGTCCCAAGGATATTTACTACCCTAACACCAAAAGTCCAATAATGTTATATTTTGAAGATAGTATGAGGTCACGTTACGAACTTTAGGTAAGGGAATTTCGTCTACAGACTCCCAGGTAGCTATCAGATAATTTTAAACAATGCATTACATGTAATGTGCACGGACGTCTGAGTACCTACGTACTAGTCGTACTACTGGCCAATAGTATTGTTCAAAAACGTTAAATCACTCGAGAAATCATGATGAATTCACGCTAATGTTTCAGTTAGTACTTAGCAGTCTAATTGATAGTCAAACTTATTGTATGAGGATAACGGATGAGGAACTATTTAACCCTCTGAACGCCATTGACTTGATACAAAAGTCACTGTATCTGTGACGACTTGGGAAAGCAAATAACCGGTTAATAACCGAATTTAGTATGCAAAATAAGATAACCGTTTTTAACCGGTTATTTGCATTCCCTAGTGACGACTATAACGGTCGATGACGTGGTAGGCACTATACAGTACTCGACCACTTTATGGGTTCTTGGCTTTCAAAGGGTTAACCTTGTTGACTTGTAAGGACACCCTCGACGTGTAGGCTCAGTGCTTCGCGGTATTTAGTAAAATGGACACCACAAACAACACTAGTTGTCAGTGGCAAACAATTGACTGAGTTGACCTATCTTTCACTGTCCCTTACTTTCGCCACTGTCATGGGTCGAAACGTGCATTACATGTCATGCACGAATGTATAGAATCATCAATTTCTGACGTCACATAGACGTGGCAGAGCTGACCTTACTGTACTGATCCTTGGTCATTGTTTTTTTTTGGTTAACCACTCTGTATTAAATAAAATATGCAATTATCTTAGCAGTCCATTTTGCTTTTAATTCCGTCATTTATCCTCTATTCCCTCTAATTCAAAACTTTATTACATCTCTTAATTCCGTTCAGATATTATTTAAAACAAGATATATACACTGGTGCATTATACCGGGTGTGGCCTGTAATAGGAGCAATAAATTGAGGGATTGTTTCCAAACCACAAACGTAACAACATTTATTCTACAACTTTTGGAAATAACTTATTGTTAACTTAATATTAATGAATTTAGATTTTCCAAGCGTGCAATGTATTGCTAAAACTACGAAGTTTGTGGGCTGACAGTAGATGTCAACTAGACTATTGGATGGAGTACACTGAAAATCCCATTTAGTTTGTTCAAAAAAATCCCAAATAATAAATAACATATTTTTCCGGTATAATACCGGGTGTGGCCTGTAATAGGAGCAATAAATTGTGGGATCGTTTCTACTCTATAAACGTAGCAACATTTGTTCTACAACTAGGGCTTGCAATTCGAATATTCGAATATTCGGCTCTTTCTAATATTCGAATAATGCGGCGAATAGTATTTGAATATTCGAATATTTATGGTTATTTGGACAGACGGATGTAACATCGCCTGGGGATGGTCAGCTGTCTCTGTCTCACTCCCCGATCCCATTCACCCACCTCCCACCTACTCTGTACTCTTACATTATACTGTATAACAAAATTCACATATATCATTATTGTTTCGTGTTGATTACATTAAGAATTTAACACATACATATATTTTACCATTTTAATTATTTTGTTTTAGTTATGTTGTTGATTCTGACTTTTTTTTATTGAAGTACATAATCTTTGTGCAATTGATACCAAATCGTTGCTGTTCATACATTCAGTTGTTTTTAACACAATAATATTTAAATTTAAGTTTTTTTTTTATTCATTCTATAAAGCCAAGGACGTATTATTTATTTAAGATGTTTATGTTGATTTAATAAATAAAAATGAGTATCCAAACCCGTTTTTCTTGAATTTTTAGGATCATTCGAATAGTATTCGAATTATTCGAATATGTCCAAATTAAAAGTCGAATATTCGAATATATAAATCTATCGAATATTTGCAAGCCCTACCGGTATATCATGCACGGACGTACCAAGCTAGGTCTTCAGTGATTTACATATGATACACATACAGTGTTAATGTATTGCCGGCAAGCTGCTTCTATTTAGCTTGCTCTTTATATGGGTCACTTAATGTTACCTAAAATCCCTTTATCCCTGTAAAGTATATCAAAATAATCCCAAAAAACTATTAAATCAGAGAAGATTTCACTAAGTACATATTAAACAAAAATATTAATAATATGTCTTAATACATGTTATTTAAGCTTATAAATTAGCAAAGGGATTCTGTTACGTAGTTGCTTGGTACCTATATTACATTTAATTAGACCTTTGGTATCCCTAGTGATAGATCCATACATAGACCTTTTGTAATCAAGACCAAAAGAAACTAGAATTTGCTATATTTTTTGTTCATTCATTATAGCATAGAAAATTTATGTCAACAATGACATTTAAATTTGGATGATAGAATTAAAATTATGACCATACATTGCAATTTTCGGTGCGGGAGTGCCAGTATGTTTTTGGGCCTGTTATTTGAGAAAGAATAAGAAAATTAATTATGTGTAATAAATTTAGTAGTTGACACAATTTTTCAAAATAAATTTTTATTTTTTTTTTATATTTTCCTTACTCGGAATGAATAACCAAAGGCAAACATGAAAATTTTGGGAACAATAAAATTCATCCTAATGGCTGCTAGTAGCACCAAAATTACCATCTGAATGCAAGTGCTCTATTGAAGCAGAGAGTTGCTCTAAACTTTGTACTAGTTGGTTCATTTTAAGCCTGGAGGTAGATTTGTCAAAACTATCATCAGTTGGCTTCTCCACATCTGCACAAAGACGGAAATGTAATCTTGCCAAATGCTCTTGCTGATCGCGAATGTTTATCATCTGCTCCATACTGCACCTGGCACTGAATGCACTCAATTTACCTGTGTGAAAATCATCAAGAAGATCTAGAAGCGCTTTTTCCATGTGTTTCACATCTGGGGCCTCTTTAGGCATATTTTTTGGCCTGCTATTGTAATTGGACCGCATAAGATCGCGGTGTAGGCGTCTCTCATTGACAATGGAAACCTTAGTAGAATCATTTGTACTGTTGTTTCCAGTGCTAGCTAACACTTGCCCAGGGGTCCTTGACGTTAGGCTCGCAGCACCGCTAGACATTTTATTGCTGGTCACAGGAGACGTCGCAGACTGCAAGATCTTCTGCTCCTCCTCCTCACCCTCATTCTGCATCAGTTGTTGAGTTTCGTTAGCTTCTTCAACATCCACACTCATGTAGACCACAGAATTTGCTTGCAACTTGACATAAAACACCTACTATTATAAAAAATATGTTGTATATAAAACAATATTGGTTTTCCAATCCGAGTCAATTATTGTTTTATTTAAATTTACTGGCGGTCGGTCAAGTTTTTCTTTGATAACTTTGTTTCCATTCCAGTTATAATTCTTCTAATCTTCTTATTGTTTCTTTATGGCGTTCCGTAGTGATTTCGCCAATGTCAAGTTTGGTGTGTAAGACTGCCTTAGGTTAGGAACGTGTATTTAATCTTCTTTTTTTTTTTTTTTTTTTTTTTTTTTTATTGATTTGTTTCGATCGTCGTCGTCCTTTGGCATACTAAGGTGGACTCAGGAGATTCTGCTTCGAGTGTTCGAGTGGTGCACGTGTCAGAATTGTATTTTCGTGTATTTTTTTCCAGAGTTAACCGTTAATTGTAAACTTGAGTGTTGTTTTTGTCCTGTGGTAGTCCTTTTATGTTTGATTGTGGTGAAGGTGAGTTTTCTCGTACGGAAAGGGTAGCAATAACTCTTATGTGAGTTCATTGCCACCTTTTCCCGGTCGTATCATGGCGACCAATAACCCATACGATCCCGGGATAGAACCTGATGTATCGGGTATTATTGCTAATATGCCTTCGCCAGGGTACTTCGTGGAAATAGATTCATCCCCTGCTCCCGCTAGAAAGAGGGATCGCTCGCGGTCACGTTCGCCAACTAAAGATGCCCCCGTTAGTCCAACTTCAGTCGACCCGCCGAAAATTTCGCGATCTTCTCATGTTCAGATGTGTCAGTCCCCTACTGAAATGGAATTATGCGCAACACAATATTCACACCCCCTATCCCAAACCTCGATTCCCCAACCTTCTATGTATGGGGCCCATAGTTCCCCTTTAACCAACCAATCCCAACCCCACAGGAATGAATACCTTTTCTCAGACCCTGGTCCCTATATAGTCCATGTTATTAGGGAGGATGCTGAATCTGGTTATTTAAACCCTATTAAATTCGGACAATTTATATGCTCCAATGCATTAAACAATGGTGTTAAAGAGGGTAGTATTAAAAAAGCTGGTCGTAACAGAATGTCAATGGAATTTGTTTCAGCTCTGAAGGCAAATGTTTTACTTAACCATCCAAAACTGGGTTTAGCTAAGTATAAAGCCCTCATCCCCTCCTACCACATCTCGCGGACAGGAGTGGTTAAGAATATCCCCAAGGATTTCACAAACGAAGATCTTCCCAAGCTTATTACATCGCCGCACGGGTGCGGTAGGGTTATTAGGGCCAGGCGGCTTAACCGAAAGCAAAAAAACTCTAGTGATGGCACAACCGAGTGGGTCCCATCTGAAACTGTGGTCCTGACTTTTGACGGCCAAGTGTTACCTCCTAAAGTCTTTCTTTTTAACTGCGCTCTTGAGGTGGACCAATATAATTTCCCTACCATCCAATGTTTCCGGTGCTGTAGATTTGGTCATGTGAAGGCTCATTGCAGATCCCAACCTCGATGCTCTAAGTGCTCACAGCCCCATGAGGCTGAATCCTGCCTTGCAACCGAAGATCGTGTCAGCTGCCTTCACTGCTCAGGCCAACACACAGCTACGGATAGAAATTGCCCTGAATTCGGTCGACAAAAACTGATTAAATTGACTATGGCAGATGAATGTATTTCTTATTCGGAAGCTGAAAAGAAGCATGCCATCTCTAAACGTCCATTCAATGAGGTTGTCAAACAAAATAGTTCTCATAAAAAAACAGTTTTTTTACAAAAAAGGACTCCTGCCCCCTCTTCTTCCCATGGTTACGACCAAAGAGCCCATTATGATTTAATCTCTGGGTATAACACTCCCTTGCCCGGCAATGGGGTTGCTTTCCCTCAGGAAGCTTACCATCCTCAGCATCTACGTTGTGATCCTCGTCCCTCCTTTGATTCTCCCCAATCCCCTGATTTGTTACCTGCAATACTCTCAGCCGTGTCTACCCTAATAGAATTTTTCCTTAACCTTCCTTTACCGTCCAACGTCGCCGACATTTTGAAACTTGTACACTCCCTCCTCCCCAAGGGAGGACCATCAGATCGTCCTAATAATGGGTTCTAAAGTCATTCAATGGAACATTAGGAGTATAAATCAGAACAAGGCTGACCTTCTTTTTCTTAGCCACAGCATCAAACCCGCTATTTTAGCCCTCTCTGAAACATGGCTAAAACCCTCTTCAAGCTTTAGACTCCCTGGATACTCTTGCCTTCGGCAGGATGGTCCCGATGGGTACGATGGTTGTGCCATTCTCATAAAAAATGGTCTTAGCTATTCACGGATTGATTTTCCTCCTCACGACTCGTTCTTCGTTGTCGCATGCCGAGTCATGGGCATTAGTGTTTTTTCTGTATATATTCCACATCCAACACCTAGTATTATATCAGCTTTCTGGAATAGTATATCCAATGTCCCTGGACCGTCCTTAATATTAGGAGACTTCAATTGCCATAACCCGCTTTGGGGCTCTCTTTCCTCTAACCCATCTGGTAGCAGGCTGGTTGAATTTCTAGATTCCCATAATTTATGTATCCTGAATGATGGGAGACCTACTCGCCGTGTTTCTCCCGCTCAAAACCCTTCTGCGGTTGATCTCTCTATCTGTTCTCCTAACCTGGCTCCATTATGTACTTGGGACGTATCTTCCATGAGTTATGGTAGCGACCACCTCCCTATCACGATCCATTTTTCTTCCAGCCCTCTTGCCTCCACACCTCCTCCCCCTCTTCAAAAGTTCAGGCTATCAAAGGCTGACTGGTCTTTGTTCTCTATCACGGCTGATGAAAAAATTCGCTCTCTTCCTCCTGTTTCTCGTGATAATTGCTTGGTAGTGTATCTTCTCTTTTGTCAGGCCTTATTGAGTGCAGCGGAATTAGCTATCCCGCTCAAAAATTCTAGCGTTAATAAGCGCCCTTCTCTCCCCTGGTGGGACTCGGATTGTTCATCTTGTGTTAAAGATCGAAATGCTGCGGAGACATACTTCTGTTCCAATATTTCAATCCCAAACTTTGTTTCCTTTAAACGAGCCCAGGCAAAATGCAAGAAAACTCTTTCTACCAAAAAGAAACTCGGTTGGACCAAATTTTGTGAATCTATCTCCCCTTCTACACCTCCCTCTGTTGTCTGGCGCAACGTTAAAGTTTTTCGTTCAGTCTGTTCATCTTCGCAATCTCCATCTTCATTCTCTCAGGCTCCTGGTTGGCTGGATTCTTTCCTTAACAAATTGGCGCCTCCTTTTGTTCCCAACTCTTCGGACCTTCCCTCTCCCTCCTCTCCTCCTTCCTCTAATCCCAACAATTTTCTTTCCTCTTCCTTTCAACTATCTGAACTTCGGTGTGTTCTGGAGGATCTTTCGGATTCGGCTCCTGGCCCAGATGGATTAACTTACTCCTTCCTTTCTAAAGCCAACACCGTAACATTGTCTTTTTTTCTGTCCCTTATTAATTGTATGTTTGAGGCTGGACTTATCCCAGACTCATGGAAAGTGCAGTACATTATCCCTATCCTGAAGCCTGGTAAAGATCCAGATCTTTCTTCTTCCTACCGCCCGATTGCCCTTTCTTCTGTCCTTTGTAAAGTCACTGAACACCTTTTAAAAAACCGTCTAGATTGGTTCCTGGAAAACAATAATATCCTATCTCGCTTTCAATTAGGCTTTCGGAAGGGTAGGAGCATTTTAGACAGCCATACCATCCTTTCTTCAGATATCCGGTTAGCTTTTTCGAGAGACGAGTCAGTGGCGGCTGCCTTCTTAGACGTGTCTTCCGCATACGATAATGTTATGCTTTCAGTGCTCAGTGACAAAATGTCTAATCTGAGTATTCCTTCGAAAGTGGTTAACTTTATCTCCAATTTACTCAAGGCCAGAACGATTCAAGTTAGGTGGCAAGGTTTACTTTTGGCTGATAGACATGTCTGGAAAGGTCTACCTCAGGGTTCGGTCCTCAGCCCTCTGTTATACAACCTCTACACTTATGATCTTGATAGATCTATTAATATGTCATGCCGCATGTTACAGTATGCAGATGATGTTGTAATTTTTTGCAATGATAAGAGCCCTCAACAAGCTGCTAAAAAGCTGAATAGAGATCTGGAGTCGCTCCAACTTTGGCTTTCTGCCCATGGACTATCCTTATCTCCATCCAAAAGTTCTGCCATAGTTTTCTCAAGAAGTCGTTCCCCTCCAGAGTGCTGCATAAAATACAATAACACTCCTATTCCATTAACAGCCACAGTAAAATTTCTCGGAGTGATTTTCGACAGACGACTACAGGGAATTCCTCATCTCTCCTATGTTGCCCGGAAATGCGAAAAGAACATTAACATTCTTAGGGCTCTGTCAGGCTCTTGGTGGGGCGCCCATCCCTATTCTCAAAAGTTGCTGTATAATGCTCTTGTTAGAAGTCACCTGGACTTCGGTACTTTTATCTTTGAACCATGCAACAAAGGGGCTCTCAAAGTCCTGGAAAAGATTCAGATGAAGGCCCTCAGAATAGTCTCCGGTGCCATGAAGTCGTCTCCTAATAGGGCGATTCAAGTAGAGTGCGGAGATCCCCCCCTTGACCTTAGGAGACAATATTTATCTGAACGATTCTTGTTCCAAGCTTACACCTTTTTCTCTCATCCTCTTATTCCTAAACTCAAGTTGCTCCAACGTTTTTGTTCTTCCAAACCTTATTGGCGCAATAAAGCCCGGCCTAATTTAATCCTAAGCCTTAATAAGTTAGCCTCCCTCAGAGCCCCTGTTCAGAGATGTGTTTCACTTCCAATGTATTCTATCCCGTTTGAAGCGTTAATCTATTTTCCTAATATCTATTTTAACACTGGATTAAACAAAAATTCTGCCCAAGCTAATTCATTATTTAATGAGTATGCAAACTCTTGCTTCCCGGATCATATGTACTTTTTCACGGACGCCTCCAAACTGTCAGATTTGGGATGCGTAGGGGTTGCTTTCGTTTGCCCTAGGTTAAATATTATGCACAAGTTCAAACTCCCTCCTGAATCTTCAGTTTTCTCCGGGGAATGCTTGGGCCTGTTAAAATCTGTCGACTACATTCTTCAGCATAAGTTACCTAAATGTGTTATTTTTACAGATTCCCTTAGTGTTTTGCAAACCATCTCAATTCACCCCTTTAAAAACTGCGCCCGTAACTATCTAGTTTCACAATTAAAAAAATCGATTTATGCTTGCCATTCAGCGCATATTGATATTTCGTTTGTTTGGGTCCCTAGCCACTGTGGGATTAAGGGAAATGAGGCTGCGGACTTAGCTGCTAAGGATGCTGTTATCCACGGAGATGATTCCTTTTTTAAAATTTATTCCCCTGATATCTTAAGTATACCTAAGCGTTCTCTGGAGAAAAAATGGTCATCCCGCTGGTCCTCTTCAAAAAAATGTTTTTATTCCTCTGTTCAACCTATCATTCCGTCTCGTCCCTGGTTTTTTAAGAATCGATCCCTATCGAAAAGACACACAAGTATCATCATTAGATTACGACTGGGTCGTGTTTGCTCTCCAAGCCAACTATTCAATTTCAAAATTAAAGACTCTCCTTTGTGTGAATGTGGGCAGGATTTTGGATCTATTGACCATATATTCTTTGATTGCCCCCTTAATAATAATTCCCCTGCTCTTTATTCCCTTCTAACCAAATTAAAAATCCCCCTTCCTATTAACATGTCTTCTATTTTAAGCTATACTAACAAAAAAAAAGTTTTCGTTACACTGAGTAAATTTATGGAAAAAAATAATATTTCCTTGTAAAATAAGAATTTTACCCTCAAATATTTAAACATTTCTAATAAAGGCTATGGTAGTTTAGATGTGTTTGTTTATGTGTGTTTACAGAATTAACGTGGTCTCTCTGAGTGCTTTTTTTATTTTTTATTTTTTCTTTATACTCGTGTGAAGCTCGACACTTGATTCTGGCAGAATTGTGCTGTTGAACAGCTACAGAAGCCATAAACTAAAGAAGTGAAGTGAAGTGAAGGTGGACTCAGACTGAGCTGGACGCCCTGGATAGAAAGGTCCGTCTACTGTTTAAATCACATCGCATGCTGCACCCACGCTCGTCTGTTATGAGATTGTACATCCCGCGGAAGTGTGGAGGTCGTGGCATTTTAAATGCTAAGAATCTCCACAACCGCGAGATGTGCAATCTCAGGGAATATTTCCTTGCCAATGAGTGTGGAATGCATCGTGATGTGGTTGCAGTAGACAGGAGCCTTACGCCTCTCTCCTTGGCAAACGAGAACTGGCGCAGACCAGCGGTGTTAAGCACAGAGGACCGCAAGAACGTATGGAAGAGCAAGGAGCTGCACGGCGACGCTTCTACCGGGCCCTGACAGGGCCTGACGTAGACCTTTTAGCATCCGTGAACTGGCTACGGTTTGGCGACCTCTTTGGGGAAACCGAAGGTTTTGTCTGTGCAATTGCTGACGAGGTCATAATGACGAACAACTATAGGAGGTATATTCTGAAGGATGGCACGATCGACATTTGTCGAGCGTGTCGTCGCCCCGGCGAGTCTCTCAGACACATTATTTCTGGTTGTTCCCATTTGGCCAACGGTGAGTATTTGCACAGACATAACCTCGTGGCCAGGATCATCCATCGGCAACTTGCTCTTCAATATGGTCTTGTTGAGTCCGAAGTGCCGTACTATAAGTACACACCGGCACCAGTTCTCGAAAATGGTCGTGCTACGCTCTATTGGGATCGATCTGTCATCACGGACAGGACTATTGTTGCCAATAAGCCTGATATCGTGTTAACAGATCGATCTCAACGCCGGGCAGTGCTCGTTGACGTCACCATCCCGCATGACGAGAACCTCGTGAAGGCTGAGAAGGACAAGCTCAGCAAGTACCTTGACTTGGCTCATGAGGTGACCGCTATGTGGGATGTTGACTCGACGATCATTGTCCCGATAGTTGTTTCAGCGAACGGTCTTATAGCGAAGAGTCTCGATCAACACCTTAAGAGACTCTCGCTAGGTGGCTGGATCAAGGGCCAGATACAGAAAGCAGTACTCCTCGACACGGCACGTATTGTGAGGAGGTTCCTCTCTCTGCAGCCCTAACCACCGGTAGCTTGAACCCTGCCCCGCTGCGGGCGGCACCCGTAGGTTAGGTTTTTTATAGTAGGTATTTGTTTTTTATATGAGTATTGTTATTTTCACACCCCGTTATCAGTGGTGAAAAAACATTGAAAATGCTAGGGCTGACACTACACATTAACATTACATTCATATTTTTACCGGTAGGTATAATTTGATATACCTATTTGAGGAAATCAATATAACTACTTGTTTTATTCATAGGTATTATATATACTGTGAAGAAATTTCACTTCAAAAAGGTTTAATTTGGTTGTTGAACACTTTAATAATACTTAGCTGTCAAATTAACATTTAATTTTGTCAAAATATGTTTGATGTCATATTTCGTTTTATGTTCAGTAAAAATATGAATTTCATGGATAATCGTGCTGAATTTATTCAGTTTAAAATGGAGCTAATGGCAAAACTGGAAATAAACCGAATCCGACGCGGAAAAAATGGTTCGCAATTTTAGTAAAACTGTTCTGTGTATTTTCTTCCAATATCTATTGATTATTTTTTCCTAAATAAATTTCATTTTTTTATCCTACAGATATGATAAAATTATGCAAATGCATTATAAATTTTAAGGAAAGATGCCTAAGATTCCTGTTAAAACATGTTAATACGTATAAATATGACGATTGCTGGAATAATGTTTGCGGAGTATTCAGAAAATTTATGACGAGTGAAAATGAATGACTAAAAGATGGATTTTGCACATGCAATAACCCAACATCAGAGTTACGGAAAATGTTAATGAAAGAACCATCTCATCAAATGGAACCTTTTTGGTGTGAAGTGGTCAATGTAATTGAAAGGTATTAACTGTATTTATAGTCGGACGGTTTAGGTATTTAAATAAAGGTAAACAAAAGGTAAACCAAAAGGTACGGTAAGGTAAACCAAACAATTTAGAAAAACTTTTAATAATATATTCAGAAAAGTAAATGGAAGTATATAACTCACAGGTCTGTTGTTTTATTTACAAGGTTACCATCCACATATCAGATGATTAACGATATTAACAAAATGTTTCTATAATTCAGCCACAGATGTAACAAAATATAATAATAAAAAAAAGTGTTTCATTTTTAAAAAAATTAGCGACATTTATACCGGTATGTCAAATGTACTAGACTTAAATAAATATAGTGTGACAACCCTATTATTCGATTTCAATGAATTTTCACCGCTGATAACGGGGTGTGGTTATTTTACTTTTATATCTTAACATTTATTGTAAAAAACTTAACTTACAGATTTTAAATAAATATTGACAATAATAATAATAATAATATATTAATATTTCCTTGCTAATGAGTGTGGAATGCATCGTGATGTGGTTGTAGTAGACAGGAGCCTTACGCCTCTCTCCTTGGCAAACGAGAACTGGCGCAGACCAGCGGTGTTAAGCACAGAGGACCGCAAGAACGTATGGAAGAGCAAGGAGCTGCACGGCGACGCTTCTACCGGGCCCTGACAGGGCCTGACGTAGACCTTTTAGCATCCGTGAACTGGCTACGGTTTGGCGACCTCTTTGGGGAAACCGAAGGTTTTGTCTGTGCAATTGCTGACGAGGTCATAATGACGAACAACTATAGGAGGTATATTCTGAAGGATGGCACGATCGACATTTGTCGAGCGTGTCGTCGCCCCGGCGAGTCTCTCAGACACATTATTTCTGGTTGTTCCCATTTGGCCAACGGTGAGTATTTGCACAGACATAACCTCGTGGCCAGGATCATCCATCAGCAACTTGCTCTTCAATATGGTCTTGTTGAGTCCGAAGTGCCGTACTATAAGTACACACCGGCACCAGTTCTCGAAAATGGTCGTGCTACGCTCTATTGGGATCGATCTGTCATCACGGACAGGACTATTGTTGCCAATAAGCCTGATATCGTGTTAACAGATCGATCTCAACGCCGGGCAGTGCTCGTTGACGTCACCATCCCGCATGACGAGAACCTCGTGAAGGCTGAGAAGGACAAGCTCGCAGCAAGTACCTTGACTTGGCTCATGAGGTGACCGCTATGTGGGATGTTGACTCGACGATCATTGTCCCGATAGTTGTTTCAGCGAACGGTCTTATAGCGAAGAGTCTCGATCAACTCCTTAAGAGACTCTCGCTAGGTGGCTGGATCAAGGGCCAGATACAGAAAGCAGTACTCCTCGACACGGCACGTATTGTGAGGAGGTTCCTCTCTCTGCAGCCCTAACCACCGGTAGCTTGAGCCCTGCCCCGCTGCGGGCGGCACCCGTAGGTTAGGTTTTTTATATGAGTATTGTTATTTTACTTTTATATCTTAACATTTATTGTAAAAAACTTAACTTACAGATTTTAAATAAATATTGACAATAATAATAATATCACGGGATAATGTCACACAAATTGACCTAGTCCCAAACTAAGCTCTAGGCTTGTGCTATGGGTACTAGACAACGATAAACTTACTTACATAGAGAAATATATACTTAAATACATAGAAAAACTCCAAGACTCAGGAACAAATACTCGTGCTCATCACACAAATATCTGCCCTTACCGGGATTTGAACCCAGGACCCCTAGCTTCGTAGGCAGGGTCACTCCCAACGAGGCTAGCGTGTCGTCCAACACTCGTCACCGGATACAATACTAAAAACTGCATTTGAGCTTCCTCCGTTGAATTTATTCAAAGTTCTGAGACACCATTCCTATTCCGTTACTCAAGTAAGAAGGTAGGTAACCAGCATATGCTAACCTTGCTTTAGTAGGTAGTCACTATTACTGGGAGATCTACTTACGCGGAACGCTCTTTAAGTAAGGTAGATAATAGATTTTTGATGCGAATAAGTCGAAAACTGCGAAACTGAGGTAGGTAGTTAATAAAATAAATAATATTGTTCCGCTCTTTTTGTGTCGAGGATTCAAAACTGTAATCATTGTGTCAGTAATTAAGTACAGCTACTCGTAACTAACTACCTCGATCGAAGTTATAATTTATAAAATAATATTAATAATAATCTTACCTTTCGATATCTTTTGGCAGTGTAAATAATGATAGATCGCCATTCCTGTCATTATTTAAGCACCCGTATGCTATAGGTACATTTATTTAAACAAAAACTCGAATTATAGCCGCCAGCGTCACCTGAAGAATCGTATTTTTCATCGTACGAATTGGAGACCCTGGCTGTGATTGCTTCCTTAACCAAGTTTCGTCAGTATGTTCTTGGGTTAAAGTTTAAAATCGTTACCGACTGTAACTCATTAAGAGCAACGTTCTTGAAACGAGATATGATACCGCGGGTAGCTAGATGGTGGACTTTGATCCAGGAATATGACTGTGAAATTATTTACAGACCAGGATCGGCTATGACACACGCCGACGCTCTTAGTCGGAATCCAATATTGGATGAGACTGAAGTAATTAATTTTATTGAAGCACATGATGTAATGAATATAAATATTGAAAACGACTGGTTAACCACAATTCAATCTGGTGATGTCGAGATACAAAGAATTAAAAATATTTTGTCTAATACAGAGTACGAGGATATTATAGAAGTTCGCAAAAAATGTCCTATAATTTATGTTATAATACACTAGGCTTTATGTGGTTTGATCCGTTTGCCATTGCAAAATGGGTTAAATTACTTAAGAAAATAAAATGTCAAGGTGACGTTTCTACTCTACTTTGATTTATGGTTAATATGGTTTGTTGCGGTAGTAACATAAATAAATGTAACGTTCGTTTAATTATTTATCCTTATGATACGATACCTATCAACGATGCAAAATGGAGTAGACAGGTAAAAAAAAACAAAATAAATATTTAAACTGCAATTAGGGCAATGATAATAAATAGTTTATGTAGTCATTGATAACAGATTGACTCTAAAATATTCGTTAAAATTTTAAATAGTTTGTCTAAAATAAAGTCGGTTTAAACACTATTAATCATGTCATTTCTATATACAGGTATAATCAACAGATAAAAGTATTTTAATTATAGGCGCCGCATAGTACCATGGAAACTACCAAGTTAATGCTAAAAACCATACCTCCTCTAAGTAAGAATTGGTTCAATGTTATACTTAGTTTTTAATAATTTTGTAAGATTATTTATATTGTTTATCAAAATTCCAGATGCAAAAGGTATCAAAGTGGTTAATTTAAAGCGTTTTATGCCTGAATCACCTCCATTAAGAGCTGAAAGAAGAAACACTAATAGTAGTTCTATTAATTATTTAGATACTATCACTAAAGGCAATCCTTGCAGCATCAAATCTAAGCACACTCCTAATCAAATTATTAGTAGCCATAACATAAACAAAGACAATCACCAAAATGCTGGAGATGAAGAAGTTATTTCCAATAATCTACAAAATTTCCTAAATCCAACTGAAAATAATATTATAAATAATTCTAGAACTAAAATTCAGTTAAAGAGCTGCTTGCATACAACAGAAGAACTCACTAAGTTGACTGAGCATTGTGAAAAGAATCTAGTCAAAGTTGGAGATATATTTGATTGTCGAGAGTCTTTCCGGCAATACCTTAATGATAATGCCAAGAGATGGCACTATTATTATGTATGTAGAAACAGCAAGAAAAGGATCATAGAGTACAACTGCATTTGTATGGCTTATGCATTAAAGCCTAAAGAAGTAGTCATCAGGAAACGAAAAAAGTAAGTGTATAATTAGTATATGAATACATGCACAACTCCAGTTATAGCACATTTAAATAACATTATATAAAAAACTTATAGTTATACCATTGCAAAGGTTTTATGGTAGTTTAGAAGAAGTTTATTACTTGTTAAAAGCTTTTATCCCATTAGCTAAAAAAAGCACCTTGTGCCACTAGAGAGCAAAATTATATATTATTTACAGCAAAGCCGTCTCTAGCCCATGTGCAAACATTACGCACATCCTGCACGGTAATGATGCCTCTGAGCAAAGCTATTGTATATTTCAAAATGAAATAAAAAACTCTCCTTAGAGTTCTAAGAGTTGCCAGGGCTTCAATTGAATATCCAAGACCATTTTGTTTTCATTGATTTGTCATATTTCTTTTTAGTCCGTCTTCTTTAGTTCATCTGTCTATCAAGCTAGTTCATAAATAAACATTGGTGTATGATTAACAAAGAGCGGAATTCTTCATAGGAAAAACCAAACTGTCAGAGGTATTGACCTAACTGTTTTATCGACTTATCGATGTTACTGAATAATATCGCATTAGGTATCCATAATCAACTTAAAAAATTATTCTGTAACATTTGACCTCTTTGATAAGCAACTTGCATCTCCATATTAAAGTAAATCATGTCAGCGTCACATATGTCATTTATGTCACTTGAGTTTTCATGAGTGATTTCCATGCCGTACTACTAAAATGGTTAATCCTAAAAGAAAAACATTAAAAAATGGATACAGAAAGATTCTTCTCTTAGTTTCATAGAAGATTCTTCCACAATTTATTGCTCTAAATGTGACGTTCATTTACATCAGCTACAGAAACATTATGTTGAAAGTCATTTTGTGAGTAAAACTCATTCGTCACAATGCTCAAAAAGTACGAGTTCAGACACATTCTATATAGATTTAATCATATTTTTAGTTTCGTGCAATATTCCATGGAAAAAGATTAACAACCACAGCTTATAATTTTTTTCCAAAAATATATTGGTTGTTCCTGTACATCAAAATCACTTCCGGATGAATCATTGCTGAGAAAAGTATAGTTAGATATAGTTTACCAACAAACAGTTCAAGACATACTCAAGAACCTGATAGGATAACAGTCGACGAAAATTATTGTTGCAAATCTTACTTAATCGAAACTAATTTTTTTGAATAAGTTGATGGTAACTCAGTGGCCGAATACTTAAAAAGCAATTGCAGTTTATTTGGCACAATTCATATAATGAGCATGTTAGAAATGTCCTTGTTTTGAGCACTGATAGTGCCGCGTACATGCTAAAGGCTGGTAAAATCTTAAAAGCTACATTTCCAAATCTACTACATGTTACATGTCTGGCACATGGATTACATAGAGTCTGCGAGCACATACGATCTCAATATAAAAGTGTTGACGCCTTAATATACAACGTAAAAAAAATATTTTTAAAGTCTCCACATAGAGTCCGCTTATTCAAACAAATTTGTCCATCCGTACCATTGCCTCCAAAACCTATTATAACTAGGTGGGGCACATGGCTTAATGCAGCTATATATATTATGCTGAAAATTTGAAATGTATTACAGAAGTAATTTCAAACTTAAATTCAAAAGAGTCGGCTGCAATAAGAGAAGCTAAAAGAGTACTTAAGCACAATAATTTGAGAAATGATCTGTTGTACATAAAAGAAAGTTATGGCATTTTACCTGACGCAATAATCAAATTACAAACATCCTGTTTATCCTTATTAGACTCTCTTCTAATACTTGACCAGGTGAGAAGTATTCTAAATTGGTGTGGATCTCAGACAGTGCAAATAAAACTTGAAAAAGTACTAGATAGAATTCCGGACTACGACATGATACGCAAATATGCTGATTTTATAGAAAAAAGTGATTACAGCCAAAACACCGTTATCGAGTACTACAAATATGCTCCTGTTACTTCAACTGAGGTAGAACGCTCGTTTTCATCTACAATGAAAAAAGGAGTAATTTCAAAGGTGAAAATGTTGAAAAAATAATGACTATTTTTAATGATAAGTTTCATATAGAAAATTTAAAAAAAAGTATTTAATGTTTTATTCTTTACTATTATACTAAAGTACAGTGGCGGTCAGCTAATTAGGGACACCGTTAATTTGTTTGTTGGTATGTATATCCAAAAGCCTGATTTCATTACTTTAACTTTGTTTCGTTAAGTGACAAATATTTATTGATAAGTTGATAAAACAGTTAGGTCAATCCCTCTGACGGTTTGATTTTTGCTATGAAGAATTCCGCTCTTTGATGATTAACTTAAGTAAAGGACCTGTTGTATGTAATTGTGTACAAAACTAATATAAAGCAGCTTATGTCAAATTTCTAATATAGTATGTCAAATGGTCTATACAGATGTGTTACAACTACACACAACAGGGCCTCTTTTCTACAGCGTTATATATCACGGGTTAGGCTCGTAAAACACACTTTCCCGAAATATGCACTTTCTCTAAAGGTGCACTTCTTTAGAAGGGTTGTTTTCCCGGAAGGTACACTTCCTCTAAAAGTGCACTTCACGATATGTACACTTTGTCAATAGGTGCAGTTTCCCAGAATGTGCACTTTCGCAGGAGGTATATTTTCGCAGAAAGTACACTTTAGGGGTAGGGGTGTCCCTGTTTTATATTACTAAGGGTTTCTATAAAATAGTGCAAATGCAAACAAACGGACACACAGACAGACGGACGGACAGAAAGACTGTAGCTATAAACGTTCCGTTAAAATATTTGGCTACTTTGGATACTTCTTACTATATACATGAGAAAATGAGACAGTGTACATTTTGGGAAAGCGTGCGTTTTGGTAAAGTGCACTATTTGAAAAAGTGCACATTTCGGGAAAGCGTGCCTTTTGGAAAAGTGGACTCAATAAAAAAGTGCACATTTCGGGAAAGCGTGCGTTTTGGAAAAGCCTACATTTTGGGACTGTACATTTTGCGGAAAGTGCACCTTTGCAGAAAGTGCACAATTCCGGAAAGTGTGTTTTACGAGCCTAACCCTATATCACGTTTGTTGTGTTTTAGAATTGTTTATGTCATAGTCCCTATTATTGTAATGACATAAGAGTTATCAAAACGTTGACAATACGGAAATAGGTCAAAGACGATATTGTTATTACCGTGTAGAATCCCAGGTAGTTTACTTAAGTTTTTTACCTATATTACATTATGTAGGAGGGATTAATTCCTGATTATTATTGTTACATCTCAGTCAAAATGTGGTTAGCATTTTACTCTTAGAACCAACATCCTGTTGGGGATGAAAGTTTCTGGAGTGGCAACAACATACCAATAATTAAACAAGAGACCCAAAAAATTGTTAGGGGCATAGGAATAATTATCAAGGATTGGACAAACACCCCCTTCATTATCAAACAATAACCCTGTTCCGTACAGTAGAGACTTCCTTATGATGTTACAATATAATATTTTATATTATTTGTTTATTAACATGTTTACACGAAATATCCAGTAAGTGTAGCTAAATAGAAATCCTGATTATCTTACTGTAAAAGAAATTCAGAAGAAAATTAATGCTGAGCCACAATCATATTGGAGAACAGTATACCAATGTCAACAATAAGATATGCCCCAATGACCTTTTGAACGAATGAACTTTTTCAACTCATAAATGGGTCCTAAAATCACAAGCAAAAATTTGGAAAAAAATTGGTCTTTCTTTAATAGGTACTGGCAAAACAGATTTTTTCTCGAACACAGACACCGGAATGTCAATCAATAATACAATGGTTGTTGAATAAATTATAGTATAATAAATCTATAAAATATCGAATACTATTTTGTATTAACAATATACCTAAGGAAGTTTCTGATGTACAGAACAGGGTTATGTTTCGAAAATGACGGGCGTTTGTCCGATTCTTGATAATCATAGTAGAGATCTATGGCAACGGACTAAGACTGGAGTGATGACTTGTATTAATATTACACTTACAGGAGAAGCACAGCTTGCCCATGTAAAATACGATTAACTGTTGATGAGGGAACAAAGAAAGTGATTGTGTACTATGTGTGCAACCATCATGACCACGCTGTCAATGAAGCTGCTTTTTATCACTACCCACATACCAAGTATCTCCCACAGCATGTTAAGAATGAGGTAAGCAAAACCTTCCAAGATTTACAAACTTTTCCAAAATAAATAATCAATTGCAAGTCGGACTCTAGCACTGAGGGTTCTGCCTGATATGTCTATATGTCTTGTTTGAAACCTAATCAATTTTTCCCGACTATCGCGAAGCAAAAAGGAGGGTTATAATTTTGACTGGTATGTATGTGGGTAAGGCCGCGAATTTTGACCAATTTAGACGGTTCAAATTTAACATGCCCATAAAAAAAAAAAACAAGTAATAACAAACTTTTATTATATTCAATAGGCAGAGATTGTATCTCCCACTTAAAGTAAACTTTAATTTGAAATTGTAGGTACGTACAGTACATATACAGGGAATCAGCACAAGAGAATTAAATCCATACTATGCATATCCATACTGTTAGATATGGAACCGGGGAGGGACACAACCATTAAACAAGCGAGCTAATTTCACACTGCTTAATTATTCTAATGTTTTACTCAGCGGGTGCGCCCGCACACATGCACATATATAACATCCCTTCCCCTTATAGCTAAGGAACTAAAACTAACTAATTAAAATAATTAATTGAAGGTAAATGACATTATAAAATAACGATTTATCAACCATCAAGAATCAGGGCTGTCGCCTTGTTCTGACGTAGGCGTGCCAAACACTGGACTTATTGCTTGTCGGCGCCTAGCGATGGTAGTTGATGTGCCCGGAGAATCATTACTGGAGCTGGGTATATCTGGCCCGGCCCTAACCCTTTCCTGCCTAGCTGGCAGGTACGGCACCACGTCGGGGTATCGTCACGAAGCCTTGGCGTTTAGTGAACACTTTACTCCACGTAATGCATGTAACGAAGGAACGTTTTGCGAACAGGTCATTTTGCGAAAGGGACAATTTGCGAACGGGTCATTTTGCGAAAGGGACGTGTTGCGAACGGGTAATTTTGTGAAACGGACGTTTTGCGAACGGGACTTTATTTATGTGAAGGGACGTTTTGCGAACGGAACCTTTTGCAGGGACATTTCGCGAAAGGGACAAAGGGACATTCTGCGAGTGGGACGTTATGCGCCTAACCGTTTTGCGAAAGGGGTGGGACCTTTTGAGAAAGGGACGTTTTGCGAAGGGGGTTTTTACATAAGGGACCATTTGCAGAGAAGACGTTTTGCGAATGGGACGTAATTATGGTGGACGTAAGGATTGTAGCATTGTTATTACTGACCATGGTTACAGACATTCCGGATATTAGTATTGGCGTTTAGTAAACACTTTAATCCTAATTTGTATATAAAATCGCAAAAATAATTTATAACAATTGAAGTGACATAAAAAAACAAAATAAATTTTGAGACTATTCTAATATGTGTGTTTCCGAATGCCCGAAAAATTTAAGACCACGTGGATGCACCCAAGGTCCAAGCACTGGCACCTCTTAGACTACGTTATCGTTCGCAAGCGCGATCTCGGTGAAGTTGTTATCGCTCGAGCAATGAGAGGTGCCCAGGGCTGGACCGACCATCGACTCGTCCGATCGAAAGTACGGTTGCAACTGAAGATCCCACGACGTGCTGCACACAAGATCCCAGCAAAGCTGCACTACAACTAATTAATAAATAACAGTGACTTAGCGAAAGAGCTGGATGACGCCTTTTGTGTCACCATGCCAGAACTTTCGCAGGATGTGTCAGTGGCGACAGTACTGCATTCATAGATATTTAAATAATTACATGGTTGAACCGGGAATCGAACCCGTTACACGAGAAAAATAATTACCCTGTAGCTTTATCATACCGATCGAAAGGCTACATAATAAGGATTATTTTTTGTTAAATAACATAGTGTCAGAAATAAAAGGAAGACCATGAATTTTAACATTTGATGTGAAATTTTGTTCAGAAAAATGAAAAGCTGATAGAGAGATAGATAGATTTAGATTTTTTTTATGGGGTTATGTCAAAAATTTAGTTTACAAGAACCAGTATGAAAGTGTCCACGAGCTACAAACAGAACTTAGACGCATTATTCTAAATATCCACCACAACAAGATCAAAAAATCGACAGGGAGCGAAATAATCAAATGAGTGCGACTTTGTATTCAACAGGAAGGGACTCATTTTGAGCATTTGATTAACTGATTAATTTTGTGTAAAAATGTTAAAATCATGGTCTTCCTTTTATTTCTGACACTATGTTATTTAGCAAAAAATAATCCTTAAGATGAAGCCTTTCGCCCGGTGTGATAAAGCTACAGGGTAATTATTTTTCTCGTGTTACAGGTTCAATTCCCGGTTCAACCATGTAATTATTTAAATATCTATGAATGCAGTTTAAATTGTTTTTTAAATTTAAATAATGTCTTCTTTCAGTAAAATGTTCCATCTACAATATTCAAGGTACTTTCCTTCCATGTGGCATAGCCGTGGGACGCCCTGTATATTTAAAAATGTTTTAACAAAACCTCCGGGTATGACACTATGGAAAAAAATAATATGCTACAAAAATGTAATAATTTTACAAGAATAGATCACTTTATGAAATTTTGTTATGTCCCTATAACCTCCACGGAAATCGAAAAGTCATTTAGCCACCAGAAATGGATTTATCAGCCAAGACGGAGAAGCTCAACGCCCCAAAAATATGGAACAAGTTTTGGTTGTTTACTTTAACAATAGTAGATGGGATCATGGGACATTCACGAAGACAATAATTAAGACAAGTAAAATTATAAAATAGTCTTTAAAAGCGAATAGTATTGAGTTATTAAGTAATTTTGATTTTTTTTGCTCTTAATAAAAACATATTTTTACAAGCAAACCCTTGAGTGATCACTAGTATAGAACGAACATCAATAATTTAATTTGTCGATATAGGATGTCCCTACCTGTCAACAAAATTTGCCCCACGGATTCCTAGGTCTGTTAATTACCATAGTGGTGCAACCCACACAACCTGCCTGAAAAGTTTTTGATAACGGCTATGGCTTCTTCTTTTCTATTTATGTATGTGGTTGATGCTTGTTTGCCTGGAATGTTTTTGATAAATCGATTTAGAAATGTGTCCTTGCACACCCCATTCACAAAAACGTTTCTAGTGACTTCGAACGTTTTTGAGAAATAAGTATAATGATTAAATGTAATTCACAAAAATGAACCACGTAACCTAGAACGTTCTTGAGCAATCGATTTAAAAATGTGCCCTTGCACACGTTATTCACGAAAACGATCCAAGTGACTTGGAACCTTTTTGGGAAATACGTATAATGATTAAATGTAATTCACAATAATGATCCACGTAACCTGGAATGTTGTTGAGAAATCGATTTAGAAATGTGCGCAGGTATTTCACAAAAACGATCCAAGTGACTTGGAACCGATTGCCCGATTGTCAATTAGTTAGGTGACGTCTACGCACAGTCGGCGACAGATTAGTGCAGCAGTTCCGACATGACGTTCAAATGGAAAACCAGACAAGAGCATGTCAGACCATGCTCAGGGTAGGGTTCTGTCCGAAGCCGTTAACTACTACAAAAATAAAAATCAACAAGATTTAATAACTCATTTTCTATTTAAAGTCAAGTGATGCCGTCTTAAGATGATTATAGTATGATTATAAGTATAAACACCTTAATCGCCTGTATCTCAAGTACCAATGACGTCTACTTAGTCGTGATAGGTTTCCTTAAAATTCGTCTAAATTTTAACAAAAAGTAGCGTTTTAAAGCTTAATATTTCATAAACGGATTCCACAAACCCGTAATATGTTTGAAAGACCTATCCAACGACACCCCACACTATAGGGCAAACGAGAAAAAACACACATCCCCATGTTAGTACCTACGTGTAGGGGAGGTAGTTACACTAAAATTATCACTTTTTACGTTTTATTGTAACACTAAATCTTTTTAATCAAATTAAGGGTTTCTATTAGATAGATTTAAACCATTTTGTATGATTGATAACAATAGATACCTACACTATTTTCTATTATAGATAGTTTACTCTTTGGTTTTTTTTTTAAAGCCTGTATAGCAAGTAAGCATTACAAATTAACCCGCCAAACTGACAAAACAGTTTGTTGGCGAGATCGCGCTCACATTACACTTTCTGCTATGCATGCACCTAAATTACAAATCAATTAAGTAAGTATACAAGTAATACATTTTAATATTATTGAAAAAGAGGAAGAAAGGATACCTTTGCAAAGTTTACCTACGGCAACCTTTCCAAAAGTATTCCTTTTAAGGTATTTTTCACTACTTTTTTGCTACTTTTTTTCTGCTCTTAACCAATCAATTTCGTTATATATTCTTGGAACCAGATACAAATTCGTTCTCCTACCATAATTGTTATTAGCATAATTTTGAACAAATTTTCTTACTCTAACTTCCTTTGTATTATATTTATTCTGCTTAAATACCTTTACCTCATTAACATAATAATCATCGATTGCTATCAAGTACTGCGCTCTTAGATGAACAGGAAGTATTTTACACATTTTATATAGGTTATCATAATTATTATGGCATTCCTGTTTATTTTTCTTAGACACCAAGTATTTAATAGATCTTAATTGTAACTTTTTAATATCATCCAAATAAGTTGGAAAAGTTCTACCGTATATACTAAGGCCGTAATTAATCACTGACTCTGCTAATGCATAATAAACTACAAGCATTGTACGTTTATCAATCACTCTGTTCAAATGGTAAAATTTGCTCAACACCGAACGTAGTTTTGAACAAACTGCACTTACATGTATTTTTCAATTAAAGTTTTTATCTATATACAGTCCTAAATATTTATATCTATCAACAAACTTAAGCTGTCCACAGTTACAGTTAATTTTATTATTGTGTAAACACTCATATCCGTGACCAACCACACCATACTTATTATAATCTACATTTTAGGGTTTTCGGTTGTATGGAGAAAATATATGCATGCACTTAGTTTTCTCTAAATTAATAATAATTCCATTATCGTGTGCCCATTTTACGACATTTTCAAAATCACTGTATACTTTAATGAGCCTCTGATAAGTTCGTAGCAGCATACAATAAGCACATATCATCCGCGTACATAAAGACCTTGCACTTTCCAACGACGTTCACAACACTGTTGACAAGCATTACATAACCGACTGGACCATACACCGAGCCGTTCGGGACGCCCAGCGTGACGTCACACTCCACTCCGGTGGTCCCGTTCACGGACGTGCGTATGGTCCTGCCAGCCCAGACTGACTGCGGAACCAGTCGTTGACAGGGCCGGCGATACCACACTCCCTCATTGCCTGCAGTAAGATATCATATATCGAACGCCTTTTTATAATCGATAAAAAGAGCGAGAACCTGTTTACCTTCATTTAAGCGACTGTTTATTTCATCCGAAAACTGCTAAAGCCGACCCCGTGCTTCTTCCTCTTCTGAAGCCATGCTGCGCATCTGTAATTATTTTATACCTCTCAAAAAAACCTGTAATTTGCCCAACGATTACTTTCTCAACAATCTTATTAATTACAGACAAAACAGCTATAGGCCTATATTTTGTATATTCTACGTGAATTCCACTCTTAAAGATAGGTCTAATTATTGACTTTTTTAACTTTTCCGGATAAACTCCCTTTGAAATACACATATTTATGAAATTGGCTAAAACTGGACACAATTGTTTTTTTTTTCGTTTCTTTAGTCGGTACCTATTATTGAAACATTCTTTAGTCATTGTAAGCAATTATGGATTAGACTGCCTATCTCAAATATTGATCTGTCTCCTCAACTTTAATGTGTATAGTCTGGCAAAAAAGAGTAGAAAATAATAGGGGCGCCTTCTTAACTTACGTACTTTTGTATAGAACAGTTAAGTATTGCCGGTAAAAATATTTGTGGTTCCGTTTCTACACTTTTTTGCCATGCTGTACATATTTTGTTTTAATTTATTATTATATTAAAGACTACTGCCTCGACCCCGACCTTTTATTTCGAAATATTAGTACTTCATCACTAAACTCTCAAATATGGTAATTAGTTCTGATGCGAAATACGGACTTCAATATTGCACCCTCGGTGCGTCACTCCAACTCGGTTTATAAACTTGACTGGTTTTTTAATCTAGCTTTCGTAACCTGAAGATATTACTTAATTTGTTTATGGATTACTATTGTGAATTAGTTGCACTATAAAATGTGTAAGTACCACAGAACTATATCGAGATAGAAGGAAAGAGTTCGTCGATTTGTATGAGAACCGAGCGTGTAACATTTTGCGAAGGCACTTTGACGTCACGCGAGTGTTTTAGTGATGTGCATAATATAAACACAATCGTTTCCAATCGTGTCAACGATCTCAACATGCGTTTTTGAAGTCGGTTAAAATACTAAAACCTTCTCCTAAATGTAGCAAATATTTTTCTGATAACCGCATCAAAATCGGTTCAGCCAAACGCGAGATAACCGCGGAAAAACATACATACATACGGATAAAACTGGGAACCTCTTTTTTAAGTCGGTTAAAATACAAAAACCTTCTCGTAGTATAACAAATACTTTTCTTAAAAGCGCATCAATATCGGTCCAGCCAAACGCGAGATAATCGTAGACAAACATACATACGTACGGGTCAAACAGAGAACTTCTTTTTATTGCAGTCGACTAAAAAACCAAAACCTTCTCGTAAGTATAACAAATACTTTCCTGAAAACCGCATCATAATCGGTTTAGCCAAACGCGTGATAAATACATAGGTACATATGGATAAAACAGAGAACCAATTTTTTTAAATCGCTTAGAATATCAAAACCTCCTAAGTGTAAGAAATACTTTTCTGAAAACCGCATCAAAATCGTTTAAGCTAAACGTGTCAAACGGAGAACCTCCTTTTCTGACGTTTGTTAAAATAAGCACTTTATGCACAAGAATATTGTGACGTATAAATCTGATGTACCTTTTCATTATTTGAAATTATCACTACTTACATCTATAATAGACGGATAAGCTATACTGATTATTCGCCGAAACTTTGATTGGCCAGTAAAGGGTATCTTCGTGGAAATATATAGAACAAATCTGGCTGTGTTTTGTAGGAAACCAGTTTTTGCGACCAATTCAATCCATTTATTTATTACAAGAGGATCTTTCGGATAACTGAAACAAATTAATAATATAGTAACTATATTTTTAAATTATCGATATAACTATAGTTATTATCATTTCGTCAATAATATTTAATTTTGTCTATTATTTCATTACATAATATTAGGTTTAAAAAATAATTATCATTTTACTGTTTTCATAATCGATTTTAATCGACTAAGAAATCGGTATTGGAAATCGCAGGGTACATCACTATTATCTTACTTTTGACAGAAAATGAGAAATCAACCTTGAACGCGTCGCACTTGTGTGCTCGACAGTTTGGATTGTTTTATTTTCGTTGCTGGTTTTCAATGCACGCCAAGTCTTGCGCGTTAAATTAAAGTCGCAATGGAAAAGTAGCATTTGACACAGAGTCGACCGCAACTGTTTATGTGAAATTAATACTGAGCATCAAAATAAATTGTTTTATAAATAATAACAGATATTTTAGGGCAAATAGTACTTACCGATGAAATGAAATATCGTTATTTACAGCTCCAACTTTTTTGGTGGTGTTTGAACACGTTTTTATCGAGCAAGGGGCCATTTTATTTTTCTTATCAAACGTCACACGCTGAATGCGGTCGAGAGCGGACTGAGGATCGCGGCCAGCAACGACGATGTTTTAGTCGTCGTTTCGGCACGCGAGGTACATTCACTCTTTCTTTCTATCTCGATATAGTTCTGTGGTTCTGTGGTTCTGTTCTGTGTACTTATCACAGTTTTAAGCAAAAATTTATCTTCATGTGTAAGAATATCAATTTTTATTCTTCCTTTATAAATATAAATTTCCTTTTAAATGTAGAATTTTTTATCTTCAGGCGTACCTATCTAAAATATA
The DNA here is from genome assembly GCA_949316455.1 of Acleris holmiana. Classification (NCBI taxonomy): domain Eukaryota; kingdom Metazoa; phylum Arthropoda; class Insecta; order Lepidoptera; family Tortricidae; genus Acleris; species Acleris holmiana. The sequence goes on from OX438762.1 coordinate 27,102,905, forward strand.
GTTAGAGACAGGAGTAGTAGGGATTCGTTAACTTAACTGACATGGTGTTTTTTATTTCTTTTACTGAATTATTCATTAAATGATAATTTTTAATAAACTAAAAGCTTTCAAATAATACCTCTCATGACTGGGTAAACTGTTTTATTTCGGTGAATATTTTTTTGTGCGGTCTAAATTAATGATTTCCAATGCCTTGCCCGCCGCAGCTTTAGCCAATCCTGAGAAATAGAGTCTTATCAGTCTGACAGACAGACACACAGACAGAAACACAGACGGGCAGATGAACAGACGAACAGACGGACAGACAAGCAGAAGTACAGATAGACGGAGAGACAAACAGACGGAGGGACTGAAAGACAGATGGACATACAGACGGACAGACAAGTAAGAAATTGTTAAGCTGAAAATCTCCATACATAATACGATAAAATCTCTCTCCCTTTAAACCTAGTCCGGTATTTACGTTTTTTAATATGTTCCGGATATTACGAAAAACTAGGTCTGCACGTTTCTTGGAAAGAAATATTTTTTTAAAAAAGAAAACGTACAAATTTAGTTTTTCCTAACAACTACGACATTTGTTTACATTATTTGAGTTTTCAAAGATATAACTTATACATTTTGACCTTGTAACTGATCTACATGATTTATTTATTTCCATACATACGCTACATAGTTTTATTTGTTTGTCACAGTTCTTGGACTTAGCCTACCTGGGCTTGGATATTGATCTTATTCAAAAGTATATATTATCGCTTGTGGGCCTCACGATAAAGAGGAAGGATATATGGTCATATGCCTATAAATTCAAAAGGAAAATATGTGAAAGAAGTTTAACAGCTGAGCGAAAGATATACATGAAAGATCTCATTTCAAGTAAGTGGTTCAATCAACTTTTCTTTTTATCCCGTTGCCATGGTGATGTCTTTTAGGTTACTCTTTAAAAACATACTTTTAAAGTATATACAGGGTGTTAGGTAGAGCGTTGTCAAAAAGAAACAGGCGAGTAGAAGAGACCTATCCATTTCAGGTACTTTAACCCTTAATTTGTTTAAGGGCTATTTAATACCGTTTTTTTTTTAATTTTATTACAAGACACCGAAATTCGACCTTTAAATCCCGAAAAAAAGGAACTACTTGTTAAATGTTGTGGTGTTCAAATAAAACTGTTACTGGAAGCGTAAAGCTACTTTAAAAAATAATGGGGGCTCCCAAGGTTTCAGAAACCGTTAAATAAATCTTTCAACCTCAAATTTACAATGAAATTAAAAAAAAAAAAGTGATTACAGTTCTTCCAATTTCCTAAAAACAACTCCTGTTCACGCCAATTCTAATGGTATGCCACATGCATAACAAAACTCTTAATAATTCGAGTTATTTGCTAATAACTTGTTGAATGTGGCGAATTCGATGTTTGAGAAAATTTACTTCTCTGTTCATTTACCACGTCTTACACTTATTCTTTCTCGTATTGCCATAGAGGGTACCTAGATTAAAACCTCCTCGATACTACCTACATAAAGTCCAGTAATTAATGGCCGGTATTTGACAGCTTTTGACATGTCGGTGATTTTTAACCCCATCTTTATTGTTACCTCATTATCGTTGAGTTGTGTTAGTATTTTCGTTTAATTGTTACAATGGCGGCTTACTCCTCCGAGGAGTATGACGACATGTTACTAGCCTATGGAAGAGCTGAATCAAACGCAAGCCATGCCCAAAGGATTTATCAAGAACGCTATCCTGACAGGCGTGTGCCCGACCGCCGCACGTTCTCTAATACGTACCGAGGGCTACGGGAAACCGGGAATTTGCAGTTTCAAGAGCCTCGAGTAAACGCTCATCAACCAAATGCTGCCGACGATGAAAGGGTGTTGGACCTTTTCGACCAGAATCCCACCATAAGCATAAGAGTCGCTGCTGAAATGCTTGACTTGAGCATGACGGCGCAACGTCATCGTACTGTTGTAAACAGCACGTGCAACGGGCCATTACCAGTCGAACGATCCATCCCCTCCGCCTCACTACCTGAGTTGTTTACGCCCGCTTATAAAAGCCTGCAGGCGGCAGTCGTCGGGCACTTCTCTCTTGGCTTCGGCCCGATGCACATGTTGTAGCGCCCTAGTACGGTTGATTATTGTGCAGAGAAATATAGCTCTCTATATAGTACGCCGTTAGCGTAATTAAAACTGTGCAATGCAATTATATTTAATTATTAATTAAACTAAAAGTGATTTTGTACGAAGTTAAAATAAATTCTACTAGAATCATATCCGTATTTTTTGACAATGTCTGATCCTCCGCCTTTAAGCATATGGAAGGTATAGTCAGTGCTACGGGCTGATGGAAAACACGCTTTCCATTACACTCCTGTGCAAGGTATTTACAAGTTGTTCAAGATAAAGTGATTTATTGTCAGTAGTGGTCATGTTTTGCATTATTAAATGTTTTACGCGTGTCCGTGGCCGGACAATGTAGGTTTTGAAGTACCAACTGTCAGATCATAAATTCTTAGGCTTTAGGCTTGGAGGATAATGATTATAACAGACGAGTCGAGTTTTGCCGTTTGTTACTGCACACGGATGTGGATGACGTTTTTTTTAAAAGCATTTTATGGACCGACGAGTCCAAATTTACTAAGGAGGGGATTTTTAATCTTCACAATTTGCACGAATGGGCTCCAAAAGGACAAAACCCACACCCCAAAAGAGCGAGATGTTTTCAACGACGTTTTAGCGTCAACGTGTGGGCCGGAGTTATTGGAAACAAGTTGATAGGGCCACATTATTTGCCAGACAACCTGAACGGGGACAATTATCTAGAATTCCTGCAGAATGATCTGCCAAGATTAGTCGCACATTTACCGATATTTGAGGAAAACCGACCGATTGTTTTCCAACAAGACGGGTGCCCAGCACATTGGAGATTGTCGGTGAGAGAGCACCTAGACAATGTGTTCCCAAACTCCTGGATCGGACGAGGTGGACCCATCCCGTGGCCCGCACGGTCCCCAGACCTAACACCGCTTGATTTTTATGTCTGGGGACATGCAAAGAATTTGGTTTATGCCACCGAAGTCAGAAGCCGAGATCATTTAATTGAGAAAATTTAACATGCTTTTCAAGTGATGAAAGAAGAAATGCAACTAAAAACGACGACAGTCGAAATACGGAAGAGATATCGTGCCTGTATTGGTCAAAATGGTCATCAATTTGAGCAATTGTTGTAAAAAAATATTTTTTTTTGTGTTCTGACTATGAATTAGAAAGGTACCATTTTGGGGATCCTGAGTCAATATCCTCAGATTTTTACTAATAAAATTTAAATAAATTACTTACCTTCTTTTTTTTTTTTTAACGGAGAGGAAATGTCATTACGCATCGTCCCTCCCGGCCAGGGGCAGCCAAATGGGGGGGTATGGCATACCGTCTAAAACCTCTCCGGTGTTAACCTCCAAGGGGCTGGTAGCGGGAGCACCGTGGGCTGATTGCTATGCTACCACTGGGTGCCCCCCAGCCGCGCGCACACGCGCACTCGCGCCAATGGAGGGAGGGTTCAGTTAACACATTGAACCCTTTCCCTAGACGTGTAGGACCATAGTGTGGGACCCTATCCCCACGGTCCTACTAGGGGTCCAGGTGGGCAGCGAACTGCCTCCGCCTTCGCCCCATACGTCTACGCCGGAGCGGATGCGCATCCACTGCTTCCTCGCACTCCCGCTCCGCCGCCTTCTTCTGCGATATGATGCTCTCGCAGAAGTAGACGACCGCCAACCACGATCTCTCACTGCTCAGCATGGCCGACACCACGCTATGCAGCGAAAGATCGGAGAGCCCCGTGTCCGCAACCAGAGTGCGGCGCTCCAGGTCCCACTTCGAGCACACCTCAAGGGTGTGCTGGGCCGTGTCGTCTGGATCGCCGCACCCATGGCAAACCGGACTTGGCTCTCTCCTAATCTTGTGCAGGTAATGACCGAAGCATCCATGCCCGGTCATCACCTGCACAAGACGGTACGTGACGGTACCGTACCTCCGACTCAACCAGCGGTCCAGCGACGGGAGGCGTGCCCCTATGGTGCGGAGTCCATAGGGGGAGTCCCCCAGGTCCCTTTTCCACCGGTCCCTGAGGCGCCGCTCCGTCATTCGACGGGCCCCCTCTACCTCCTCCGAGTCCAGGCGTTCTCCTCTCGCCCGGAACCCCGCCCTTCTCCGGTACGTCTCGGCCTGCACCTGAGCGTCTAGCTCCCACGGCGGGGTGCAGGCCAAAACACACGCGGCCGCATGTGCCACCGTGACATAGGCCCTCACTATTCGGAGGGCCACCACCCTTTGGGGCCTCCTTAGTAGCGCCTTATTCTTAGCCGACAACGTGTCGGCCCAGATTGGCGCTCCATACAGCGCCATGCTCCGCACAACTCCTGCAAACAGGCGTCGGCACGGCGCTTGAGGTCCTCCCACGTTCGGTAACAAGCGGCCTAGGGCCGACGCGGCGCCTACCACCCGGGGAGCAAGTTGGCGGAAATGCTCCCCAAAATCCCACCTCCGGTCCAGGATGAGGCCAAGGTACTTTATATTGTCCTTCACCTGGACCGCCTCCCCCGCCACAGGGATGGTCGTCCCATTAAGGGGACGCCATCGCCTCCCCCCGAAGACAATAGCGTCTGTTTTCGGGAGGGACACCTCCAAACCCAACTGTCGGATGCGGCCGACAACCAGGTCTGCCGCCAACGACGCCCTCCGGAGGGTCTCCTCTAGCTCACGTCCCCGCACGGCCACCATTGTATCGTCGGCATAGCAAATGGCGACCATGCGGGGAAGGAGCGCTCCGCGGATCACCCAATCGTAGCCGATGTTCCATAGCAGGGGTCCTAGCACGGACCCCTGGGGAACCCCGCACGACATCGGGTGAGTGATCCGCAGACCCCCACGATTGTAGAGCACCACCCTGTCGGTTAGGTAGTGCCCCACAATCCGCCGCAGATACCCGGGCACCCTTTGATAGCGGAGGGCCTCACTGATGACCGGGAAGGGTAGGGAGCCGAATGCGTTGGCGATATCTAACGACACCGCCACGACTCCCTCACCCCTCTCCTCCGCGTACCTACAGAAATTCCGGAGGGACGAAAGCGCGTCCATAGTGGACCGTCCCTCACGGAACCCATACTGCCGGCCGGAGATGTTGGGCCCCATACCCTCCAGATGTTGGACGATGCGACGTGACAAGATGCGCTCGAGCATCTTGCCCGTCTCATCTAGGAGTACGATGGGGCGGTGACCGGCAGGGGAATCTATCGGCCTACCCTCCTTAAATAAATTACTAACCTAACCTAACCTAACCTTATCTTCCATATGTTAGAAGGATGTTAGAGAGAGAAAACACTATCTAACTGCGTAAGACGTGGTAAATGAACAGAGAAGTTAATTTTCTCAAACATCGAAATCGCCACATGCACGGCCGGGTGGAAGTTATTAGCAAATAACTCGAATTATTAAGAGTTTGGTTATGCATGTGGCACACCATTAGAATTGGCGTGAACAGGAGATGTTTTTAGGAAATTGGAAGAATTGTAATCACTTTGGTTTTTTTTTTATTTCATTGTAAAGTTGAGGTTGAAAGATTTCTTTATCGGTTTCTGAAACTTTGGGAGCCCCCATTATTTTTTAAAAAAGCTTTACGCTTCCAGTAACAGTTTTATTTGAACACCACAACATTTAACAATCTATCAAAATTAAAATTTTACACCAAGTAGTTCCTTTTTTTTCGGGGTTTAAAGGTCGAATTTCGGTGTCTCGTAATAAATTAAAAAAAAAAACGGTATTAAATAGCCCTTAGACAAACCCTTAGACAGACCTGGTTAATCCCAAGGCCCAGCCTCAACCTACTCCAACTGAAATACCTGGGACCTCCCGGGATTTCCCGCAGGCCAGGTCTTCTGGCATGCCAGCTGGAACACAACCGTTCGCGGATTGGAAGGTGGAGGATTATAAATCCAAGAAGCGACCCAAGTTTCGCCCTGCCGATCCCGCGATTGTCCTACCTTTCCTTGTTAGTCAGGGACAGGCAGGAAAGAAGAAACGGCCTAAGCCAAACAAAAGCCAACGGCGTGCCGCTCGACTAGCAAGAGAGCAGCTGGAGGCAAGCAGGGTCACCGCGTCCGATCCGAGTACAGAGGCTCCATCTGAGTCTATACCGGATCCGGTACCAACCTGTCAGGAAGCCCCTGGTAGACATTCGGCGAAGAGTATGGGGGCAAGTCCTACTACTTCCGCTGGGTCGTCGGCCAGGACCACAGGTAGGGAGGGTGCGGGACCCTCAAAACAGAAACGACCTGGAAAGAAAGCTCGAGCCGCTGCCAAACGCACGATGGACGAATCTCTATCGCCCAGAGTGGAACACAAGAAGCAGCGACTCGAGGGTTCTTGCCAACCTGGTGTGTCGTACTCCCAAGCGGCTAAGTCCGACCTGGCCGTTGTCATCACCGACGAACGTACGGGTCACATACCGAGGGAGTACTCCAATGCCATACTCCGCGAAATGCACACTGCACTAGCGGAGGAGGCTAAGGCAGCCACACCATCTAACAAGCCACCTGGCTTTGACGGCAGGCCTATCTATGCGGAGGGTCAGTTGAAGTTGTTCCCGCAGAACGAACACTCACTGACCTGGCTCCGAGGTTGCATAGATGGCCTCACACCGCCACCTGGCATAAAACTGGCGGTTATGCGCCAATCAGACCTGGCCGGTAGAGTCCGCTGCGGGTTGTTCATTCCTAACCCAGAGGAATCGACCACTTGGAGGGACATCCGCGACGCTGCGCATGGACTCGCCTACCAGAATGACTGGGCCCAAGTCGGTCGATGGACCATAACGAAGGTGGACAAACAATCCGAAGGGTGGTTTGTCACCTTCTCCGTGCCAGAAGACCTTGTCCCCATCATCATGGCTAAGAGGAGATCTCTGAACTGTGGGATGGGGCAAGTATACCTCAAGTTCAGAGGACCAGGGGGGAAGTATGTGGAGCACCCTCCCGTGCTTGAGGAAAGGACTGTTCCTGGACTCAAAATAACGGGATCCCAATTTCCCCTTCGCGACAAAGTCAGCCCGACTGAAGGCGCGGGTCATGCACCCGCCGACCCAGGCACCCAACGGGAAGTGGCCGACCTCGAAGATGATTTGCTGGACTCCGGTGACGAACCGGGTGTGGCAGTCTCTGAGGGGGAGGAGCTATCCGGAAGGATGGAAGTCGGGCTGAACCTTACAATGGAGGATGGGGAGAGCCTACTCAATGCATCCAACACCTCCAAAAAACTGCACCTGGACTAGCATTGTCCAGGCAAACCTCCAGCACAGCGTCTCTGCATCAGCGCAAATTAGGCGGTGCTTGGAGGATCTACAAACGGCCGTTGCCCTCATACAAGAACCTTGGGTGAGCAACGACCAGATACGAGGACTCTCTAATACAAGAGGTAAGTTATACTTCTCTACGGAGCATCCAAATCCAAGAGCATGCATCCTTACTACTGGAAATATTGTGGCACAACCGCTAACGGAATTCTGTTCTAGAGATCTGTGCGCGATACTGGTCCAATTACCACCATCTACAGGCTGCCAAGAACTAGTCCTGGTCTCGGTGTACATGCACGAGGAGGACGAGCCGCCACCCCACGAACTGCACTTGCTGGTGAACCACTGCGAGAGAGCCGGCCTCGAGGTCCTCATAGGGACCGACTCCAACGCACACCACCCCCTCTGGGGTATGGGGGTGAATCAACTTTTAAGGTACTCCCCAATTTTCGACATGTCTCACTAAGTCACCTTAATTTGGTAGAATGCAGTTTTTTTTTGATGTGGTCAATATATTGATTAAATCAGACAATTAAACTTACTTTCTAGCTGACAATTTTAAAAATTCTTCTATGATTTACACAAATATATCAGGTAACGCAGGGGACGACGTTGTCCCCGGGTTTTGTATGAAAAACGTGCATTTTCCACTGCGTTACCATGTTTTTACAAAATTATAGAATTGGTTTATGATTATGAATAGTGAAATCCGAAAATCTGATTATCTAATTTTGACATGTGTAAACCATTATCAATCTCACATATTCTAGTAAGTTTTTATTAGCGTGTAGAAAAGGAGGACTTTAAAAGTTGATTCACCCATGGAACCCAGCAACAACAGAGGTAGGATCTTGGTTGAATACCTTATATCTACAAGCCTCAACATCATAAATACAGGGTCGGAACCGACTTTTGTAAACAGACGATGTAGAACGATAATTGACCTAACCCTAGCCACGGAAAGAGTCAGCGAACTGATTATGGAATGGCGGGTCTCGAAAGAGGCATCCTGCTCAGACCACAGATGGATTCGCTTTGACCTCAAGACATCGTTCCCCGCACCAATTCCCAGACGGAATCCTCGGAAGACAGATCGGAGTAAATTCAGGTCAGTCCTCGGTAAATGTCTCGCACGTTTACCACCGATGGATGACTTTCAGGATACGTCGCAAATTGAACAACAGGTAAACAACCTTACTAACACCCTGGAGAACTGCTACCATGAGGCTTGTCCTCTGAACCCACAGCCGAGGACATCCGTTAAGGGTCACCCGTGGTGGGGACCAGAACTGGAAAGACTTCGGGGTAAGGTCAGGCAACTTCTCAACAGGGCTATGAACACTACAGCTGAACTGGACTGGGATAACTACTACGAAGCCAAGGCTAAGTATAAGAAACGCCTACGGTACTGGAGCTCTTCGTCGTGGAAGCGCTTCTGCAGTGGCATTGAAACATTAGATCAGGCCAATCGGGTAAGTAAAACTCTGTCGCGTAAATCAACGTCACAGTTGGGACCGCTACGCAGACCCGATGGCTCCTACACCTCCTCTGTTGCGGAGACACAGCGGTTTCTGCTGGAAACTCACTTTCCTGGCAGTATAATGATGACCAATGTAGTATGGCAGGAGGAAGAGCACACCGCAGCAGATTCCAACTGGCTCATTGCTGAAAGGGTCGTCACTTCAGATAATCTAAGATGGGCCATTAACAGTTTTCAACCCTTCAAAGCGGCAGGTCCCGATGGGATCTTTCCTGCTCTCATGCAATGGGGACTGGATCACATTCTGGTGACGTTAACTAAGCTGCTAAGAGCTTGTCTGGCACTTGGATACGTACCCAGGAAGTGGAGGGAAGTCAACGTTACATTCATACCCAAACCAGGTAAGAGCGACTACACAAACGCCAAATCCTTCAGACCAATAAGTCTCACATCTTTCCTTCTGAAAACGATGGAAAAATTGTGTGATAGGGATCTGAGAGATCGGGCGTTGAGGGACATACCTATGCATGGTAATCAGCATGCGTACAGTTCAGGTAAAATCTACAGAATCGGCTCTCCATATGGTCGTGGGCCGAATCGAAGAAGCAATCAAGAACAAGGAAATGTGCCTCGGCACATTCATTGACATTGAAGGCGCCTTCGACAAAACACACTTCACCAGTATAGGAACCGCACTGGGTAACCATGGAGTGGAACCTGCCATAACTAAGTGGATCACCAACATGCTGAATAAACGAATCGTGCGCTTTGCGGGGGAGTCACAAGCCGCTGCTGTGGTGAGGGGATGCCCCCAAGGGGGGGTTCTTTCACCGCTGCTGTGGAACCTGGTGGTTAACAACCTTATCACCGAGCTTAACTCTGAACGCTTCTTCACGATTGGTTATGCCGACGATCTGGCCATACTGATAACAGGTAAATTTGCCAGTACAGTCTGCGACCTGACACAGACCGCTCTCCGGATGGTGGAGCGATGGTGTAAGGAATTTGACCTGTCAGTCAACCCAACTAAAACAGAAATTGTAATGTTTACTCAGAAAAGAGTTCTTGGCAACTTTACCAAACCCAAACTACTCCGGACAGAGCTTCAGTTGTCACCTGAGGTAAAGTACCTAGGCCTAACACTTGATAGTAAACTGAACTGGAGTAGCCACATCAACTAAAGAATAGAAAAGGCAAGTGTTGTCTTCTGGCAGTGCAGGAGAATGGTAGGGAACAGGTGGGGTATCTCACCTAAAGTTATCCTCTGGCTGTACAAGACAGTAATTCGACCTCTTTTCTGCTACGGGGCGCTGGTCTGGTGGCCAAGAACTAACCTCACTACTGTCCACAACAAGCTGCAAAGTCTCCAGAGACTCGCCTGCATGGCCACTACCGGCGGCATGAGGACAACACCGACTGCTGCCATGGAGGCTATGCTTGATCTACCTCCGCTTCACCTCTATGTTCAACAGGAGGCTGCTCTATCTGCGGTAAGGTTACGAGCTCTTGACCTTTGGTTCAACCACGGAGTTCAACACGCAGCCAGCCTAGACAAGGTATACGATGAATTTCCGTTACTAAGGGCGGGTACGGATAGGATTCCTAAACGAATGATCTTCGATAAGAAGTACAAAATTCAGTTATGCGAGGATGACAACTACGAAGGCCTGAACCCTAGGGAGCTAAGGGTCTTCACTGATGGTTTCAAAACTGACAAAGGAACAGGATTTGGTACGTTTTCAGATGACCTGAACATGTCAATTGCTACACCGCTTGGAACCCACAACACGGTATTTCAGGCCGAATGTATGGGCATCATAACTGCGGCGATTGCCATTTCTGCTAGGAAGGTAACCAACACCTCCATCCGTATCCTTTCTGACAGCATGGCAGTGCTACTGGCCCTGAGAAGTTACACCTTCACATCAGGGCTAATCTACGAGTGTCACAGACGACTAATGGAGGTATGTCAATGCAATCAACTGACCCTTCAATGGATTAAGGGTCACAGTGGATCCCGAGGTAACGATGCCGCGGACCAACTTGCTCGCCGAGGATCGGATATGGTGGCCATAGGCCCCGAACCGATCATTCTAACACCCTTTAGCAAGGTTCGATCCCTGCTGCTCAATCGTACCAAGAGATTGCACACTAAATACTGGGTGAGTCATGTTAAGTGTAGACAGGCGAGAGAAGCACTGCCTACTATTAACAGTCGACTCTCCAAGGCACTCCTCCGTCTTAGCAAATTTCGACTGAGAACGGTGACTAGTGTCCTAACTGGCCATGGACCATTTAACAAACATCTCTTTAACTTAGGTGTCACAGACAGTCCTCTGTGCCGAGCGTGCATGGAGACAGAGGAAACAGCCGCTCACGTCGTGCTACATTGCACCGGGGTGGCGCAGTACAGGGCTAAACACCTCAGTTTGGTAAGGTGTCTCCCCGAGGTAACCACAGACATCAAAGGTTTGGTGAGTTTCCTCGAGGAGTTGGGATGGCTCGATTAAACACAGAAATCCCACCCACACGCAAAATAGGCGCTAGACGTCGAGTTGCGGAAACCAGCCCGCCTTTAAAATACAAATACAAATACAAAGCCCTTAGACAAATTAAGGGTTAAAGTACCTGAAATGGATAGGTAATGGTCTCTTCTACTCGCCTGTTTCTTTTTGACAACGCACTACCTAACACCCTGTATATCCACCAAACATCCGTTTGTGGCAATTACAAACCTATTTAGTGCTATTTGTCTAAAACTTTCTCACCGTCGTCTACTTAGTTACGGGACAGAATATCAACAACAAAAATTTGACCCACCCAAGTAGATGTTGAGCCAAAAACGATAAGCTTATAAACAATAAGTAAATAGTTTGTTATTGAGTTTTTTTTTTCATTAGGAATTCGGGACACTTTTGCGGAGGCTCCTGACATTTTATCAGATGCATATTTAGGTAAATTTTTCATTTATATTTTTGATTGTACAACTTGTATTTTTGTGTAGTAAAACAAATAAAATATTTACCTTTTATCAGATGACAAGACTGTGATTGCAATTAGGGACGAATCATCCGGAACTGAACATACTCCACAGGGAAAAGTAACAAGCATCTTTGAAAAGGGTTTTTATTTGCTGTTTATCTAACAAAATAGTTTTAACGTCTCAGTGGTATCCTTGACAAATCTTTTATCAGTTAAAAGGTGCAGTTTTAAATAAAACACTTATCCGGTACTCGTATCAGTGACGTAATAATTCTAATAATATATACCAAAAGCAATATCCTGAAGACGAATCGCAATTTTTAACTGTAGTGTTTTAAAACAAGTATTATTAAATCTAAACAAAATGTGCACTGGTAGATAATGTATTTATTTAATTGTTTTCTCTCTTTACTTAATGTGTTTGTTACAAATAATAAATAAAGATTCAAACTTCGTTGATATCGTCCTACAATTATCGTAAAGCACGTGGTCAAATACGGAACTAACAATTTCGTATTGTAAAACCACAGTTTGCGTAGACAGTGGCGCCTTTGCGAGCTTCATTTGAAATATTGTTGCACGTTTACTTCAAGCGCCTATTCTGGGTGGCAACCCGCTAGTGTTTGCTGCGATAAGTAGTCTTGGACTTTTGACAGGCCACGCGGGAGCGAGCGTGGTGGGAATGAAGTTACCCTTCAAATAGTATTTATTCTTATGCCAACACCGAGAAACTATTCAACTTATCAATAGCTACGAGGGGCGTTCAATACATTCTCCGTATTGGTATCTTGCAAACCTTTTTAGTAAACTTCTTTCGGCCGCTAAGAGTCATTCATTGACAGTAAAAAAAAGTAAATTTGAGGCCCACACGTTCTTTTGTTTTACTGCTACTGCTGAACAAACGTTATCACTAGACCCCGCTATCGGAGGTGCAAATTGGTAGCTGTCAAGTTCTTAGGGATAAAGAAAAATATTTATGATGTCGATATCGATATTCTTATGTAGGTAACTAATAACTTTATTTGTGGAGCGGTACAATTAATTTTAAAGTAGGTACTAAATAGTACATTTTGAGTACATTTTTTTGGTATAACCATTTTATATTGTGAAGGTACACCAGCCATTCTGACTCTCACTGTAGAACTGGCATATAAACGCCTTCATACATCCTCCGACACTATCTTACTTATCCTGTTATTTAGAAGCAATTGGTCTATTTCCTTTAAACTCTAAATGACATCGTTTTATTAAGAAATGTCGTAAGCAGTTGCAGCTTTATGTCCGTGCGGCACGCACGTAGTAGTAACTCAATTATAACAATTATCTTAATAACTAGACATTAATTTTACGTAAGAAAACCCTACTTATAGCTACTATTAATACGTAAGTTATCGTTTATGCTTTTATATTTATTTTATTTTCTTGTGACCCTTTTAGAAATAAATACACTAGTGAATACTACAACTATAAACGATGATATGAGTAAAAATAACAATGCGTTTGAAGACCCTTGCCTCGAGGATATTATCAGTGCAAATTACTTAGGCAATAGAAACTCTGATGTTATTGTACACTATATTGACGAAAACGGAATTCTCTGCGATGAAAACGGCACGCCGGTGACTAATAGTTCAGCTATAATACAGTTCATTCATAACTACGAGTATGTAATGCCCGAAGTCAATGTAAAAGCAGAACAGTTCCTGGAAGAAGGAACAGTGTTTAGTGAATTGGTTGAAAGTATTCATGACGAAGTGATTCCTTTCGATTGGGACTCCATTCAGGGAGCTAAACCAGCAATTGAAAGAACATGTAAGACGTGCGATGAGTCGTGTGTCGACGATACTACAGAAATGGTTTTAATTGATAATGAAATTGATCAAGAGTTATCAGTAAATACAAGTGAAATTGAGCGAAGACCAGAAAATGCTACATCTAATACAATACATAATAAAGCCGTAGAAAACTTTAAAACAAGGTGAGCATATACCAAATTATAGTACCTACATACAAGTATAAATAGAATCAAGTACCGCGTGTATTTAATCATAATTATTTACATACTTAACATATATTGTATGTTTTAGTTTGTCGCCAACCGTCGAAAGTCCAGCGTTGTATGCAGAAATAGAAAATTTCAAGAAATACTACTTTGTAGATCACCAATATATCAAATACGGGGAAAATAATTTGAAAAACCAACAAACTACCGAATTTAAGCAAAATACTGGGTAAATCTGAATCCTACTAAAACTATTATCAAGGGAAAGTAAAAGTGAAGTGACATGTAAGATAAATGAAAATAGCGCATTTCACGAACATTTACGTAATCGTGTTAACTAAATGTAAGGGGTCTTAATAGTGAAAAACAAAATAGAGGCTGATCTGATGATGGAGTCGGATGTGCTCAGCTCTACTTAACATAGACCCACCGTGTTGGGACTCATTAGTTTCCTCTTAAACAGCAGATATTGACTTTGAAAAAAAGTACAATAAGCAACAAAAATGTGTGCCAACAGTAATTTTTGACAGATTTTTTTCTGTTTTTTTTGTCCTTTTCTTTTATCTCTGTCCTGATTTCTTTCCAGAGAAGGACCCACCATGCTATTTGAGGCTACCTGCAAAGAATATATAAAAGGTAATTAAATTTTTTCAGATTACTTAAATAAATAAAATAATATAATATCTATTTCACTGAACCTTAATTGAGTCGACTGTTATTGTAATATTTGTTCTTTGTTTGGTGTTTTTCAAGCTCCTGAATTCCTGAACTATCCTACTTATTTGAAGTATTGCTCTGGTCATGAAAACCTACTGCAGCTGCCCGACCCAGACGCTATCCAAGCTGGAGCCAAGTTCTTGAAGCACGAAGTGTTCATAACTTATATAAACGAACGGGCGAACCGGTGGTTCTTCTACTACTCTTTAGTAGAGAGCGGCAAATCGCCAGAATATTACGTCTACAAATGCATTTATGGAAAACACAGGGTGTCGAAAAACGCTTACCGAGCTAAAGGATTGAGGAAGAGGTGATTTGTGTTATTTAATTTGCACGGTCCTCTTTTGCTATTTGATTTTATCGCCTGAAGGTTTTTTTACCTGAACCTTTCCATACCATAATGTAAGTCCTTAGAGCATTTAACCAGCCGGAGTCGCCAATGGCAGACATCCGCTTCTGCCAAAGGTACGAGACCACCGGTCATTCCGCTTTTATAAAAGTAGTTCCGGCGTGCTCCGCGCCATTCAGAAAATGACGCTGCTCGCGGAATGACATTACCTAAAAACCGGGCAAGAGCATGTCGGGCCATGCTCAGTGTAGGGTTCCGAAGCCGTTAACTACTAGGTACATACTTACATAAAAATCAATAAGTAATTTTCTATTTATAGTAATGTGGTGCCATCTTAGATGATTCAGTAGGTATAAATACTTTAATCGCCTGTATCTGAACAACCAATGATGTCTACTTAGTCGTGATAGTTTTCCCTATTAAATTCGTTATATGCGCTTTCATTTAATTTTTTGTTAGTTTTAAATTAGTGCTTTAATGCACTAATTTTTGTTAGAGTCAAGTGTCCACCCCACCTACAGCCAAAACTACAAATACTAAAAATATAAAACTTAATACCGTAAAATGCTGCAACTTTGCACGGATTTTGACGTTTTTTCTTTATATCTGTGAAACTATTTGTCTTATCTGGTTTAATGAGTATTAGTCGGAAAACAGACCCTATGCCTCGCCAAATTAGACTCAAATATCAGTAGGTAATCATACAATATTTCCTAGTTATAAGCATTTAAAGTGGCAGGCAAAGTTTTAGGCCTAAGACGTAACTTTGCCTAGACGGTTATCTCGATAAATAACGTTTTGCTATTTATAATAATATTTAATTGTGTACATGAGACATTGTGCTTGTCCCTGGCAGTCAAATTATTGCTATAAGCTTTATGTTTTTTTTTTACAGGCAATAGGCAATGTTGTACCAGGTTCCACGAACTTTCCATACAAAAATATCGGCAACTGTAGGGTTGTGCCAAAAAAAGATTGATAATTTTTTTAAATGTATTTTTTTTTGTTAAAAAATAATCATCACAGCGTAGGAACACAACTGAAAGCTTTGGTATTAAAGAAACATCAGTCTTAAAAAACCTTAATCAAAAAACGTTTATCAAACCCTGTCTTCTTATCTAGAAGCACGAACCATAAAATCAAAATCGAAAATATAGAAATAACATAAAATCAAACTTATAAATTAGATAATACAATATATTTTTTTGGTCGGAATACTGCTAGGTACATTCATTTTGTTACCTACGTATTACAAAATGTTTGCTTATATAAAATATTTATGATTAGGAACATAATTATATTAGGAACTGTGGGAAAGTACGTAATTTCAAAAAAAACAGTCTTTAGGTCAATTTGACTCGAAAATCGATTTGCAAGATTTGACTTAACGAGCATTGCAAGTTATTAAAAAGCTAGTACCTAATAAATTAACTCACTTAAGCAATTTAGGCACACCTATTTTTACTCTTATCTGCGGGCCGATTATGGTGCCACTTATCCACGCGATAAAACGTTTTTATCACGAGATCATCGACATATTATCATTGTCGACGTAAGCTAATACGGTGGCATCGGTTAAATTGCATTATCCATTTTTGACAACGATATAACGACAAACGTCAATTTTATCGATTTTGGTTAATATGGGTCGCCACTTTGGATCGACTTTTGACATCTTGATTCGATAAGTTTATACAAGTGCCCTGAAGGTGACGATAAGGCTTTAATATGGAAAAAATACTTAAATTTATGCGTAAGTATTGAGATTTTAATGTTTTACTAATCTAAAAGAACTTTGTTAATTACAAGAAAGGCGTTTAACATTACATTATAACTGGTAAACATTATTTGTAGAATGTCAAGTGTATCTTTGTCGCCTCCCGCTGCAAGCCGAAAAAGAGAAGAAACTACAGCGCAAGACGGTAAGAGATGTTTCCAACCCCTTCGAGCTTTCGGAGGAAGAGTTTCGACAAAGGTGTACAGAGGTGTAAGGAGATAGCACTCCATTTATGTGCCGAATTCGAATCAGACCTTCAGCCACATAATAATGACGAATGAATGATTAAAGTAAGTAATATTTAGGTACTATTCACTAACTCAGCTAGTACATACATACACATACATAACATCACGCCTTAATTCCCAGAGTGGGGTAGGCAGAGCTACAGAAATATCAACAAATCTAAAAAGAGTTGTTGATAATTCTATAACCACATTTTGCACAAGTAGGCTAAGATGTTTACTAGTGTATTAGTGACAGGTTGCAAGCCCATCGCCTAACAGTACTACAAGCCCTTATTCCCTCACTCAGCTATTTACTCAGCTAGTAGTACTACCTAAAAATCACCCCGAGTGATACCTGGCACAAACAGCTAGTATAACTGTTCGTGCCAGGTATCACTTGGGTGATTTTTTGGTTCATACAAGTACACCTCGTCTTGAAGATTATGTAAGTATGTAAACAACAAACAAAAACCGCCAATTTGGTCGATTCGATCTCATGTGATGCTCCGTCATTCATGTGGAAATATATGTATAGATTAGTACATATACCTACCAACTTGTATAATTAATGTTAGTTATGGCACTAAGAGGGCTTAGAAGATAATTGTCAGACGTAAAAGTTTTTACAAAATTTCACTTTTAATAACATACATTATTGCCAAGTAGGCACTTCACACACCGATAGTAAACTTAGGTACTATTTAGAGACAAGTCAAATGAGTCCAAACTCCACGGATCTACCCATGAGCCATTGAGGAGTTCCTATGACCACCGTCCGTTTCCATCATCATACTAACTTGATGTTAATGGAACTGCTTACGTATGTCAAATATCAAATCAATCTGACAAATTAGAAGTATGTTAAAATGGGTGTCCAAGATTTGATTGCATGGTAACATTATAAGATTGTTTGATGTTAGGGCACTTTATCATTAGTACTTAAGAAAATAGTGCAAATAAGCATTAAGATATTCAATATTAAGATAATCAATATTATGGTATTTACATTAGGATAAATGTTAATATGGCAAGATTAATTATGACCACAGTTATTTTGCAACTTACAAATACATAAAAGGATATTATGGATTCCAATATAGATCCTAGGTAGATGTGAACTGCACAATATTATGCTACTGCTTCTAGATTCCCTGGTAGAATGCAAAACTTCTTTATATTTAATATCTCTGTTGAACAGAGGTGAACTGTAACTCGCACATTGAAAAGTTGTATCTTCCGTGCATGATAAACAAAATCTCTACTAGAGTCACAAACTCCTAAGTCCTTGCTAATTAATACTCTTGTGTATATGGTGTGTCAACAAAAAGGCATTTGAATTCTCTGGTTTGGGATATGCTTTTATTAGCATTAAAAGATCTTATAGTAGGTAATTGCAATATTTAATATAAACATAGATAAAATTGTAATTAAACTGTAAAATTATAGTTTTAAAGCTCCAAGTTGGTAACAATTTTCATGTCCTTTAGCCTGAAAAAAGGAAAAACATTATTTTACATTTGTTTATTGACATTTTTATATGTCACTTGGGTACACTTGACCGCAGGGCATAATCAGGGGAAAGACAATAACAAGCATACACTCAATTGTGTGGTGTAAAAAGGTCTTTGGTGCTTAGGGCATAATCAGGGTTAACACTATAACGAGCACTCAGGATAATGAACAGCCTGTTGAGGGTCAATAATTTGATGCAGCATTACAGGTTATTACTTATTATAATTTTAAGTACCTTACCTACTACATTATAAGATATCAGAATTTATAACTAATTTACACATTATTTTTCAGAATACTTGATATGGAGCTGTTACCACCCAGCAGCTCTCGGCATTAGGGCTCTTATTAAAGTAGCTCAATAAAAAAGGCCACCATAATAAATTATTATATTACTCAATACTGTGTTTTATTCCATTTTGATACTTAAAGTAATCAAATTAACCAGGTTTCCTATGAACAGTAGGTATTACAAGATAGAGCAGGTAATCAGATTCATTTCTGGATAAATAAATAGCCTGAGCTCAAGCTACTTACAAACCAGAATTAATCAGTTCAGCGGTTTATTATAATCTATTATTGAATCATTATTTAGTCACACCGGGTAACTTTGCTTCTTTTAAAGCTGTTAAATTTTACTAAGTATTCAAACTTACCAGGCGTAAATGAGTGAAACAAATTAAATAGGTACTTACGACTTTCCAAGCTGCAAACAGATTAGTCTAGTAGAGATGGGTAACTCAGGAGAGATAGATAAAAAAGATATGTATCAATCCGTTCTCATCAATCACTCCTTGTATCTTTTCACATCCGAATGTATCAGTGTATCTTTATAACTCATTCACTCACGGCGTAATTTTCTTTCTATCTATCTGTGTCGCTTCGCTCGGCTCGGCCGCTACGGCCGGCCACGCCAAGGTTACGCGAACTGACGTCTTTTTCGCACCTCACTATTTGGTATGTTGTGTTGCACTTTTGCAAGACTGAGAGGTCGGATGGAGAGAGTGGGTGAACTGGATGGGTTGCTATGCCGTATGACCATTATAAATTGACATACGTCGGCACAAAAAGGTAAATTGATAACTCTATTACTGGTGTGTAGGGCTTAAAGTCGTTCAGCAGTATGTGAACATTTAAGTTTTATACTGGTTCTGATTTATTGGATTGAGTTGAGCTAAGCGAGCCACGCTGAGAGAGTGAGCGGTGCAGGCAATAGCTGCGGCTCGTGCGGTCGAGCGTGAGCTACTGAAGTACTGATACATAGGGATATAAAGATACAAAAGAGTGATACATATCCCAATGATCGAAAGATACATTTCAATCTTTTCTTTTAAGTGATACATTTTGCCCATCTCTATAGTCTAGCTCAAACTCTCGTAAAACGAAAGGGAGATTTTGCCACTTTTGTTTTAGTTCTTTTCCGTTGGCAAATATGGGGTGGCTTGCCACCTATTCAAAGCTTCTGTTCTTTAGTGCTGTACAGCAACTGTAACACAACATGATTTTTTGAGTAACAATAATAAAGAAATCGACTACGGTACAAAAAACTCATTAGTTCACTATGTTAGACTTACTTCTTGTTGATGTCTCGACTTTCTTTTTAATTTTTCTTTCTTTATGGAGGTTTCTTTATTTAAATTCGTCGAATACAAACAATCACAGTTCTCAACAAAACAACCTTTAGTTCGGAACACAGATCCTAGAATTATCGAACAGATTTGTCAAAATAATCTTATACATTAAAAAAGTATGCCTAGTCCGCTTCTTTCAATAGCTGATTAACAACAACTCATTTCAGAAGGGTTACATAAAGTCCGCCACTCAACATCCAACATGTGTAAAAATATGTTCATTTTGGGACACTGGCAACATTTTTGTAAAATGGTAGTAATTTCGCGTAGTTCTTGCTACACTGGGCTTATAAACATTTGTCGTCGTTATATCGCCGCGATAAGTTTATCAACATTGTCAACCATGTTAGGGTTTTCGATAAAATAGACGACTTTGTTAAAAACTTAAACATATCCACTCGATAAAATAATGTCACGCATAATTGGCCGGCTGTTCATTTATAAAACCCAGCTAGTGACAGCCCTAGACCCAGGCAAAATTGTGTCACTCAAGTTTCCAGAACACTGCCCAATATTGCCTACTACGTTATTATAATGAAATCGTGTCCTATTCTTGAAAATATTAGACCTACGGAAAATAGACAATATTTACTTACCCTGGGACGCACCTACTTCTCGAAAATCACGTTCCTTATACTTAAAATTTTAAAAGTTGCGAGACACTAATAAAATGCAGCCACTCCCTCCAACTTATGATGCACAACTGGCGTCGCAACAATGGAGTTACCAACGTAAAAAAAATAAAAATGTGTTGCCAGAATAATGAAAATTACTACCAAATGGTAAAAAACAAGAAAAAACTGAGCAAATGCGAGATATCGTAATTTAAACGAAATAGGCAAAATTGAGCTTAAACGGCAAAATTGCAGCATTTTACGGTATTTCATGAAGGTATCCCTAAATATGAATATTTGTATATTCATGCCAAATTACAGCTTTCTAGTCGGTACTATGAGTCTCTGAGTTAGGCTACGGACGGACGGACTGTAGTTTGACTAAGCAACCCTAAAAATACCGAATTGCAGTGTATTTGCATGTAAAGGAGATCTGAAACATCTAGTAGGTCTGTATACAAAATGATAACGTTTCTTTACATTTGTAAGTATTTTTTTTGTCTAAATATTATCAAATAATGAACTCAATTTCAAATCGTTCAAGATCTAATTTAACGTAATTTAGTTGAATAAACAAACATTTAATTGACACTTCTATTTCACGTTCGTTTTTTTTTTATAAATGGTATTATTTCATTATGCATCCTGAATTAATGATACATTACAGTTTATATTTTTTTACAAAATACTTAACTTATCAAAACTGAAACTGTATGTTTAAGACCGGTTTAGTTTAAAATTATAAGATATTATGGCCGTCACTTCTAATTTAAACACACTGGCCACACTGAAGCAAAGAAAGCGCTGAGATAGCACAAAAACAAATATCGATATCGACTATATAAGTATGTTATTCTGGCTAAATAATACGTTTACAGAATTACAAAAGATGTAATGTTTCGGGATGTTTACTCCTCATAGCAAAATTATGTATTTATTTCCTTGCACTTATAATGAATCACGTCTGTAGATTTTGAAATTATACCAAGGTTCTGTCTTACACATTAGTGAAGAGCCTAAATTATAAATAACCCTTATATATTTTTTTACATAATTATTGGCAAAACTCATCGACCGTAAAATACCGACCGTGTATCGACCGTGTCAAGCAATATCTTTGTTTACTTGAAATTGACGTCATGTCATGTACGGACAGTTTGTCACTGTGTGTGGGGTGTACTTGTGTGCATATAGTTTATGCTAGTGTTTAATAATTTTGTCGTGTGCGTGCGTAGCGACGTGATCGAAAAATGCATAAGTGTTAGCATTATTTGTGTGCGTTGCCTCGTCCCTTACCTTCCCCCCGCAGAAATCAACAGACTTTTTGCATATAAATTGATGCGCGTGGCGTCTCCGGTTGGTCTAATGCGCTAAGTGTACATAAACCGTTACCTCTTTAGTGCGGCGCATTAAATTGATCAGCTACAGCGCATCTATGCATGAACTGTTCCGTTAGTGGATTTAGTCGTACTAAGTACGTTTTGCCGCTGTGTACAGGGAAAAGCATACCACTCAGTGCCCGTGCCAAATCCGGCTGCGGCGCCTGGAATCGGCCCCGGAATTCCTCACGGTACTATACTCGTGCAACCACCACGACCACGCGCTGGATGAGCAGCTGTTTACTGCGCAGCCGCACAGCCGTCGTTTACCTAAACAAATCAAAGAAGAGGTGAGCTAGAAATATAGTTAAGTACTTACCTTGTACAGATTGTTTGGTAGAAACAAACAAACCCTGAAACCCGGACCCTGTGCAGGGTCCGTCCGGATCGCTACCACCATCTTATCCATTAACCACCCGCCAAGCAACAGTGTTCGCATTGTTGTGTTCCGGTGTGGGGATAAGACAACCGGTGAAATTACTAGCATAGAGGCATTCCATCTTAGTCTTCAGGGTTGGCAACGCATTGTAGGTCTTGGGATTATAGTCTTGAGAATTCAAATGTCTATGGGTCTCAGATTCCACTTACCATCAGGTGGCCTGAGTGCTCGTGTGCCATCTCCTAAACATAAAAAAAAAAAAAAGTTTTTCGAACTACCAAATGGTGAGAATAGGTGAAAAACTCAAGTAAGGACCTGTTCAATGTTGTTGTAACGGGAGCCCGTTGTTTCCCATAATGGTCATAATGTCATTGTTGAGATAATTATTGATAGTCATAACTTCTTATATCGCTGAAATTGTTAACTTTTCTGAATTTCTTAAATATCTAACGTGTAGACAAGGTTGGATTAGGTTAGGTTTAATTTAAGAAAAACCTGAAAAAGACCATCTGTTAAAAAAATATGTTATAACTTGCGATAATTATGTCTTAAAACACATTATGACTATCAATAATTATGGCAGACGATATAGATCTAGTTGTAACACAGTTGTCTGTATAGACCGTTCGACGTTCTATATTTGAAAGGCCATAGCAGGATAAGGGAAGAAAAAATACCCTTCGTGATTAAGAGCTGGTTTTTTTTCAATAGTTACATCTATTAGTACTATTGTGCCAAATTTTGTTGAAAAGTTCCCAGTTTTCCCGAAGAATTCATGAATTTTTTTTTTCTAAAAGTATAAAACATTAATATACTAACTATTATTGTTTCATTTTGTTATGCTTAAGTGAATAGAGTAAATCAGTAAACAGAATAAATCAAAATCAAAAGCCGGACATCTTTCAATCGGCCATCTTCCCTCCCTGAAGGTTACCGGAAGACCCGGTATAAACTTGTCTAATTAATTTAGGGTCTGTTATATAACGCAACTTTGTTAAGACGTATATCAACTTACTAGTTCTAGCACACAACGCATCTATGTGATGTTTGAACGAAAGAGTTTCATCTATTATAATGCCCAAGTATTTTATTCGGTCAGTAAATTTAATAGCAAAACATACACAGTGGCCATTTGTGGGAATATTGCAATAATGAGCATATAATGTAGAGCCAGCTTGCGCAGACGTACGTTTGCGCATTGAAAACTTAATATAGTTCGTTTTATCAGCATTAAGAGTTAGTAAATTATGTTGAAGCCATAACCACATTGAACCCGTGTTGTGCTTGCTTGTAGACTTCACTTTCAGAGTCAGCCGCAAAAAGTAGGACGGTGTCGTCTGCATACAAATTACAGAGGTCAATTGTAAAAATCTAGAATAGGGTTGGTCCTAAAATATTTCCTTGGGGAACCCCAAAAGATGTATTTTCCTGGTCGTCGCTGAAGACATTTCCTTTCTTAACACATTGGGTCCTGTGTTCTAGGTAACTTTCAAAAAGTTTCAGCTGGGTTCTCCGTATACCCATAGATTCAAGCTTGCTCAAAAGAATAGGAATAGACACGGTATCAAAAGCTTTGGCGAGGTCCAGGAATATTCCCAGCCCATTATTAAGATTTTGAACTAAAAAATCAGTAAGTTGATGTACAGCATCAGCGGTTAGACATGTGCGCCGATGGTCAAATGACCGGCGGCGGCGTCTGGTCAAAAAAAGATCGGCGGCGGCGGCGTGATCGGCGTGAAATCGGCGTGAGCTATAAGTATAAAAGAAATGGCTAGGAATATGGGAAATTAAAGATTATTTTATAATTTCGCATTTTTAATTAAATATCAGCAAATTCGACTTAAAAATAAACAATTGAAAATAATCTTGAAATTTTGTGGTTATAAATAATCAGTATTTAAAAAAAAAGATGGCACATAATCAAGTCTTTAATCGAGAGTGTAAAATCAACAATGAAACTAAAAAGAATATAATATTAACTATGATTAACGTTATTTTAAACACATAGTAATTAATCAACAACATCAGTAATATTTTAAACAATAAAGTTATTACAAAACCGTAAATAAAAATAATAGTAGTTACTGTCATAATTTAACCTAATATAATTGACCAACACACATTAGCTTTAAACGTCTTTAAAATCAATAGTGAAAAGATAAAATATATTTTTATATTAACATCGATAAAACAGCAACAAAATATATTTTTTAGCATTAACATGAAATATAGATTATGGTTTACATAAATTATAATTGTCGTGAATAAAAATAATTTTATTTACTCTACTTGGACTTAGTCTTGAACGCTTAGCAGTGACTACCATGCCAGCTATAGAAAATACTCTCTCACTAGGGGTACTCGTTGCTGGAATTGAGAGTATAGCTCTTGCAATTGTATACAACCAAGGGAAAACATTCTTTCTATTCCGCCAATATTCGAGAATAGTGCTTGATGCAACGTCCACAGCGTCAACGCTACAGCAGTATTTCCAAGCTTCCATTTCAACAGATGAACTGAAACCGGATACGTCTGTGCTGTGTTTGCTTGCTAGTTGCATTAGAACCGATGTTGAGCACGGGTTTTTTGATGATGATGCTTCTTCAATTGTAGTGAATGTTTCGTGGTTGGCATTTTCACGAATTCTTAATACGTCAGTTGCATAGTGAGCTAAATATTCTGCTTTTGTCATATTTTTGCTTTCTAAAAAGTCGTTGACTATCTTTAAATTATAGAAGCGTGGGTCGAGAAGGGACGCGACGACCAACAAATCTGTTATAGGAAACCGATGATTTAACATTTTCTTCATTTTTGTAGTCATTGCAACAACGGCTAAAGATGTGCCATCTTCGTGCGAAGAGAGAGCTTCTTCAATTTCACTCCTCAATACCAGTGTTATATTTACAGAACAATAACTTGCAGAACTTAGTATCTCCACACATTGTTTAATTATCTTCAATAGTTTGATAAGATCTCGTATAATTTTCCATTCATTCTCATAGAGTTTGAGGTGAGGTTTGCCAACTTTCCCTAAAAGTGTATTTACTGGACCTTTATTGATTGGGTGCGAAATACTTTCTAGCATAGTTAAGGCGCTGTGCCACCGAGTAGAAGTTTCTGTTTTTAGAGTTGGTGCTGAGCTTGATGAAGTACCAGGTTCTTCTTGGTCTTCAAGACATTCGTCATCACTGTCGATGTCATCTCCTCTACTGGAGTTATCAACATTTAATTCTTCGTCATTTAAGTCTTGTATTGTCATTAAAATCTTTTTTTGCTCTTTATCAGTTTCCAATTCTAGTTCTGGAGCCCTATATCTTAATGTTTTAACGATTTTTTTTGCATTTCTTTATGATATTATTGATTTCCGATTGGTTTTTAATACCGTCAACAGACACCAAATTATGCAAGCCGTGGCCAAGGCAAAAATGGCTTTGAACATCAGGCATTAACTGCGCGGCTTTTTTTACGTTAGACCCCGAATCAGTAACTAAAACAATTTCCTTATCTGAAATTCCAAAGCGCTCTCTTGTTGTTTCCATTGCCTCCTTTATACGTTCGCCAGTTTTCTTACCTGTCACCATAATAGTTTCTAAAGTAATGTTCATAAGATTCATTTTATCTCCGTTATCGTCGATAAAATGAAGAGTGAAAGTGATATAATGCCGGCGACGATAAGAATCACTCCAAAGATCTGTAGTCATTGCAACATGTCGAGTGTTTATTGAAGATATTTGCTTTTTCACTTCGATGACCATTGAGGAATATATATCATCTAAAGCATCTCTGGATATTGTTGTTCGAGTTGGGAGTTCATCTTCAGTAAAGACCACGTTATACTTCTTTAAGAAATCGACCATCGCATCGTTGTCAATGGTGTCGAAGGGCATGAGTGAACGAGCAAACCATAGCGCAAGATCTCTCGCTAGTAGCCATTTTTTTCTAGATGGCGTGTTAGTTAATGACGATGGTCTGGAGGAAGTACTTGGACCGAAAAACTTTTTTATATTTTCAGTATGTTTTGCAGTTTTGTCTGATTCTTCAATATTATGATCTTCCTTAAGATGTCTAGTTAAATTCCCAGTACTTACATTTTTACTGTATGCTTTGATTTGTGCAAGGCCAAATACTGCTTCTGGGTCCTCTTGTAATGCATTGGACAAGCACACATTGCAAAATACTTGTTCAGGCAAATCGTGTTTCTTTTTTCCATCTTTCACTGATACTAGCCTGCCAAAATATTGCCAACATTTACTGCTCTTTGATTTCGAATGCAGGGGCAGTATCTCAAACTTATTAATTTTTTCTTTCTTTATATTGACTTCACGTTCCGTCGTTGTGTTCATTTTTTTAATATAAAATCAAGTCAGTTCACTTTCAACACTTCACAAAATGATCCACTTTCCATCACAGTCAAGGAAACACTGAAAGTGATTATTTTTTGACATACATATTTAGTTAGATACGATTGGTAACCAATCCTAGGATGCCTCATTTATGACCTGCTATTGTTTTCGCCAAAGCTTGCGGTCGCGTTGACTACCTGCAAAATTGCCGGCAGTAGGTAGTAAAAGTATTGCTTTTGTTTAACCGCGACGAGCGAGGGTAATAATAATATAAACGAGTAGTTTACTGATTACTCACTCACGGTTTAAGAAAATGTAAGTGAAGAGATAACAATAACATGAACATGAAATCTTGTTAGAAAGTATATAATTATTAAAAATCAACCGATTATACGAAAGAGTAAACAGTCTGTTATGATGGAACGGTGATATTTTTTCCACGCCGATTTTACGCCGACGTTTGAACCGGCGGCGGCGGCGTGAGTAAAATCGTCGGCGGCGGCGGCGCGGCGGCGCGGCGCACATATCTAAGCGGTTGAAACCTTAGATCTAAACCCATACTGCGTCTCAGACAAAATGGAGTTATCCTCCAATTATTTGACCAACCTATTATTTAAAACCTTTTCAAGTATTTTAGAAAAATGGGGTAACAAGGAAATGGGTGTATAATGTGTAAATTCATATTTGCTACCAGATTTAAATACAGGAACAAAAACAGCTTTCTTAAGACATTTGGGAAAGGGTCCCGTGCGTAAACATGAATTAAATATGTAAGTTAGCGGTGGTACCAGTATTTGACGAAATTATTAATATATTGTCCCATCCAACAGCACAGTTGTCTTTTAGACCCATAACCAGCCTCTTCACCTCTATTTCGTCGGTATCTAGTAACACAAAGGATGTTAACTTAGTTGTACAGGTAGAGGGAGTACTTATAGTATGATTCAATGACCTCTGAACTTTTTCTGCTTGACCCTTGCCAATATTAACAAAGAAATGTTAGCAGACATCAAATGTGATGAGTGCGCTTGTAATAAAGCAGAGGGTGACTCATGTTGTTTCGAGGTAAACGAAAACGGTATAGTTACCTTTTCCAGATTTTTTTTGAATTTGTTCCAGCCTCCTCCAGTTTCATTTTATCGTAATGATTTTTACTTTTTTCTAAAGATCATTACAAAAATTTCTATACCTTTTATATGTCACTTGCAGTGTAGAATTTTCTGGGTGTGATTTGACCTTCATATGCAGTTATCTCTATGTCTCATGCACCGAAAAGACCTGGAGTGATCCATGGTTTCATGCCATAAAATTTGCTATTTAATTATAAATAAATAAATAATTAAATAAATAAATCACAGGCCATGTCACACAAATTGAACTAGTCCCAAACTAAGCTCTAGGCTTGTACCATGGGTACTAGACAACGATAAACTTACTTACATAGAGAAATATATACTTAAATACATAGAAAACATCCAAGACTCAGGAACAAATACTCGTGCTCATCACACAAATATTTGCCCTTACCAGGATTTGAACCCAGGACCCCTAGCTTCGAAGGCAGAGTGACTACCAACTAGGCTAGCGTGTCGTCAAATTGAACCTTAGTTGTATTTTTTTCAATACCACGCTTAACAGTCTCTATTAGGTATAACATACATATTGAGTTTGCATTGAGCTAGGGGTAAGGAAAGGACCAAAAAGTTGGTCACGCTAATTCAATACAATTTCATTTTCTATGCAACTTTTCCGTTTTTCGACGAAAATTAGTCATACAATTGTAAGGATACTTTTCGTCGCACAACTGACGTTTTTCCGTCTTCGTTGTTGTTTTACTTTTTGGTCCTCGCCCCTATGCTAATTATTATTTATATTAAGCAGATGGACGCAATATCAGAGCGTTTGATTTTAAGTGTTTCCTAGGAAGTTATGGTTGACAATGAGGTTGGTGAATGGCGACTGATTAATGTCAAAGAATACTATATTATAGATACTCGTAGTGACAGGTTTAAGTCCAAAGGACCCCGAAAAAGTTGATTGGAAAATGTGGTTTCAGTCAATTTTCATGAAATTTAGATATGTTATAGACTTAAGTGCCCTGATCAAAAGTCCCTTCGGGTGCTACCACGGTTTCCGAATCCGTTCCCGAGGGACGATCGAATTTATACCTACAGGCAGATCTATGTATTTTCCCGGCGTTGTGTTGTTTTAAACCTTAACTTCTGTTGTGATGATATAACGGCTTCGGAAACTGTGGTACGAGCCCCAATGCAAAAGAGTTCGGCTACTATTTAAAATTGAAAGTAACTTTTTTTCAAAGTCAAATCTAGTTGGTAATTTTAATAGCATGGAAGCAAGAAATTAAAAAAGTATTGTAAAATTAATCAAGTTTATTTCCTACATAATACAAATTAAAATTATTTCTGTATTTAAATAAAAAAAATACAATTTTTCTATCAACGACAACGCGTAATAGTTCGGCTATCGATCTTGAGTATGCAATATAGTTCGCCTACCACTTAGTTGTCTCGCCTTTACTCTTAAGAACGGCCTTGATTGTCAATGGCATCGTCTCTACCAACTCTTCACACTCTTTTGGGGTTATAGACTCCCAGACAGCGACTATTTTCTCTTTTAAATCACTTTTTGACCTCGATGGAAACTTGCGTATTTTTTTTTTCATTTTCCACCACAATGTTTCAATGGGTGACAAATCTAGACTATTCGACGGCCACTCCATAGTGGGGATTCCTTTAGACTCGAGCCAAGTCTTCGTGGTTTTCGCAGTATGGCAGTGTAGACATTTTCATATTTCAAGCTTGGAATAGATGGAATTAAACTTGTTTTCAAAATGTCCTGGTATTTCACTGCATTAACCGTCCCTTCTACAAAATGCAGGCGGCCTACCCCTTGTGCCGACATGCAACCCCATATCATCACAGACCCAGGAAACTTCACTTTTCTCTTAATGCAGTCTTTGATGAATGCTTCCTCTTTCTATCGAATGATTTTTTTCCGTTCGTCGCCGACAGTTACTTCGAATTTTGATTCATCACTCCATATTATTTGACGCCATTGCTCAGTAGTCCAGTTTGAGTGCTCGCGAGCGAATTTCAGCCTCTTCTTTTTCTGTAACTCCGTTAGTAAAGGTTTTTCCTTGGCCGTGTAAAAACCATATCCCATTCTTTTAAGAACCCTTTTGCAGGTATCCACTGAAACGTCTTTCTGGATCATATCACGCCATTTTACGGTAAGTTCCCCCGCACGAGCACGGCGGTTTTGTTTGATAATTTTCATTAAAACACGGTTTTCAGCGGCACTCGTCATACGCGGTCGACCCGACTTCTTCAAACACAAATTGTGCCGTGTTTCTTTGCGATGCTCAATGATTGACTGGACAGTAGATCTTGGCAGTAATAAATCTCTGGCGATTTGGTTGGTAGATTTTCCACTATCACTACTGGAAATTATAATTTTCCTGACTTCTTCTGTGACTGGTTTTCCGCGGCCCATGTTGCTCTAATTAATAATTAATAACTTATAATAATGAAAAATACTTGGGGTATGTACTTATATATACCCTTTGACATGTTAAATGACAATAGGTTCCTAATTTATTTAAATCTTGTTTATTTTTTTGAGTAATAAAATTAAAGAGGCTTAACGTTAGGCATGTACGAACTATTCTGCATCAATTAAGAACCTGCCGAACTGTTTTGCGAAACCATAATATGAATTAATAAATATATATGGGTTTTTTTTCTTATAATGTATTTATTGTGCAATAGTGTAAAAGCAACGTTGTATTTATGGAGTATAATATTGTATAAATCGTTTGCTGCTAATGCCTTTCTATAAATAAAACGAGTTGATATAAGATTCATATACTTAACAATCTATGACTTGACGAACTCTTTTGCATTGGGGCTCGTAGCACCCAAAGGGACTTTTGATCAGGACACTTAAGTCTATAACATATCTAAATTTCATGAAAATTGACTGAAACCACATTTTCCTAACAACTTTTTCGGGGTCCTTTAATTAAATATGATATTATTTATAAACGTTTTTGTATAAAACTGTAAACGCCTACACGCAAGAGGGGCACTCCTTTAAGTTTTGTTACTTATACGTAAGCATACATAGGGTATGTTTCACGATTTCCAAACAAATGCTATCTGCCAGTTAAAGTTAGATATCGCTTTCCCTTTCTTTGTAATACGAATAATACGAACAGAGCTACAATTAATTTGTGGGATAGCGTTATCTGAAGATTGTGAAACGGGCACTTAATTTATTTTAACCTCTTTTTGTTACAGTATTGGCCAATCTTTGTAAATTCTCAAATAACAAAACTTACTATGAACTTCTTTAGTTAAAGGATTTATTATCCCTGGGCGTGTCATTCGATGTTCTTCGGAAACATGTGAAGTCGGAGACAGGGCTGCAAATGTACGGGAAATACTTCCAAAATGTGAGGATGAAGATGAGGAGAGACAACGAGGACCGGCAGTTCAGCGACGAGCGGCTGACGGTTTTGACCAAGAAGATCAGAGGTGAGCCGTAAATGTGCTCTCGAACAATCCATATTACAATCTTGATATTATGCGTTTTCTATACAAAGAGTTGACTACTTTTATGTTCCATCCAACATGTAACTTTAATTTGAAACTATAGGAATCAAAGTTAAATGATTAAATCGTAGATCCTTATTAGAACAAAGCAAAGAGTGTATTAACATAAAACATTTATGAAACAAATAATTAGGTATAATCCCTGTTTTTATGACCTGTCGTAGGGATCAGCCTAGATTGACTTAACGATAGTAGGATTAGTAAGATGAAGAAAATTTTGACGTCATTCGAGAAACTGCGTAGTGCGTACTTACCTGAAAACTTTGATACATCTTATAGTCTATAACGGTTCTCTTTTTTTAACAGATTTGGAGACCATTTACGAAAAAAAAACAGAAAAAAAGACTGTTAATAAAAACAAAAAGCAACGACGTTCGGCAAGCAGTAAGTACTCTCTATATCTATACATATAAGTCTGTGGAAGAGTCGAGTCTGTAAGTGCAAAATAAAGATTTAGATATGACTACATAAATGATACTGAAACCGAATCAATATTTTTTGGAATTGTTGTCTGTTTGTCTGTCTGGTTGTGCTGTTTGAACTCAAAATATACTGGACAGATATAAGTGAAATTAAATATACATTCAGACCCTGGTCATATTTTTAGCTACTTTTTATGACGCATTTCTGCTTATAAGGGGGTAAAAGGGCGGTTAAATTTTGTATGGAAAAAAGTTACGGGTTGAACTTCGTTATTGAAACTTTGTGAATATACTCGTACTAAAGAAGTAATAAAACTTCAGGTGGTTCAAGATTTTTCATTCAAGTCCTTTAAAATTATCGAATTTGTTTAATTATACGGTATATCGTCAATAACTGGCCAGTTAAGAAAATTACATTTAGTTACTAGCCACCAATTTTATATACAGACGCTGTTAGTTAAGATTTTTGCCGAATCAATGAGGTCGTGAAGCTTTTTTAACCTGGCATTTCTACGGTCAGGGTCAGCGCAGATAACCTGGGCGGGGTTCACAGCCTGAAACCTGTTCTTCATATCCCCTCTTCAAAAAAAGGATCAAAAAGCCCACTGCGCGGCGGGAATAATTACGTCACCGCACTAAACGCTTTTAGTCACTACTCAGGCCTAATACACAAGATCGCAACTCAATGCCCTATAAGTTTGGTTAGCCAGATGGACGCTCGCTGACCGTTAATGTCGCAAAGACACAAGCGATTTTCTTGAGCAGGAGCTGCCCCCAAATCCACCTCTCACTCTACCGGACAAGACATCCCTTGGTCAGCGGCTATAAAATACCTGAGGATCAACATCGACAGGAGACTCTCCATGGGTCATGGGTCCCCACACCAAAACCGTTGTCGTCCCCTCAAGAACCGCTCTAGCGCTTCTTTGTCCAGTGCTCTACTCCAGCCTCCCTCTGCTTGTAAAGCTCGGGGTCTACAAGACCTACGGTAGACCCGCGTGGTACTCCTGGCTATTAATTACCTAAACAGGTTAGCAAGTGCCTCTTTTTAACCGACTTTATAAAAGGAGGAGGTTATCAATTCAACTGTATGATTTTTTTTCGTGTGTTTGTTACGCGATTACTCCGTTAGTTGTCGTTCGATTCCGAATTTATTTCTGTTTGGTTCCATTGCTACCAAGTTGGTATCTGATAAGGGGATCCGTGGGGAAATGAGTTAAGTCCTCAAATATGTGTCTTTCAGCCCCAGTAATTAAAAAAGATACGTTACTGAAGATTTTACAAAACATTGATTGTAAGAAAGGAGCTGGGTCCGACGGAATCCCGCCGTTTTTCATAGCTTCTTGTGCGTCTGAACTAGTTTACCCGCTGTTGTTGATCTATAATAAATCTCTTGCATCGGGTGTTTTTCCGACGGAGTGGAAAATGGCTAAAGTTGTTCCTATTTATAAGTCAGACAGTGATACTCTAGTGTCAAGTTATAGACCAATTTCAATTTTGTCCTGTTTTGCTAAAATCTTTGAAACGCTTATTTGCCCTTACATTCAGAGACATATCAGGCTCTACCTGACTGACCACCAACATGGTTTTGTTAGCTCAAGATCAACTTGCACTAACTTAGTCACCTTCACTGAGTACTTGGCGGGCGTTATTGATTCTGGTAAAGAGACGGATGTGATATACACAGACTTCAGCAAAGCTTTCAATAAAGTTTCCCAGAAAATTTTAATGCATAAACTATCTTCTTATGGATTATCAGGTTCGTTGCTCGAGTGGCTGCGCTCTTATTTAGCTGATCGGCAGTTTTATGTGGTGGTGAATGGCTACCAATCAACTACCCGTATCATTACCTCTGGTGTTCCACAGGGTTCACATTTAGGTCCATTATTGTTTAATATATTTATTAACGATATACCTGATTGTTTTCATCATTCGAAAGTATTTATGTACGCAGATGACCTTAAGTTCGCACGTAACATTGACTCATCTGAGGACGTCGCCTAGCTTCAGGAGGACGTTAATAGGCTTAGCAGATGGTGCCAAAGCAATCACATGCAGCTCAATTCAAAAAAATGTGTACACCTAAAATTTACTCGAAAACTCACTGTGGTACCGTCTAACTATTACATTGATTACTACAAACTCGATGAAGTTGAATGCATACGAAATTTAGGCGTGTTGTTTGATAAGAAACTTACCTTTACACCACACATTGAAAATATTGTCAATAGGGCCTCCAAAATGTTAGGATTTGTCATTAGAAATGGCAAATCTTTTAAGCAAAGCAGTACCAAAATACTGCTTTACAATAGTCTGGTACGGAGTATAATGGAATACTGCAGTGTTGTTTGGCGGCCCCATTATGCTACACACTCATTGCGACTAGAACGAGTGCAGAAAAGATTTCTTCGACACTTAGCATATCATGAGCACAAAGCATATTTGGCAAAACGAACTACATCTTACAAACGCAAATTGCAATACTTTAATATTGATACTCTTGAAACACGCAGAATGGTGTTAGATGCCTTGTTTTTAAACAAAATACTCCACCACAAAATAGACTGCCCACAATTATTGTCTCCTTAGTTTTAGAGCTCCCTCTAGAATCCCCCGCAACCCTATTACGCCATTATGCTTACCGGTCAGAAGATCTGTATCAGGTAGAAACTCTCCAATTTGTAGGCTTTGTAAGTCTGCTAACAGTTTCAGTGACGTTACGGATATCCACTTCGACCTACCCGGTAAATTATTTAGAATTATCCGTAGATGCTCTGATATAAATTCTATTACTTGTTAAAACGTTAGAATGTCTAGTCTTAAAGCAGTGTTAACTTTAATTTTAGTTTAGTCTTCACTTTAAGTTTTGCATGTGGTGTTTACCTTTAACTAGTTGTTATACTACTCAACAAACGTTTAGCATGTTTTTATTGAATGTACTGGTGTAAACAATTGTTGGTAAACCTGATTAAATAAATAAATAAATAAATAAATATTAAAGGCATACATTTAACGATTTTGGTATTTTCAGTAGCAAGTCTATCATTTGCATGCAGAAAGTATCATTTGGTGAAGTGAAATTGATGATGAAGGCCACTGATGGCCACCGGAACTCCTCAATGGTACCTTTTAGTGATGTAACGAATGTCTTATTTTGGACATTCGCGGAATATTCATTTTTTGTTTAATTTTGTCTATGGCTTGGTGACCTTGGTGGCAGTCCTGTTCGAACGAAGTGCGTTCCGTTCACTTATTAAGCTTCATTACCCAAAGTCAAATAAATGAATTATACCAAATGATAAAAATAAGACTGATTATGTGATAACGAGGTTAAGTTACTTTCTCTTACATTCAAAAAAACATAAGAAATGAATGGATTTTGTTTTATTAACCAACTATTACACTTAATTTTTTTTTTACTATTAGCAAAACATTCGCAGTAATTTTGCGAATGCGAATGCGAATGAAAATATGAAAAATTATGTGAATATTCGCAAATGCGAATATTTGTCATTACTAGTACCTATTTCAGAGTAACGATAAGATATCTCGATTTAGATAGTTGAGCGAATATGACGGAGCACATTTGAATGGTTTAAGTATATTTATGCACTACGACTTTCCCGCGGCGTTGCTTGCGGCGAGCGAGAAATATCCTGTGGTTCTTATTCATTGAGGAGAGGCAGTTCAGTGGGATTATGATTAAGGTCAACCGGGGTAAAAGCCACTATAGGGTTATTGCGTTTATTCGAATTATTTTTTAAACAACGTGAGTTACAACTGCTCCCGCCATCTAGTAATAGACACTTGAACTACTTAGAGGTAAACGCGTAACATAGAGGGCGTTTTAACAGATCGTATTCGAGTCGTGGATCATTTTGAAATTATGTGTCAATCCAGACCAACGCGCAACGCAAAGCGTGAGGTAAGTGTTCAAAATCCATTTACATCCTTTTTTTTCTTTAGGTTTCGGTATTTTTTTTTATTAAAACATGACCGGTTTTAGTTAACTCACACGTACGAACTCCAGTTTGTATTTAAAATGCTTAATTTTTAAAGTTAATTCCATATAAAGTGTTCAAAGGTTATTTTTCAAATTTGGCTAAATGCGTCAGTACCTTTGGGGTAATTGCGTTAGTGTAACGCTTTTGCCCCAATGTCAGTGGTGTCCTTGATACGTAATTTTAACAGTTAATATTACATTTTTCATGCCTTTTTTTACGTAAACGTTTTTCAAGCACGTATTTTATTTTCAAAAAGTTTGAATTATTTAAGTATATACTTAAGCGTTTCTTTATTTATTTTTTTAGTTTATTTACTGGACGGATAAAGTAAAAGCTGAATATTCATCCGCTTTCAATGAGTACGTTCAATTAATTTGCTAAAAACCAAATAGTTTTTGGTTAGGAACCGGCATTACTCTTATTTTCAAATTAATTTCTGATTTTTATTTTCTAGCTACTTGTGTATTAGATAAATACTTAAGCACATTTAGATTATACTTAAATACACAATCAGTACATTATCTTAAAAAAAATCTTGTATTTCAGGTACTAAACAGTCTAAAATTAACTGCAATGGTAGTTTTTAATAACATGGATATTGATAAGTATCTGACCAAAATGGATTTTTATAATTATATTAATAATAATCTTACGTGGCCGTGGCAAAACACACATTTTATAAAGTCACAAAAATGTTTAATATCAGAATAAGTACTTGCATACATAGAAGTGTCAGAAATGAAACAGAATAGAAAGAAGGAAAACCTTTAATATTAACCGTTTTTATTAAAAATCAAACATCATCGGTCGAAAAACTCTATTTTATTTACCCGCGATCGGTCACAAGATGAAAATAACATCTCTTTCATAATTTTTCCATCTCACTCTTTTCAATCGAAGAAAAATGTTTACGATATCTGGTAATAATGTTTGGATAAATGCGTCTACAAATTGAAGACGCATTTTCCCCAATTATATTATTTTCTGTCTCAGCTTGTTAATAGCTGTTTTTGGGTCCTTCTAATTATAAAACCTTCTAGAAAACTGTATTGCAGAAACGTGTCATGAAGTTTTAAAGGCCTAATTGCAATATAATAACAATTATTTTAAAAAGATGCATTTTCCCAACCTGGGGCAAAAGCGTCTAAAATATCGTTTTATAAAAAATGCCTAGGTATATATCTTTTAGTTATACAATAGTGCGGCGAAAAATTAAACACATGAATTAAATTCCCAAAGAGTTGTAAAAATAACAGAACGAATGAGTATTTCAATGTAGTAAAAACATATATCGTAATATAGGTCTTAAAAAAATGTAACAAAACAGTGACGCCTTTACCCCGGTTGACCTTATGAAAATTAAAAAGTATAAAACAAAATTTAATGTTTTAAAACATAATAACCCGCCTTCAAAAACCCAAAAAATAACTTCTTTTCAAAATTTTATAGGTCAGTCAAACTTAAGTCGGCAAATGCCCACTGTTTTGACTTTCCTATTACCGTTTGAAAGAGGATATGATTTAAAAAAATTGGTACGTTGACTTCAGGTTGACTTGGATGTTTTCTATGTATTTAAGTATATTTTAAGTATGTTTATCTTGGTTGATTTCTATGTATTTAAGTATGTTTATCTTGGATGTTTTCTATGTATTTAAGTATGTTTATCTTGGATGTTTTCTATGTAGACTTGGGAGCAAAGAAATCGAGCCACCATTGCAATTTTTACTTCGATGCTAATTACATAAAGGTCGAAAGTGTTATCATAAAAATTCGAATGCCAAATGATAGGTAATTTAGTCTTCTATCGAATGATACAATTTTTAGTGGTGGGGATGCATATTTTCAGTTCATTTCAGGACTGAAAACCACAAGGCCCTCAAAATGCATATTGTAGAACCGAAGAATACAAGAGAATAATTAAAAAGTTTTATGAAAATCAAAACAGATTATCGGTTTTTAATAACTTGTATTGCCTCCTCTAGCCAATCGACATGCACGCATGCGATTTTTCATTGAACGTACGAGTTTATGATGAAATTCTTGAGGTATGCCCGCCCATTCTTCCTCGATCGCTGCCTTGAGCTGGTGCAGAGTGTCAGGAGCGGGATCCCTGGCCCGGATTCGCCTCTTGAGCTCGTCCCAGACGTGCTCTATCGGGTTCAAGTCCGGGCTCCGTGCTGGCCAATCCATGACAGGGATATTGACCTCTCTTTGGTACTCCTGAGTGATCCGAGCAGTATGTGGTCTGGCGTTATCTTGCATCAGCATGAAGTTGTCACCGATGTAGCCAGCAAATGGGACCACATGTTCAGCGAGGACCTCTTCAATATACCGATGAGCATTCAATCCTCTTGAATTTGGCCCGACACCAGGCCCAGTGACGAACACAATGTCTGTCTTCGCTTCCAAAGAAATGCCGGCCCAGACCATGCATGAACCGCCTCCATATGCGACTCGTTCCTCGATGCAGCATTGCGAAAATCGCTCTCCAGGCCTTCGGTAGACCCTCTCCCTGCCGTCATTGCCAAAAAGACAAATCCTGCACTCGTCAGAGAAGAGTACTGTCCTCCATTGCTCAAGGCTCCAGTTTTCATGTTCCTGAGCAAAGCGAAGACGTGCTTGACGGTGACTCGGGGTGAGTTTAGGGCCATTCGCAGCCTTGTGTGAAGTTAAATACTTCTCTGCAAGTCTCCCTCTAACAGTCCATCGGCTGATGGACACATTTCGGGCCTCTCTTAGCTTCTGCTGAAGGTGAACAGCATTCAGTCGTCGATTTCGTAGCGAGTTGACAACAATGAAGCGGTCATCTTGTGCAGAGGTAGAGCGTACCCGGCCAGTACCAGGTCTTCTGGAGAAAGCACCAGTCGCTTGGAACCTCTGAAATACTCGTTGGACTGACGATCGCGTCAGGTTCAGTTGTCGGGCCACTTCACGTTGACCCAACCCTGCTTGCAACAGAGCAACTGCTTGGGCGGCTTCAGACGTGGTAGTATCCATGTTTCTTCAAGGTTTTCCAGTAGAATCGAGCAGTGATGTGTTCAGGATGACGTATCATAAACAAATGATGTAAAAAAAATTAAACAAAATGGTTTTATACCTAATGATGAGGCACAATCAGTACGTGCACTAACGAGCTAATTAGAGGGGGGGTATTGTTATGGCCCACAATGTCGAGAAATACCCATCCCCACCTCTAAAAAATATGTCATTCGATAGAAGACTAAATTACCTATCATATGGCATTCGAATTTTCATGATAACACTTACGACCTTTATACAATTAGCATCGAAGTAAAAATTGCAAGGGTGGCTCGATTTCTTTGCTCCCAAGTGTATTTAAGTATGTTTATCTTTATCTAATACCCTTGTACTGTACAAGCCTAGAGCTTAGTTTGGGACTAGGTCAATTTGTGTGAGGTTGTCCCCTGATATATATGATTTATATTTAATTATTAATGTGGACTAATGACCCGCCAGCGGCTTCGCCCCGCTGCAAATTTCAGACTTTTCCTGGGGGCTTTTTTTATCTTTCAGAAGAACCTTTATCCTGACAATAACCAACACAGCCAAAATAAATAATCAGCGAAATCGATCCAGCCGATCACGCGTGATGCCGTGACCAAGGGATATAGGGTTTAATTTTATATTTAATTTATAGATAGGGTCAATTTGTGTGACATTGTATTTTTTTCTTATTTACCTATTGCATAGGTTTTGATTGCTATCAAAGATAAAAACTTTTTCATTCAGATCCTAGTAAAATAATATACACACTCTCTCTCAAAGCTTCTCTATTAAAAAATAAAACAGTTATTTATGCTCTATCTCAAAACACCTTTATATTTGTGAAATTTACAATCGGCTAAGGCAAAGTCGTAGTTAGTGGCTTTGCATAATCATTACTCAACCATTTGGTTTTGTACTCGGCATTATTAAGTTTGGTGAATTCTTTTGTTTCAGCGGTTCAAAAGGAGGATCGATCTACTCAAGCCGGTTTGGATGAAGTAGCAAGTCAATCACGAGGTATGAACTCAATATAGCTTGGCTTGTAAGGCACTCGGTAAAATGTCGCATTCCACCTTGACCCTTAAGGATGGCAACATTTTAAAAATGTAGTTGGTAGTGGCTTGACCGTTGTATAGTCTCTAACGGCTGAACCCTATATTCAAACCGCGGACAGATAGCCTTACCTCGGATTAAAATTTGACACATTTTGTATGGGCAAATGTCAAATTTCAACCCGAAGTAAGCCTTATCTATCCGCGGTTTGAATATAGGGTTCGGCCGTTAGGCGGCTTTTAAAAGCTAAAGCTTGTTTAAAATTGATTACGATACTCTGCGGTCAGATCACTTTCCTCTAACCTTCGAATTTAATCTTGACGTAATCAGACCAAAGTTCAGTGATTAACTTGAGTTACGCGGACGATAAGGTGCTACTGAGTGCGTCGATATATGGCCTTAGGAAGCTTTAAATTTATCCGTGTGAATAAATTTAAATATTTGTGTCACCTGGTCATCTATGATCTGACGGACGATGCCGAAATAGAGAGGGAGCGCAGGGCGCTGGCGGTGACAGCGAACATGTTGGCTCACGGGTTTACCCGTTGCTCCCGTAAGATCAAAGTTACCCTATTTAAGGCATACTGTACATCTTTTTATACGTGCAGCCTGTAGGTCAACTATACTTGAACATCACTTAGCGAATTGCGAGTCCAGTATAACGACGCGTTCAGGGTACTTCTGCGGCTGCCACGTTTTTGCAGTGCATCGGGCATGTTTGCAGAGGCGCGCACGTACTGCTTTTCACGACTCTGCGCAAGCAGTGTCGTCCCTTAATGAGCAGAGTGCGTGCCAGGCGCAAC
Source organism: Acleris holmiana (assembly GCA_949316455.1). Lineage (NCBI taxonomy): Eukaryota > Metazoa > Arthropoda > Insecta > Lepidoptera > Tortricidae > Acleris > Acleris holmiana. The sequence goes on from OX438762.1 coordinate 27,143,563, forward strand.
GGCTTCCTGGCGAAGATTGCAAGTATTTTCGACTGCCCCTACATGCATCATGCTAGTCTTTGACACTAATACGGTCAACATCGTTTCATGTCACCTCTGTAGTGATTGTAAGAAGTTTATTCAGAAAGTTGATAAATTTATTGTTAAACTTAACAATAATACGGACAGTATATAAGACTGTATTATTAACATCAGTGAGTGCCATTGGGATTGCTTAATTCAGCCTATTTTTACAAAGTAAACTCCGTGTTATACGTTGGACTAATCGCATACCCGCTAATTTGTTTTTGCGAAGTGCGGCGCGGAGCAAGCTAATATCACGGTTGCGTGTGAGGCGTAAGGGCGAAATCTGCGCGAGTGTCGCGGCTGCATGCACCCGAGGCCGTATACGGAGATAACGCACATCGAGCTACAAAGACTTCTTTACTTTCGCATGTAGCTAAACCACTGTGAGAAGTGCTAATCAAAATTTTGGAATTTATTTGTTACTGATTGATTTGAGAAAAATGAACTGCTACGGTTGCAATTTGTCTATAAACGACAATGATCTTTTATGTTGTAGCGCCTGTAAGTTGGCATATCACTATACGTGTGTGAATATGACGAAAGCATATTTTTAAGATAGTGAAAACAATCAAAGCATTGCATGGAAGTGCCCCGTGTGTACCATTAAAATTCGCCGAAACAACAAAGATGGTACGCCAGTGCGCCACCAACTAATTGCGCCATTAAATGATACAACCATGTCGGTGGACGATCTGTTAATAAATGATACATTTCCAGCAGGCAATACTACCGAATTTGATGCATCTACATTTGATAGCAATAGTTACGAAAACGTGACTATTAGCCAGCCAAATCGTTTTCAAGCCTCAGCTAATAATGCGGATGATGTTCGGAATATTGTTCGCCAAGAATTACAGAAGGCCCTAACTGATCAACGCACAGTGTTGACGAATCTATTTATGGAGGTAATAGCGGGTCTTGATGATAAGGTATCATCATTAGAAAACATTGGCAGAAACTTTTCAGACGTAAAACTTGACACCCACCAACAGTTGGCAAAAGTACACAGAACAGCTGAAATAATGAAGAAAAGTACACCACCACCACCTCCACCACCACCACTACAACTGGCATCTACCAGCTCATCACAGCCAGAACGAGCCAAGATACCTCCCAAACTTCTAAGAAAGGAAAAGTCGAATATGCCCAGAAACACCATAGAGGCTAAAAAAGTGGCTAGACCAATTCTGGAGGAAGTGGGAGATACTCCTATAATGTCCTTAACATCTAGCAGCAAAAGTCAGGCTGAAGAAGTCATTGTCCAGATGCAAGGAACACCGGATAACAATGAAGACAGGCAGGATGGCTTCACGGAGGTCAAACGGAAGCGCCCGCGGTCAAATGTACTTCGGGGCACAGCAAATGTGAGTGGGACTGGGCTAGAAGCCTCTGAAAGAAAGAATACAATACAATACAATACAAATACTCTTTATTGAACACCAAAAATTAAAAAAATTAAAGCAGAACATGGAACAGTACATTTAAATCATAGGTATACAACAGGCGGTCTTACCGCTAAATAGCGATCTCTTCCAGACAACCTTGTAAGAGAAATAACTGAGGACATAAATTCATGGCAGGGGGTGTAAACTAATTCGTTTAGAACTCAAACTAAATAACTACAAAAAAAACAATTAAATTATTTCAATTTTGAAATTAGAACTATTTATAAATATACTAAATATAAATACATAAAGTAAATAATTGAATAAATACATACTAAATACATATAATTATACATCCATATAATATATACATACATACATCCTCCAAAACAGCCAAACAATGACAACAGACGAAGCATGAGATAGAACAAAGAAAAAAGTAAGGGAGATAATAGAAAAACTACGGAAGTGACAGAAAATGATCCTTTAGCTTGCTTTTAAAAATGGCAACAGACTTAGCACGTCGTACCTCCACAGGCAAAGCATTCCATAACCTTATCGCCTTGATGGTAAAAGAATTTGTGTAAAATTTAGAGGAAGAAAAAGGAACTGACAGGAGAAGGTTTTGGGACGCTCTAATAGATTTAAAATAATTGAACCTCTCCTTTAGGTAGCGCGGGGTTGCAGGGTTGAAAAGAATGCTGAAGAGGAGATTTAAAATGTGAAAGTTACGACGAGCACGGATAGTGAGCCACTTGAGCTGATTGCGAAAAACGGAGACGTGGTCATACTTGCGTAACCCAAATATGAACCGTATGCACAAATTCTGAATACGCTCAAGCTTATCTAGTTGCTCTTCGGTGAGATCCAAATAGCACACGTCAGCATAATCTAGAATAGGAAGCAGTAAACTTTGAGCAAGCGCAATTTTTGTGGCAAGAGGCAGAAAGTTCTGAAGCCGTCTGAGAGAACCTACAGCTGCAAACATCTTCCTGCTAGTCTCACTAACTTGAGGTGCCCATGACAAACTGCGGTCCATGATGACACCCAGATTCTTAACCTGGAGAGAGTAAGGTATCAGAACACCGTCGAAAAAAACTGGGGGAAGATTCACAAAGTTGACTCTAGAAATTAGTTGGGAGCTGCCAATGACGATCACTTGAGTTTTAGAAGGGTTTACTTTTAGCCCAAACGCATTGCTCGAACTCAAAATTCGTTTCAAATCTTCATTGGCAGCGTCAACCACAGAAAAAAGATCGTCAAGCGTACCCTGGGTATAAATTTGAAGGTCGTCAGCATAAAGGTGATAAGAAGAGAGAAGGTTTTGTGTAATGGAATTAATAAAGATAGAAAAAAGAAGCGGAGACAGCACGTCACCTTGCGGAACGCCGGCCAGCGTGCTGCACCATGAAGATCGAGAATCACCTATCTTTATTCGCTGCCGACGACCCATTAAGTAGCTATGAAACCATTCAATTACCGCAGGAGATATGTTAAGGGAGCGTAGAATTCCAAGCATTATGTCAAAATCGACGGTATTAAAAGCATTACTAAAGTCTAGCAGTGTCAAAATCGTTAGTTTCCTGCTATCCATGCCAGCGCGAATGTCGTCCGTGATTTTGACAAGAGCAGTAGCCGTACTATGACCAGGACGGAAACCGGACTGAAAGGGGTTAAGGAGATCATATCTGTTTAAGTAGGACGACAATTGCTGATGAACAAGACGCTCCAGGATCTTAGATAAGAAAGGAAGAATGGATATGGGACGATAATCAGAAAAGGAAGCGGGATTAGGTTTTTTGGGAAGAGGGACCACTTCAGCATCCTTCCATAACGAAGGAAACTCATTGCTTATAATGGACCTATTAAGGATACTAGAGATGATAGGAACGAGAAGGTCAAGCAAAGGGAGGATCATATTACGGCTAATGCTATCAACACCAACTGCGTTGGAACTGATGGATAGTATGCTCCTCTTAACATCACTGTCAGAGAATTGAGAAAAGGAAAAAGATGAAGTATCAGGAGTTGATAAGTTAGAAAGAAATTTTAGAGTATTGGCTTTAGCCGGACCATCAAATAAGGTAGAAGAAGAGAAATGCCGATTCAGCTGATCGATTTCAATATCTTTACTATCAGAATTTACTTGAGATTTTCCAACTCCTATAGATTTAAGAAACTTCCACACTTTAGCAGGATCCCCATTTTCCACAGATTTATGTATATGACGAGTTTGTGCATCACGACATATCGTGCCACAGCGGTTACGCAAGGTGTGGTACTTGAACTTATTTTCTTCCGATGAGTCAACTTTGTATCTAATACAATACTTGCATGTGTTTTATATAAAAGTAGGTACAACTGATGTTCAAGTTCTCGACTATCTCAAACAAATATGCGGCCCCGAAGTAACATGCACGGCGGAGCCATTGAATGCACGCGGCAACTATGCTTTGTTCAAATTGGGAGTACCATCTAGGCTCACCGCATCGATATTAATCCCCGAAAATTGAGCAGAAGGTATTTGCATAAAGCCATGGAAGGTACTGCGGCGAGACCGGGGCGGCGGGCGCGCCGGCGGGGGGGTGCTGCAGGCTGCGCGCCCTCCTATTCAACTAGAACGTCTGCAGCAGTACGAGACACCTAGTGGAGAAGACCTTTGGGTTCGTTTCCTGATTGAGAAACAGTATATCTATGTCTGCGTTTTGTACGTACCTCCAAATGTATCCGACGACGTGTACATTCAATGGTTTGCCAAAGTTGAAGAGGTATGTGCGAAATACGGTAATAAGGTGCTTATTATGGGTGATTTGAACTACCATAGTGCCAGTGATAATTGTTTAATGTATTATAACTGTGTTCTATCATCATGTAATCTTGTTCAATTTAATAATGTTAAGAATATGAATGGCAGAGTGCTTCATGGAGTGCTTGCAAGTCCGGAGTTGAAAGATGAGGTATACGTATGGGCCGCAGAACCTGGTGAAGAAGTGGTATCTATTGACGGTCATCATCCTCCTTTGTTTGTCAGAGTCTGCTATAAGTTACTGAAGCCAACAATATTCTTACCCCCATCAAATGTAGAACGCAGTCTTGATTGGGATTTCCGTAAAGGTGATTATCAGGGCCCGTACTTTTTATGCCGTTGACGCAAAAATGACGTCACGCTACATAGAGTATGATTCCAAAAAGTATTTCTTCATAATCATTATTTATTAAATGCCTCTGAGAATTAAATACTATTATACCTATATTGATTGTTTGTGTAAATTGTTAAAATCAGAAAAAATGTGTCCATCTATTCAAATTTTCTTTTTAACAGAGAAGTTGGAATAATTAACCAAATGTACGAACAATCAAAACTATGATATCAAACCAAAAGTATTTTTATGAATATCACACGACTTATGAAAACGAAGACGTAGATTTTCTCTGTACGGGATTTGAAGCAAGAAGGATTGTGTGCTTTAAGTTAGAGAGGAGGAATTCTGTTTCGTACTCACTTCTTGAAATGTGGTAACAATATTACCATTTAATAAAATGTATGTATCGACATAAAATACAAAACAAATAGTTTCATTTACGTTTTACGTATCAAGTAAGTAGGTATTTATTTTTCTACGAGTCAATAGATTACTTACTTAATTCCTTTGTACATGATTAAATGATTGACATCTAATGGTTAATAATTTCAATAAAACTATTTGGAATCATACTCTATGTAGCGTGACGTCCTTTTTGCGTCAGCGGCATGAAAAGTACGGGCCCTGGTGATTATTTAGCATTGCATTATATGGTACAAAGAGTGAAGTGGGACTCTTTATATACCACTAAGACTCCCGATGAATCTGTAATGACTTTTAATAATATAATGTACCATATCTTTGATTCTTGTATTCCTAAAAAGATACGTAGGCAGTCGTGTAGCAGTGTTTACCCGGTTTTCTATACTAAAGCAATTATAAGGGACATTGAGAGAAAGCTAGACTTCACCGTATGTGGAAATCTAGGGGTGAAGAATTCGTGCGCATTCGTTTTACGTACTTGCGTTGTACAATTAAAAATGATATAAGAGTTGCTCATGACATGATACATATGTTACAAAAATGTCAACAGAACTATCTAAGAATCCAGTTAAGTTTTGGGAATACGTTAATACTTTACGTGTTAGAGGGGGGATTGAGCACAAAGTAAAGCGCAATGACACTGAATTCTACGGTGCTGATACTGCAGCTGCATTTGCTGCGCATTTTGAGTCCGTGTTTTTAGCTGACGAGCCAAATCTTGACCCTTCTGAGGCAAGCGTTAGTGGCGATTCAGTGAGTGAAAGATATATCGACGTACATACTTTTAGTACAGATGATGTCTGTAGAGCTATCAAAAGACTCAGGCCAAATACAGCTGCAGGACCAGACACAATTCCTCCTTACGTTATTAAGGGATGCTTGGACTCGTTATTAATACCAATAAAATTTATATTTAACTGCATTTTAGCTACCGGAGAATACCCAACTTGTTGGAAACAATCACGCGTGACTCCGATCCCCAAAAATGGAGCGAAAGATAAGGTGGAGAATTATAGGCCAATCGCATTCTCTGTTCTCTGGAAAAAGTGATTGAAATGGCATTACATTCTAACATCTTGCCTCAGTGTTTGCCACACATCACGACTGCGCAGCATGCCTTCTTACCTAAGCGATCGGTTGTTACAAATTTAGTTGGGCTGGTCAACTTCATGTCACGGGAAATGGACAGAAGGCATCAGGTAGATATAATTTACCTCGATTTCCAAAAAGTATTCGACAGGGTGGACAATGACGTGCTTCTAATGAAACTGGGTCTTATGGGTTTCACTCCGAAACTTCTCAGACTTTTTTCAAGCTATTTGCGAGGTCGAAGACAGTTTGTGAAGTATGGACCTTACGAGTCTAAGTCTTTTCCATCGCGATCTGGAATAAGCCATGGTTCAAATTTGGGACCTTTGCTTTTCAACATCTTAATTAATGATCTGCCTGATATTGTCCAACATTCAATCATATTACTATTTGCCGATGACGTGAAGTTGATATGGGTAGTGCAGTGCAACAAGGATTGTGAGACGCTACAAGATGATTTAAACGCAATCTATACATGGAGTATAGTGCGCAAATTGTTCTTTAATTTAGAAAAATGTGAGATGATGAGCTTTACGCGTTCGCGGATTCCGTTAAATCATCAATATTATATCGGGGGTGAAGCTGCGCTGCGACAGTCATTGGTGCGCGATCTCGGTGTCTTATTTGACTTCCATCTGACATTCCGCGAGCAACATCTTCAGGTTGCGAAGAAGGGTGCTCGGAGATTGGGATTTATCTTGCCCAATTCCCGATCGCTGACACCTACAGCCCTTCGTTCTCTCTATGCAACCCTCGTTCGTAGTGTGTTAGAGAGTAGTGCAGAAGTGTGGAGTCCTTATGAACGGAAATATGTTTTAATATTAGAAAAGGTGCAAAAGAGGTTTCTGAGAAGCTTATACAGGAAGGTCTACTGCTACTTTCCTCAGCTGTACCCGACGTTGTTTTTGCAAGGTCATCTAGGCTACGACTCGCTCGAGATGCGGCGTTCGCTAGCAACAGTGCGATTTGCTTTGGGTGTCATGCACAATAAGGTTGACTGCATTGAGTTAGTAGACTCGGTGGTGCGGCTGTTCGTGCCAGACGCGCGGCGGCGGCTGCCTGTGCCGCGACTGCTGGCGCTGCCGCGCGCGCGCACCGCAGCCTACCGCCACTCTCCGCTGCAGCGGGCGCTTCTCATACTCAACGCCATGCTCAGCGCGGCGCCACACTGCGATGTGTTCGCCTCACGCATTACAAAACTGGTAGATGAGTGCAAGAGAGTAATTGAGAGTGAATTAATATTTAGAATTATCCTTAGATAATTAAAAATAACATGTTTGATTTAGTTCTAGGTTAAGTTTGTAATGCAATGGAATATTCTGTAAATTACAAATTGATTGAATAAAATAAAATAAATAAAAAATAAAAATAAAATCATTACATGCAGATTCATGTTAGGGGCAATCAAACATATTAGTTTAGTAGGCTTTTAATATAATTTTAAAATTGTATACAAGTGTAATGTAATAAATCATGTTATTGGAAATAAATAAATAATAATAATTATCGTAATCAATAATATCAAGATTCATTTTATTCATTAGGTACTATTTCGTGAATAATTCCATGCAAATACCATAACATAAAATAATTATACAAACAAGTTGACATTAGGTAAACGTCATGATATTATGTCATTCAAAACAAAACCCAAAAAGCCTAAAACTAGGGGTTCCGGTAACCTTCGGGGAGGGAAGATGGCCGATTGAAAAATGCCCGGCTTTTACTTTTGATTTATTCTGTTTACTGATTTACTCTATTCACTTGACATTGGCGAAATCACTGTGTGGACCGCCATTAATTAACTAATTCAAATTAAATTTAAATATTAATTCAATATTTTTTTTCGTTGTTTCTTGCATGGTTAGAATCACTATGAAATAAGGAAGTTTTTAAAGCTACATGCCAAGTTTTTTTCATGACAACTTTTTGAGTAAACTCACTAAGTTACTTTTTCCATACTAAGAAATCCCCGCGTTTGTTTTTCACGTAGTATGGAAAAACAAACTTAGTGCGTTTACTCAAAAAGTTGTCATGAAAAAAACTTGGCATGTAGCTTTAAAAACTTCCTTATTTCATAGTGATTCTAACCATGCAAGAAACAACGAAAAAAAATTGAATTAAAACATGAACTTAGGGGTGTTTCGTAACACGGACATAAGGAAAAATTACAAAAAATCCGATTAAAAGTCCAAATATCTCAAAAACCGTGCGACTTTTACTAGACCTATTTTAGCTTTTTCATAACGTCCTAAGTGCCCTCTATCCGTAGTTCAAGGATTATCCACTCATTACCTAACACCCTGTATATCATATCACTTGTAAAGTTTTCGTCCCACCAAAGTTATCTTGAACCTTAAGAGTCTCCACACTCGTGACACCGAATCGAATTTTTATATAGCTTCGTCCCTTTGTTAGTACAAAGGGACAAAGCTATATATAAATTAATCCGTTACCTATATAGTTATAGGTAACGTTACATAATAAAGCGAGAATACAGACGTCCGTCGTTGATCGGCGGCTAGTCGTCTTATCTAATATAAAAATGAATCGCAAAATGTGTTGGCAAGCGCATAACAACGCCTGGACCAATTTTACCAATTCTTTTTTAAATGTTTGTTGATGTCCAAGGATGGTTTTTACGGCGACAAAAATAATCGAATAATTTCCGGGAAAGTCAGAAATTTGCAGCGGGGCGAAGCCGCTGGCGGGTCGCTAGTACTTAATAGAGACCATAAATTGGCATGGTTCAGATTAAATGTTTTGGACATGCACTTACTTAACGGTTTTAGATTTGTTTCTAGACACGCGTGAAGAGCTCATATTAATGACGTAATCTATAATATTGTAGTTTGGCGATCGGTTCTTTTTACCAATAATGTTTTTTGTTTCAGAATATAATGATGAAATGGATTACTTTGCGCAAGAGGTTAACATCGTTGAAGAAGGTATCAAGAAAATTAGCAATATCGTCGAGTGACATAACTACACATAAAAAAACTGAATATTTGGTATTTGGAAATTAATTTCACGAGGTCTGAAAATAACTGGCTTCGTAAGTACTGCTCTCCGTTTGCTCTTTCTTATACTTTTCTAACCGACTTAACGCGAAGAGCAAAGATCATTTCAAGTCAAGATCTCAGTGTTGCGGTCATTTTGTCGTTTTATGTAGGCAAACTTGTTTGGCAGATAGGTATGAAATTTAATAGTGATATGAAAACTCAACATTTCATTCGACACGACCTACATGTCCGGTCAGGTGTGAATTCGCTTCCTATATAAATAAATTAAATAATTAATATCACGGGACAATGTGACACAAATTGACCTAGTCCCAAACTAAGGTCTAGGCTTGTACTATCGGTTCTAGACAACGATAAACATCCTTCTATAGAGAAATATGTATATACTTAAATACAGAAAACATCTAAGACTCAGGAACAAATACACGTGCTCGTCACACAAATCTGCCCTTACCGTGATTTGAACCCAGGACCGCTAGCTTCGAAGGCAGGGTCACTACCAACTACCCCTCCGGAGCATATTGTCAAAATTGCAAAATGTCAAAAATAGCAAAATGTCCTAACAGCAATTTGTCAAGCGACCAAAATGTCAAAACAGCAATTTGTCAAGCGACCAAAATGACAAAACAGCAATTTGTCAAGTGACCAAAATGTCAAAACAGCAGTTTGTCAAGCGACCAAAATGTCAAAACAGCAATTTGTCAAGTGACCAAAATGTCAAAACAGCAGTTTGTCAAGCGACCAAAATGTCAAAACAGCAATTTGTCAATTTGTTGAGCCACTTACCCATGTTTCTAATTTGGCCGTGCCATGCAAATCGAATAGCTGTCAGTCAGTCGGTGACATCGGTTATTGAATACACGGCTAAATTACGAACAATGGCAAGTGGCTCCACAATTCCCGTTTCGTGACTGTACATTATGTGTCAATATTGTAACCCATGACTCACTTTATACAGGGTGGGAAAGAGTAACCTGACAAACTTCAACCACGTATTTCTGATGGTATTACGAGTAAATAATGTTATATCAACATAGGTCTAATAAGGACTGTATCGTTAATTATGGAAACAAATAAAATGGTGTAATCTGTATAAATACTTTTTATTACAAAAAAAAAACTTAAACTACGCGATTCTTAGATCTTCAAAGTGAACCATAAAAACTACTTTTAGTTATTTATTGATCCCCTTTGCCAGTTTCCTCACTTTGCTTTTGATGCTCTTCATTAGCCCTTGGACATCGACTGTTTTGAAAGTTTTGTGGGTACGGATCCAGTCTTTTTTTAATTAGTCCATGTTATCTGTTGGTTTAGCTTGTTTTCGTAGCTGTGCCTTCATCAGAACCCAAAATTTCTCGATGGGCCTGATCTCAGGGCAATTCGGGGGATTTAATGATTTCGCGACAAATTCGACATTATTCTCTCGATACCAGTTCAACACATGGCGAGCATAGTGACACGCAGCTAAATCAGGCCAGAATAATGTACGACTCCTGTGCTTTCGAATGAGTGGTAGTACCCGTTTTTGAAGGCATTCCTTCTTGAACACATCCGAATTTAAGTTTCCCGTTACGAAAAACGGAGACGTTTTAATGCCGCATTAACAAATAGCTTGCCAAACCATCACTTTTTTCCCAAATTTCTCGCAAAAAATGGATTTGTCGTCTTTAGAGACCTTCGTACCTTTTATTACGGTGTAAAACTGCGGTCCGGGTAGGGTTTTATAGTCAAGTTTGACTTGGTTTCATCATCCATTATAATACATTGTTCATTTTTGTTAAAATTTGGTCGTACAATTTCCGAGCCCGAGTTTTGACAGAAGACTCCTGGGTTTTGCTGCGTTTAGGCTGTTTTTGCTTTTTATACGTTACAAGCAAGTTACGTTCCTTGGCACGCTGAACCATTGCAATAGAAGTACGACATTTTTTCGCAAAATCCCGAATCGATATCTCTTTTTTTGAGAAAAATATTCGCATATCTTTTTGTCCAAATTAGGACATGAAGGGCCTCGTTTTCTACCTCGGCCAGGTAAATCTTTTAAATTATTATTCATACTAAACGTTTTTATCGTATTGTAAACAGCTTTCAGGCTAACCCCTTCTTCTGAAGCAATCTTTCTCATAGTTATACCTAATTCTTTACAGTATTTGGTCACAATTGAATGTCGTTTTTTCTCTGAGAGACCCTTCATCTTGCAATGTATACGAATTATACAATTTTTTATAGTAAGTTTTAACACTTGACTGTATGCTTAACAGATTGACATATGACAGAAAAGACAAAATATTGTAACTTTTTTTTTAGAGCAATTCAAACTTGTTTCCATAATTAACGATACGGTCCTTACTGCCATATTTACAAATTTATTTTGTAAAACAAAATAAAACAACTAATGATGGTACTTCCTTGTGAACAAAACCCTAGGGAGTGAGAAAGAAAACTTGACTCTTCGATTCTACGACGCACTCGTCAAAATAACGTCAGTGTCAGAGCGAAACTTTCTTATTTACTAGCTCATGACAATAAACGTCACACACGTAAACATGGATGGTTGTTGAGGAATTTTTATAAATTATCCGCTAAATGTTCAGAAGGAAAAAGCTCTCGATTGGTTAAAAAGCTACCTTAACAATAGAAGGCAGTGCTGTGTATTAAATTTCTATTGTAAAACTACAAAGCATATGAAAATTATAAAGTCAGACTATAAACTAAATAGTAAAGGTGTCCCACAAGGCAGCGTATTGGGACCTCTACTATTCTTGTTTTATATAAACGATTTACCGAGACAGACAAATAATCAAATGATACTCTTTGCGGATGATAGTGCTGCTATAATAAAATGCTCAACTACCGTAGATAAGTATAAATATGACATAGTTAATACATTAGATGACATAATAGAATGGATGAATTTTAATAAATTAAATATAAATGTGTCTAAAACACATATAATGCAATTTCACTCTAGTCGCAGATCGGTCTTGCCGATGAATATAATACATGGTTCAGATGACATAATGGAAGTTGAGGATACCAAATTTTTAGGACTTACTGTAGACAAAAATTGTAACTGGAAGCAGCATATAAAGGAGCTATGTTCTAAACTCTCTAAATTTATTTATCCATTACGTAGAATAATACATAGCTCATCAATTGAAGCGGGCAAAATGACTTACTTTGGATATGTTCATTCACGACTGAGTTATGGCATCATTTTCTGGGGCAACTCTACCGATTGGTTAAAGGCATTTAGGATGCAAAAACGATGCGTAAGAGCACTTTGTGGTGCACATCAGAGGGATTCATGCCTACCCCTCTTTACTCAATACGGAATACTTCCACTTCCCTGCATATACATTAAAGAAATAGCTGTATTTACTAAGAAACATATACAACTGTTTGGGAAAAAAAGTGGATGTAACAAAAAATTACGAAATAACTCAAGATTGCCTGTTATGTTTCGTTCGCAGTCAATTTTTTACAAAAAAAGTGTTTATGGTATGGCAATTAAGATATTTAATAATATTCCTGACATGTTTAAGAGTTTTGACAATGATGCTTTTAAAAAAGGTATTCATAAATGGTTATTAAGAAAAGTATTTTACTCTATTGAAGAATTTTTGAATAATAAAGGTAAATTATAAATGACAATTCTAACTAGATAAAGTGTAATGTAGAGCATTCGGTTAAGTTATACATAAAATATTGTACACCACAAGCATGGTAGGCTATAGCAGGAATCGTTTAATATTACTGTGTCATCTTATGGACCTATAGTCATGCAATAAATGTTTTTGATTTGATTTGATTTGATTTGAAGGAAAATGTCTAGATATCGCGAAATTATTTTACGAGCAACAATGAACAATGGAGTTGGGTGACACTCGATCATTATTTTGTTGTCATTTTAATGACATTTTAATAAACTGATAGCTCCGTGCATCTAACACGTTACAGTCAAAAAGTTTGTACACTTGCGAACTCGATAGAAAACGGAAGCAAAAGTAAAGACCAAGATAATTGCGATTACTTACCTTTTGAATAACTACGTACCTACTGACTAACACTTTTCATTAAAGTACATTACAAGCACACAGCATGAGTGTTTAGTTTGTAACCCAGTGATCGTTATTTACATAACGAGTGATAAGCAGACATTGCTTTCAACAAAACTTTTTTGCTATTCAAACTTAACTTTTGACAACTCTTGAATTTCTGAAAATAATTAATATCTCAAAAATTAAGCTTTGCTCAGCAATGTTTATATTACTTTCTTTTAGTTCAAATTGGCACTAGAACCTATGGCCAAATTTGGCGGGTTACCCAATCCCACCCTGTATATGATGAACTGATATAAATACTCCTTTGTTAATGATCACTTAAGAAAACTCCTTACGATCATACCGACAAAACAAATTTATGATTTGATTTGTCAACGTCATTATCTTTTACTGCAAGCGGAGTCTATATTGTATCGCACGATGGATGATATTACTGATAATATAATGTTTACAAAAAATCAGAAAGGAAATCCAACGTTAATAAGATCGGGATTTCGATATAATTTAAATGTAACGAACAAGTCTGGAAACACAAACTGGAGGTGCGTTAACCGCAGTCAATGCAGCTGCAATGGTTCTCTTACTTTAAATGAGACGAAAACAAAAATTTTGCGTGAGAGTCCTCATATTTGCGAGGCCAACCACTTCAAAAACGAGGTATTTATCACAATTAATGAGTGCAAAAAAAAGGTTTGTGAGAATTTTGAAGGCGTGCAGCAAATTTATGAAAAAGTCACGGAGAACATAAAAGAGAAATGCAAAACTGAAAATTTAGACTTGATACCGTCATTTTTATCAGTACGAGATACTTTGTGTAGATCGAGGAAACGATTTCTAGAATTAAAATCGCTGAAATTCAAGTCTTTGGCGGAGGTGACAATACCTAAAAATGTTACAAATATATTTGACATTATCGAAGATGGTGAAAACGAAAAAATAATTATTTTCGTGTCAAAACTTTCTAAAAGGTTTATCTCAAATACACCCAGAAATTACTTCGGCGATGGGACGTTTAGATGCGTCCCAAAACCGTTTTATCAGATGTACAGCATTCATTTTGATTTGAATTCGACCACAGAGACAAGCAATGTGATTCCGGTAGTATATTGTCTGCTGCCCAATAAACAGCAAAACACGTATCTCAGGATGTTTACGATCATGAAAGAGAAACTGAATATTATACTTCAATCTTACAAATGTGATTTTGAATTGTCGGTTATAAATGCTGTACAAATGATCTATCCTTCTTGTGTCATTACAGGCTGTTTTTTTCATTTTAATAGAGCCATATGGCGAAAATGTAAGGAGATAAAAATGACAAAAACAACGGATGAAAGAAATTTGGCCAGACAAGCAGCAATTTTGGCTTTACTTCCATCAGAAAACATCATTGAAACGTGGTATGCTATTACTGACTCCTTGCCAAAGACGACTGAAACTGTGAGATTTATGACATACTTCCAAGAACAGTGGCTGTCTAAAATTTCACCGACAGTACTGAGCTGTTCAAATGACAAATTCAGAACCAATAATCCGATAGAGGGGTGGCATCGCCGCATTAACGTCAAAATTCCTCGGAAACCAAATTTGTTCTTGTTCATAAATAATCTAAACAAAGAAGCAAAACATTTCGATAATCAGCTTAAAAAGTGTTCCCTTCGTCTTCCAAAAAACCGACGCAATGCCGATATACAGTTCGACAAAATTTATAATGATATAAGTTTAGTAAACAAATTTTTGACGTCACCGGTGCTAACGTTGAGTTACATTATTTAAGTAATTTTTTTTTTGTTATTGTTTTTGAGTGTAAGGACATGTTTTTTTTAAGTTATTGAAATAAACACAGAATAATTAGTGATAAACACAAAATGGTTTCTTTTTTATTTGTTGATAGAACATTATAATGTCCTTTTGTCTCTAGATTGAGATTTCAAAGAATTATTTTTCCAGAAGTGGTCCTTTAACCCTTTGAACGCCAAGAACACCTAAAGTTGCCATGCACTACGGTGCCTACCACGCTAGCGACACCTAAAGATGTTATGGCGGACGCTGTCAAAGCTATTGCCCTGCTGACAGATAAGGTTTATATTTGTTGTTAATTAGTCGCGATATTGGCGTGTAGGCCACATTTTGACACGACAGGAAAAGCATTCAAAGGGTTAAAGAACTGGGCATTTTCAAAACTGATCAATTGAAGAAATTGTAATTTTGTAAGTAATCAATTCAAGATTTGGTCGTTTTGGAAAATGGTCGTTACAGGAACTGGTAATTTTACAAGAAGGGTAATACTTGAAATAGGTATTGTTAGAAGTGGTCTTGTTGAATCTGGACATTTCAAGAAATGGGCATTATTACGTGGCAATTTTCATTTTTGGTCCCAAACCGCCGAAACGGGACAAAGGCCGCAAAAATATCTTATTTAAGTTAGTTTAGTTTTTTGGTAATTTGCGTGGGTGACATTTGAGTTTTTGGGCAATTTGCGTGGTTTACAATTTAGTTTTTTGGCAATTTGCGTGGTTGACAATTTAGTTTTTTGGCGATTTGCGTGGTTGGCAATTAGAATTTTTGGCATTTTGCGTTTTTGGATTTAAGCGACATTGACAATTTAATTTTTTGACGTTATGCCTATTTTGACATTCTGCTGTTTTGACATTTTGCAATTTTGACAATATGCTCCGGAGGGCCAACTACGTGTCGAATCAGGAATATAAATTATTTATACCCATTAGTTAAATAAGCTTTGCACTTAGTTTCGTACAAATGATATAACAAATGGGTTTCATCCACTTGCCAGCGTTTAATTAACGTGTAACTTTATTATCAATTTTAAACATTTGATTGTAAAATGGCCCAATAATAGATATGCTATAAATGTGAATAATGAATATGCTAGATGGTTTTCTCGGTATCGCGTAACGCTCGGCGTATTTATCGTTTTTTGAAGGAGCCATAGTGTTGGAGGTCGACGGCTAAAGTAAACTCTACTTAATTCATGTTTCTTAGGAGACATTACAGGTGACGTAGCATCTAGGTATGTAATATTCGAGTACAATGTCTCATAAGTAGACGTGGAAAAGGAAGAGGTTGGCCTATGGCTGCCCGATGTGACAGGTGCAATCGGTGACAAGTTGGCCAGTCAGGCTCCACTGCCATCTAAATGATTTATCGCACTGCTAGAACAAAACAGCATCAACTCAAAATAAAACTGTATTTTTAAATCAACTTTAATACCAATGTGTTTGGACTTGAAACAAATCTAACAGTTATTTTGAGTTCATACTGTTTTGATCTAGCAATGCGATATGTATAGTTAAACGTTAAACAATGTAAACTCAACAAAACAGATTTATTAATTCTAAACATTAATATGAGCATCATTACAACATTAGTGAATTTTAACTCGTCCATTTTCCAATCCGTTTCAATTCCTATATTATAATACTTAAGTATTCATGTTGATAAAGCCAGTTGGCACTGAATTTATGTATATTTTTGAACCTAGACTCGCTCTCCAGCTCCGTCACTAAGCGCAGCCGATTAGAAACCCGCCTTCAGGAAACCCTTTCCCTAGTAAAGGATCGGCAACCGTCGGCCCGGTGCGAAGAGTGGACAGAAGAGAACGGCATGTCACAGTGACACACAAAACACACAAAACAGTAGGTAGTCCCTTTTTATGTTGGCGATAAAGATATTGCTATAAAATGTCATTAAAATATAAACTCATGAATCACCATCAAATATATTGGAGCAAGTAAGGTGCTCAAAATTATCTGAAAAAGACTATTGAGCACCTTGTATGCTATGATATTTTTGATCGCGACTGTGCATCAAAGCAACATGTCTACTTCTAGTTACTTTTGTTGAAAATAATGTTTTTATCTCATAATGTACCTAGAATTTGAAATGATCTACTACTTACCATTCAGTAAGTTTTAAAGGAAAACGAACTTTATTTTCATCGTAAAATAGTTACAATATGGTGTCACAGAAGTCATATTAAATATTGAACTTGTTTCAGTAACACGGGGTGAGTATCAAATGAATCCGTAGAGAACGTCGTAGGCTAAATGATTCTTTTTAACTAAAAAAATTCACGGCATTAGAAAGAAATATTTTATTGGAATCAATAGCGCACCTCCACCTGCTTAATTAACTTAAACATTAGAAACTTTTGCAGAACTTTGGTGGTATTGCACCCTGGCGCCAATAGGGGCCCACTCAGCATGTGTTGCGGCACATGTGCTGCAACGCTGATTTTCAGTGGATCCCTAGTTTGCGTGCGACGGTAAACAATCATCCTAAGAAAGTAATAAAATAAAAAAGGTTGCAACTTGCTGTCTTGTTGAATGCGCTCGAATGGTCTAAAAAACTGATTGTGTGTAAGTAAACTGAGGAGATAAATAGGTATACATAACACAGAATACTATATTCACATTATATATAAATGAGTGATAGGTATCCATTACAGTAGCAACCAATGTACTGAGAAACTTATGTACTATACGCCGAATTGACACAATACCTAACCGTAACTTAACGTTACGCCCTACAACATGTGACGCACGTAATTGTATGAAATAAACAAGTAAACAATAATTAGATATAAATACTGTGTAATAGTCTTTAAGCCGCTCTGATAGATTGGATCTTCCGAATACACAGCTTCGGCTAGTATGACTAGTTTTACTTAACCACTCCGTTTCAACCACCACCCAATCTCCACATATCTCATGGCGACCCGCACCAGAGGACCGAGAAAAATGAAGATTACGGTGAAGCAGCGACAAGAAGAAAAATAACAACGAAATTACATAAATGCTCCAAGGCAAGAAAGAAACCATGTGAAGAAGAATAAATTTTAAAAAGAAAGTTATGAAGAAAATAATACAGAAGAATTACAATGAAGAAGAACCAACAATAATAAGATAAGTTAAGAAGAAAGAAGAGCATTGTCCAGGGTTTCCCGGCTCGCAAATCAAGAGGTGTCCAGGGTTATCCCGGCCCACGTTCCGGGGAGTCCAGGGTTAGCCCGGCCCACTATCGAGAGCAGCAGTCCTGTTGCCGTATGCAGCAGCAGTCCCGCTCCACGGGCGAGGCAGCGTCGCGCGCCCGGCCGACGCCCGTGCAACATCGCGCAGCGTCAGCATAGCCTACATACGGTTCATTGCTCGCTATTAAATGTAAGTTTAATAAACATTTTATTGTAATGAAATTAGATACTAAATAATGCGTGTAGTTAGAAAATTACAATATGAGTATTATGTTAGCAGAATTGCAATCTATACGTGATTAAATAAATCATTTGAGGGAATATATTGTAAAATTAGGTCCAGAGAGGCGACAGAAAGAACTTGGTTGGACAAAGTTAAAGGAATCAAACGAATTATATAACCAAGCAGCGGATTTTGTGTCTCAATTAAAAGACCGAAATATTTAATTTTCATGAGATATAGACTTAATTAATGAATTAATACGGCAAATAAGTGAAACTTACAGTAAGATTAAGGTATTGCTAATATTTTTAGATACAGCATCTCAAACAAAAAGCAAAATGGCTAAACCTAGCTTTGACATTAAAACTGCTATCGCCTTGTTTCCGATTATGACGGGACGACAAGAAGTCACCTAACAGCTAATAGATGGTATTCTAATGTACGGCACCACTATCAATGACGACTCGCAGAAGATGCTCATAGATTTCGTTTTAAAAACAAGGCTTTCTTCTAGGGCTAAACTTAGACTAAAGACATCATATACTAGCGTAGACGCTCTGATCGCGTGTAGTACCACAACTAACAGGTTTGATCAACCTAGAATTGTGGAAATTATCAAAGCACCCAAAGACTGTATTGAGTTAGCATTAAACGCGAATTATAAGCGTAACATGAGCACATCTAATAATAAAATTATGAGCAATAAACAAAGTTTTGTGTACGTACAGTCATGTTCAAAAGTATGTATACACTTTAGTACCTTGTCACTTTAATCGCTTGGATAATTTCATATGGCAGTTTAAACATGACGTTAAATAGACAAGGTACTAAAGTGTATACATACTTTTGAACTTGACTGTACCAAGCAAATCATGCATCTATCTAATAACCCGATCGTTATCTACCGTAGGCGTATTAGCGAGGGAATTAGAAATATTTTGGAAGAAACTCAGTATACATGAAGTTATTATAATAAAAAAAAGCTAAATGAAACGGAAGTAAATGCATTTTTAGCAAATTACAAAAGAGATTTTATTTAGGATCCTAGTGACAAAAAGTGTTTGGAGAATATACGAAAAAGACGACATCAGAGTTATCTTAAATGATTTTCATCTTTTACCTACAAGTGGCCACGCGGGGTAAACAGGATGCTTAACAATATCAAACGAGACTTCTTCTGGCTGAGAATGAGCCATGACGTCTACGAATATGTTAGGAAATATGCATATTGTCAACACAACAAACACACCAATAAATATGTTAAGGAACCAATGGTGATAACTACCACACCAGATACGTCCTTCGAAAGGATATCTTTAGATGTAGTAGGGCCCTTAGATTTAGATAACCATAATTTTGAGTACGTATTAAGAATTCAGTGTGAACTAATCAAGTTCGTTGAGGAGTATCCCTTAGAAAGGAAGGACACTCAAACTGTAAGTTAATAATTTTATTTTAAGGTACGGCATACCGAAAGATGTAATAACGGATCAAGGTACCGAATTTATGTCTGACTTATTTACTGAAGTCTGTAGGTTATTAGGTGTTAAAAAGTTGCATTCAACAGCGTGCCATCATGAAACAATAGGCGCGCTCACACAAGAACCTAGGAGCATACCTCAGGATTCAATGCAGCAGCAACAGTACCGCCTGGAGTAGTTGCTTAAGTTATTGGTGTTTTGCATACAACACTACCGTGCATACTGAGAAACAATATACGCCATACGAGTTGGTTTAAGGCAAATTATGCCGGTTACCCAGCAACTTAGTTTCTTCTGTCGACCCTCTCTATAACTATGACAGTTACCCGAAAAGAATTTAAGTATAGATTACAGAGAACACAGTTAGAAGCAAAGAAAAAAATAGTGTTAAGCAAAACTATAGATAAATTAACGAGAGCATGGAATTGCATATATAGTAGTATTGTATGTTTACAGGCATTCTATATTAGAATTTTCTATTTTCTCGTACTATCAGCATAAAAAGAGGTTTTATATATTGAAGAAGTAAATACCAAAATAATGTCACTGTCAAATTTTGAATATTATTTACGTTGTGCATATATTTTTACGTCTGATTTTATTGTATTCTTACAATTATCAGAATAATTTTGTGTCAGCCCGTACAACTAAGTGTAAGTTAAATAATTTTCAAAAAATATGGCAGTGTGTAATTTTGGCCCGATTGAGAGTCAAAGTAAGCAAATTATTTTTAACTGTTATAAATATTTTGAATTTGAACTGAAGAAAAATTTCAATTCCTCTTACACGGCTGCCCAGTTAGTTGAAAAAGCTACAGGTGTTTGTCTCTCTACTGTTTATAACATTGTGTCTGAGAGCAATAGTGAGAAATTCGTATCAAAAAAGAAATTCACCTCCCCGAGGAATAAAAAGTTAGGGTGATCGAACCAGTAATGAACAAGGTCCAATGATGGCCACTTGTCTCTTATTTTACAGACAATAAAGGTTATTCATTTGTTTTGCAACAATCAATTTATAATCTTATGATCTTTGAATTAAGAGTAAATGTCCATTTGACGACACGTTGGCCTAGTTGGGAGTGACCCTGCCTCTGAAGCCAGGGGTCCTGGGTTCAAATCCCGGTAAGGGGAAATATTTGTGTGATGAGCGCGAATATTTGTTCCTGAGTCTTGGATGTTTTCTATTTATTTAAGTATTTATTTCTCTATATAAGTATGTTTATCGTTGTCTAGTCCCCATAGTACAAGCCTAAGGCTTAATTTGGGACTAGGTCAATTTGTGTGAGATTTTCCCCTGGTATTTATTTATATTTATTTATTATTGGTGCCTGTCAGCTTAAAGTGTCCAACACTGGTGCGATCACCCTACGTACTTGTCCGTCATCAGCAGTAGACAATTTTGATCAGGAAGTCATCCGGAGAACTATATACAATTTTCATCTGTCCCATAAGCAATTTCCAACCTTAAAGGCACTCCACTATGTGGTTTTATTCCCAACGCTTTGTTAATGTTTAAGGCAAACCAAAAAACGGGAGATTAGGTACCATGACCAGATGAAGTTTGTCAACTACGAAAAATGGTTAAAAGAAAAATTAATACCGAAACTTAAACCGAATAGCGTACTTATCGTAGATAATGCGTCCTATCACAACAAACTTTTGAATCGTGCCCCAACGTCAAATTCTCATAACCAAGAAATGCTGGATTTGTTGACAGAACACAACATTTCATATAGCCCGTTGATGTACAAAACCAGTTTGTATGATTTAATTAAACAAAATAAAGAGCGGTTTCGTGAGTACCACATAGATGCAATTTTAAAAGAACATGGCCACTCCGTTTTACGATTGCCACCGTATCACCCGACATTCAATCCGATCGAAAATATTTGGTCCATGGTAAAAGGATATGTAGCGAAAAGAAACGTTTCTTTAAACATGCAAGGCATTATGAGTGTAGCAACTGAACGAATGAATACTATTACTGCTGAGGAAGAAAGAAGTGGTCTCTGCCTACCCCTTTGGGGAACAGGCGTCATTTAGGTATGTATTTATGTATGTACTGCTGAGGACTGGGAAAATATTTGTCGCCATGTCAAAAGTGAAGAAAATAAATATCGATTTCAGGAAGGGGAAATGGATCGAATTTCAAACAATCTTATTATCAATACTTGTGACAGCTCAGATGATAAATATGATAGCGACTAAAGGCAAAAAACAGAGGACAACTACTTATTCCATTTCTTAAGGGTATTTATTATTATTATTATTATTATCCAAAAAAAGTGTACATCGTTAAGGACAAAAGTTAAGAAAATTTAACTTTTTCCATTTCGTCACGAAAATTAACCATACATTTACATACGTTAATTTTCGTCACGAAATGGAAAAGTTATTTTTTTTTACTTTTGTCTTTAACGATGTACACTTTTTTTGGAACACGCCCAATTCCATGTTCTCGATAATTCATTTATACTAGAAAGTTAACATATGATAAGAAAATAAATTCTGTAATGTATAAACCGGGAGACTTAGTACTTTTAAAAAATCAAATAGGAAATAAGTCCCCATCTACAATGGGCCATATAGGTACAACATGTGATGCACGTAATTGTATGAAATAAACAAGTAAGTAATAATTAGTTTTAATTAATATTATTGTTTTTTTTATTTTTTTTTGACGACACGCTAGCCTAGTTGGGAGTGACCCTGCCTTCGAAGCTAGGGGTCCTGGGTTCAAATCCCGGTAAGGGCGGATATTTGTGTGATGAGCACGAGTATTTGTTCCTGAGTCTTGGATGTTTTCTATGTATTTACATACACACACATACATACATAACATCACGCCTTCATTCCCAGAGTGGGGTAGGCAGAGCTACAGAAATACCAACAACTCTAAAAAAGACTTGTTGATAATTCTGTAACCACATTTTGCACAATCAGGCCAAGGAGTTTACTAGTGTATTAGTGACAGGTTGCAAGCCCATCGCCTAACAATACTACAAGCCCTTATTCCCTGAGTCGCCTCTTACGACATCCACGGGAAGACATGGAGTGGCACTATTCTAACCCGGCAACCACACCTCTATGTATTATGTATGTATTTCTCTAAATAAGTATGTTTATCGTTGTCTAGTACCCATAGTACAAGCCTAGAGCTTAGTTTGGGACTAGGTAAATTTGTGTGACATTGTCCTGTGATTATTTATTTATTTATTTATTTATTTATTTATTTAAATACTGTGTAATAGTCTTTAAGCTGCTCTGATAGATTGGATCTTTCGAATACACAGTTTCGGCTAGTATGACTAGTTTTACTTAACCACTCCGTTCCAGCCACCACCCGATCTCCACATATCTCACTTACCTAATACTATACATATAACAACAAACACAGTTACAGTTTTCGTTAAAAATGTCCACTTCCATCCATTCTCTCACAGAAACTAAGACACTGAAAACACACATTAGACCATCGACTTGCAAACATATCAAAAACATCAGGTGTTGATAAAAAGAACAAGTTGAGCCCGCAAGAGCCCGAACAGAGGGAGAGTTCCGGTGGGCCACAGTCCGCGTTCTAGGTGTCGCGACGAGGTTGTGATTTCGCGGTCTGAGGCAATTTTTGGGCGTAAAAGGTCCGACAGTTTTACCAATTTTCTACTATATCGGGATCGCCCCACAGGCCGTTACCAACAGATTGCAGTTGCGTCTCACCTCCAGAGAGTTAAGGCCGAGAGACCCAAGCAAAAATTGAGTCGGATATAGGAATGGATAATATCCGTACAATTTTTTTATATGTGAACCTTAGAAAGGCTATTTGCACTTTTTTCCAAAAGCAAGGTAGGTATAAGTATTCTCGTAAGGGTTCCAGACAATTGCTGCTGCTTCAAGCTTACTACGAACTCGGGCCGTGTACAACAGTTTGATAGCATTAACATTACAAAAGTCCGGGAATTCCTCATAATTAACCCGAGTCTCTTGAAACCATTAGCGGCTAGAGCTTTAATATGACTGTGGAAGGTAAGGCCACTATCAAAAAGAACAGGTTGTAACGCGAGCAATACTTTCCGATCCAAGGGTAAAAATGGAATTTAACGGTGTGCGCGCCAGGCTAAACTTCATTACACAGCATTTATTGACGATAAAGTGGAGTCTTCCTGCAATGCCTTACAGTCTGCCATTTGTTGTATCCCATAAACCAACTTCAAATCGTCTGCATACAGCAAACATTTAGCATGCTTGACAACCATATCAATGTCGTTAATCATAAGGCCAAAAAGGAGAGGACCGAGAATTGAACCTTGACTGACACCAGATGGTGTTAGGTATGGTTTTGAAATAAAACAGCCATGATTCCTGACAAACTGCTGCCTACCTTGCAGATAACTGGAAATTATTTTTAAGAAGAAGCGGCGTGAAACCGATGCGGCACAGTTTGTTAAGCAACACAAAATTGTCAATTCAGTCGAAAGCTTTTTTAAAATCGAAATAGAGAACGTCAACCTGCTTCCCTTAATCTAGATGCTCAGAAATTAGGTTATTGACAGTGTATACATTGGTCAGAACTCTTAGACCTGAAGCCATGCTGAGAATTGCAAAGGAAAGGCTTCAGTTGACACGACATTTTTATTTTTATTATTGATTCGTAGAGTTTTGCTAGCGCTCTCGGATAGACTCCAGTGAAAAGCGAAAAACTAATAATAGGCGAAATGAGAAGGTCTATACATCCTTTGATTATGAATTCAGGTAGGTACATGATCGGAACCCAGTGAACATTGAGGCTTGAGTCGTTTAATGGCTGCATCCACATCCCATGCTGTAATATTCTCAATGTGAACGCGATTAGCAGAAAATGACTTATCCTGATTATTTATAGAATCAGGATCAAGTTTCGGGATATTAGGTAAAAAAAAAGTAGCGAAAAAATTTGCGAAGGTGTTCGCTGTACCACTGCCATCATAGAATTTTCCTTCATAATGAAGACGAGAATCAAAACCTCCCCTCGATTGTAGCCCGCCTATATGTCGCACGGGGATTCCGAGAAATATTTTTTTGCAGACTGCCAATGTAGTTATCGTACGCCGCTCCTATCTGGTGTTTTATCTCGGTACGTTATCTAGCAAATTCGCTATATGCCACCGCGTTTTTATTAGACTTCCAGGCACGAAGAAATTTAGCCTTGCTGACTGTTTTTTATTATTTCGGAGTGAAACCACACCGGGAACGTCTACTAGGTATTTTAGGACGATCCTTTTTGGGAAACGTTACATTAAATATACCATACATACTATTATAAAATGCGTCCTCAGCCTTATCAACGTCTAGGGCCTGAAGATCTTCCTGCCAAGATTCCTTCAATATCAAATTATACAGCAGACTGAAGTCGCCCTTAGCGGAATTCCAATCTTGTTGCGATTCTACGTTACTAGGTTCTAATGGGTCCGTGACACGTTCGTCGTGACAGCGGCTTACACAGATGACAATATCCAACGGCGGATGATAAGCGTCGCGCTTCGGGACCAGTCCAGCGCCCCAATCAATACAACATCAAGCTTACCTCCTTACATATTTATCACTTCGTTCACCTCAGTCAGACCAGAAACCGTAAGAAAATAACTATAGTAGCTTAAAATGCTCAAAGATGTATAAGTAGGATTTAAATTTGTCATCATCATCATCAACAATGATGACAGTACCCTATAATGTAACAAAGTGTAAATTATAAAATAAAGATTACCATCAACAAATTAAATTATTTTGTATAGTAATATATACAGGATTTTTTTCATAGAAAGTCAATTTATTTTTTATATCTCGATGGTATCAAAAAAGGAGGAGGTTCTCAATTCGTCGGGGTTTATTGTTTCCCGATTATTCAAAGACCGCTGGACCGATTTGTTTTTTTTTCTAGTTAAGCCCATTTTCAGCACGTCAGGATCTGATAGTGGAATCTTAGAAAAATCGAGTGAACTCTTCAAATATTATAGGAATACATATAGCGATTTTAGTATTATCAGTGACAAAACTAGCATTTGCATTCAAAAAATATCATTCGGTGAAGTGGAACTGATGAAGAAGACCGCTGATGGGTACCGGAACTCCTCGAAGGTACTTATTTCAAGGGTGTCGATAAGATATATAGATTAAGATAGTTGAGCGACTATGACAAAGCACATTCAAATGGTTAAAATATATAACTATTAATCTCCCGCGGCGTTGCTTGTTTCTTATTAATTGAGATGTGGGGCGACATAATATTATGTTATAATCACTAAGAGGTATGAAATAAAATAAATGTTTAAACAAACTTAAAACCGTCTTCCAAACGCAAGAAATAATTTCTACCACCACCTTTGCTGCGGAGAAAAGTTAGTTAAATCTTGTTACCCGTTGAGGTCATTTATGAATGTTTTCAGTTCTCTTCGTCATCAGCCTTTCATACAGTGGCAGTTATTTTGGCCAAACCTAGTCCTAGCCTAACCTACATTATTAAAGTCGATGAGTTTTACTCCCACGGAAAAAGATTAACGAAAAATAAATTTTAAAACAATAAAAATCTGTCTTTAAGAAGTATGAAATAACTTCCTTTTAAATGGTAGGTAAGAAGTCTGGAAGGCTTTTGGTTAAAATATAGTGGGACGCCGACTTCAGTTGGACTGACCTAGTTATTACCTACCATTTTAAAAGAAATTATTGACGCGTGTACCTATAACCTATACACGCGTCAAGACTAGTATGTTGCAACTCAGCGACCATAATAATGCGGCGAACACCGATGGCCCTGATTGTCGCCCTCGACTACCATCTGTTTGGTTCTTGGCTGTGGTCATGATTATACTATATGCGTAGTTGTTAAAAAATCCGAAGCAATTTTCGCCATAAGTACATATTGTTCTGTGACTATGGCAGTGGAATATATCCTATAATTTACGACTAGTGGAAAAATGTATGGGCTTTGGAGGGGAACTACCTTAAATCCTTTAGTTAGCTCAGTTACTTTTAACGTTATTTTTTTTATAAGAATAAATAGCAAACTTTGGTAGTACGCACAGTACAGATTATTAGTGATTTTTGAGAAAGATACCACTTTTTTCCTTCTACTTTACGAGTTACAAGACGGCAATATATTTTCCGCCGTCCGTCTAAGACACATCTAAGTATTGAATTTTATTATTTTACTATGGATGGAAAGTTCCTTTTTTGTAACCAATATTCATACGTTTCTGGTAACAAAACAGGAACTTTCCATACAACTATTTTCGGACACATTAAAATATTATTTAATTATAGCATAGTTTGATATTCTCTACATACCTGCCAATTTTTTTATATTTGTAGATGTCACTCAAAGTGGCAAAAAAAATGAGAAATGCTAATTTGCGTTCATACTGATTGATCGACTGGACGCTTTTACTTTATCGTTGTCGGTCACGACACGGTAAAACCCTGGTTTCATTCATAAATAGACTTTAGGCTTGTAGACTTCAGATTGTTACAGAATGGAAACTACAGAGACTTACCGTGCCTTGGACTCCACGATACATTTTAACAGCGACCAAAGGAATGCTATTAATTATTAGAAAAAAGAATCATTTGGCAAAACTCATTTTTTTTTACTTTATTTGATAAAATAATCTTTCAAAACATTATAATTTTTATTATAAACCTGTGTTACTGTGGTTTATGCATAAAAGTTAACGTTTAAAATTAAAAAGTTATCATTTTCATTTAATAAAACGAATCACCACTTTGTATTGCCGTAGTTCCGTGATTATATACAGACAGACAGACAGACAGCCACACTTTCGCATTTTCGCATTTTTAATATTAGTATGGATATGCATAGTATGGATTTAATTCTCTCGTGCTGATCCCTGTACCTACTGTACGTACCTACCTACCTACAATTTCAAATTGATTCATCTTAATAACTTACTGTAAAAACTCATTTAAGTTCGTATTTTTCAGTGTGCACTTCCCTTTACCACATGTTTTCGTCACGATTCGTTACAATATAACGTATTCGTAACGAAAGTGTAACGTATTTTTTATAAAATATTGATTATCATGGTAAAATAAAGATATTTTGAATATATGTCACGTGCGTGAATAACATTAATCCATCGTATGAAAAACAATCGCTTAAATATAATCACTACTTACCCTTAAAATCACACAAGCACTTTACAAGATATTTACAAAAACTTTGCCCGCGTCACCTTTGTCCGCCATTTAAGCAAAAAACTGACGAGGTTGGGATTCTCTCTGGTGTTGCCCTACTAGAACATGAGTTACCAGTGCACAAAAACGAATTTCTACCACAGTTGGCTTTAAATGTAGCTTCATAAAGCGTCACGTATGTATTCGTAACGAAAACGTGGAATTGTGGCCCAATAAAAGAATGCAACATAAAACAAGTAAATTATTTTAATATATTTTTTTCGCATTTGGTAGAACTATCGTTATATCATAAAAGTTTGTTTAAACAAAAGCATGATCATGAGAAGTTGAAAATCGTGAAAATAACAGGGCTTTAAATAGGTACACGTGGTCGAAAAAAATTGACAACTTTCGTTACGTTTTGGACAGAATTATATTTTTATTATTTATTTGAAAGGATTTAAATCAATTATGTCATTATGTCACTTGCGACCTTGACAGTTTTTATCGCGTAATATAATAAAATTGTTTTGAAACCTCTCGGTGCTACCATTTTTTTTTTATGGGCATGTTAAATTTGAAACGTCCAAATCGTCAAAATTTGCGGCCTTACCCATGTACAGTTGTGGTATAATTAATTTGAAGTTGCAGAATTTATTTATCTAAATCATGACATGTGTAGTTCCTTCTTAGAAGTAACTAGTTATGTTTTGAAATAGCCACATGAATAGAGCAAACGGGATTAGGAATATAAAATAAAATCGCTAACTATTTCTTTTACAAATTGTATTTTTTCTCTATAGTAACAAATTCAAATAGTAATAAAGCTGGACAAATAATTAAGAACGATTTATTGAACTGCTCGAGAGTTGTTTTATATGAAACTTAGACTAAATAAATCACATTAAAGTGAAGTGCGTGCGTGTGTGCGTGTAAATATCAAATACCCGGAATCCAAAAAATATTTATTTTATCCGGTTGTAACCACTTCATATTATGTCCTCTCGCAAAGAATAGGTATTTGAGCTCACCTAATTCCGATCACTGTTCATTACTATTTACAAGGGTAGCAGTCACTTCGGCAGCAACACAATGACTTTATAAAGAAATTTCTTAAACGAAATCATTGGTATGGATTAAGATAAATAAAACTTAAGTGTTTACAAAAACAAGGGCGTAAAATTGTGTATCAAAGTCAATTCGTGTTTATTAGATTCTTGAAACTGTAGCCATCGTAGCTCGTGATTCACTCTGGACTCCCCTACCAAGTGTCATATTAACCCTTAATTTGGCAAAAATCATAAAAGTCATAAATTAGAGCCTTTTTTAGGGTTCCGTAGTCAAACTAGGAACCGTCCGTCCGTCCGTCCGTCCGCAGCCTAGTACAAAGACTTAGTACTAGAAAGCTGCAATTTGGCATGAATATGCATATTAATCACGTTAACAAAGTGGTACAATAAAAAGTAAAAAAATATATTTTTTTAGTGTAGGTATCTCCCCTACACGTAACGTGGGGATGTATTTTTCTTTCTCGTCTCCCCTATAGTGTGGAGTGTTGTTGGATAGGTCTTTCAAAAATATTATGGGTTTGTGAAAACTGTTTTTTAATTAAGTAATCCGTTTATGAAATATTAAGCTTTAAAGCGCTAATTTTTGTTAGACTCAAGTGTCCCCCCCTACAGCCAAAACTACAAATACTAAAAATCTGAAAAAAAACTTAAATAAAAGAGCGTATAACCAATTATAAAGGAAAACTATTACGACTAAGTAGACATCATTGGTTCTTGAGATACAGGCGATTAAAGAATTTATACCTACTAAAATCATCACCAATTGACTTTAATGAGAAAATTAGTGATTACTTGATGATTTTTTATGTTTGTAGTACTTAACGGCTTCGGAACCCTACACTGAGCATGGTCCGACATGCTCTTGCCCGGTTTTTTATTTTGAACCAACAAAAAAATTTCAATTAAAATAAACAGAAAAGCTAACATTATGGTATGGTCTTTATGGTGCAAATGAAGAGTTGAAGGATAAACATATTGAGTATGATATAATAATAAGAAAACATAACAAAGAATCACAGTAAGAGTAAAATTCCCCAAATAATAAATGTGTAAAATGACCTTTTTTATTTCTTAATTAAGCTAGCCTCTCGATATTTCATGAATCATGACAGTATCTTGATTTTAAGTATTAACTATATATTTTCATTCCACGAAGATGCGGCCTAAACATTGTTTACTATACATTCCTCAAGGTAAACTGTTGTAATCTTTATTTTTGTGTGGAAAGTTTGACAAAATAATTTTGCAACTAGAAGGGGTAATGTTACGTATCAACAATGCGATGTAGCTGCCATGGTGTGTTGGGACTTTGGGACGCGCATCTCCGCGAATTGAATTGTGTCGTGAATCAACCCCACAGGATATTTTTGCATAACGTTTTCAATCCACGAACTTTAATACAGCCCTACAGCTTAATGTGAGTGGGGGGTGCGCCCACGTACATAGAAACCTATAATGCATGTCATTAAATCTCCAAACAGGATCGACTTTAAACACAAACAAAAAGTGCGTAAGAGTGATTCGCCAATCTGAGAGGTGAAAGTGGGTGTTATCAGAGCGGCATTGTCTGCAATCCTTTCAAATATCCAATTCATGCTTTCTTAAACTCGTATGGCTGGTAAACGTTGTTTAATAATATATCTTGATCGTGATGGAATAAGATTGCTTTTGTTATTTTATGTAAGAGTAAGATGATATTGTGGAAGTAATAAGTAGTCTGCAGCGGGACCGGTTTTGCATATGCTAATGAACTTGTGATTAAATAAATGAACCGTGTAAATTGGTTTACCATAAACAACTTCAGCTGAATTTTCTGGTTAAGGTGGTTAACGTTGGGATAACATGACGTTGAAGCATGATTCATGTCAAAAAGAAATTGAGAGGTTTAAAACAGTTTCTTATTTAGTAACGTTTTTTCTAATTAAGAATGCAGAAAAGAAGGTACCTACACAGAAAGTATTAGCAAGTTAGACTTAAGTAAAAGTATTTTTGTATTTTTATTTATTTAGGCACTTGCTCTTACCCGCGACTCCGTCCACGTAGAAGTCGTTATCGCTGCTCCCTCGGGAACTGTACAATTTCCCGGGATTCAAACTTTCCTATGTCCTTCCCCGGAACTCTATCTCCATGCCGAATTGAATTTCATCTAAATCGGTTCAGTACTTTAAGCGTGAAGAGGTAACAGGCAGACAGAGGGTAAACGATTTTGGGGAGGGGAGGGTGGTGAAGTCAATCCGGGTTTCACGAGCAGCGTGTTCATGAGACCGTGAGGATTGTCGTCGTCGTCGGCGTATCGTGCCGTCGGGGGATCGCAATGTCCCTCGGATGGAGGACACGCGACGCGTCCGTTCGCGCAAACATGGACGAGGCAAGGCGCACGATGAATTCGTCCAGGCTTCGTTCAGGCTTGAGGTCTCGCTAGTTTTGCTGGGCTCGCATTTTCTTCCTGTGCGTTGCGCCAGGAGGGCGTTCCACGCGGGTGCGGCGTACATGAGGCGGGGTCTAACGTAGGTATTGTAGAGCTTCAAATGCGGAGGGACGACGACAGTTTTGGTGTAGTGACCCATTGTGAGTCTCCTGTCAATCTTGATCCTCAGATATTTTACAACCAAGGACTAAGGGATGTCTTGTCCGAGTAGAGTGAGTGTTAGATTTGGGGGGGGGGGGATCGCTTGTCTTTGCGACATTAACGGTTAGCCTCTACCACCCTACCCAAACTGGTAGGGCATCGAGTTAGCGTTGCAGATTGACGACGGCGTGCTCGGGCTTGAACGATGACGCGTAGAGTGCCGCGTAGTGAGGGTACAGAACCAGGTGGGAGCCGTTTGCGACAAGGATATCGTCGGTGTAAGTACTTTGTGTAGCACACCGGTGAGAGGCAACTCCCTGGGGGATTCCGGCTCTGATTGAGCGACTTTCGGATCTCCCACCACCACTCTGAAGTATGTCTTGTAGGAGGGTCTGGATGACCTTCAGTCTTCGTGGGACCGAGGACGTTGCGATCTTGTGGATTAGGCCTGAGAGGTGACCAAGGCATTTAGTGCGGAGACGTAATTATCAGAGCTCGGAAGGGATGAGCCGTTTTCAAAGTTTATATAACTTAATACCTAATGAAATTATTTTATTTAAGCTGCATTTCTGTTACTATCTTTCCGTCGCCATCAAAACAAATGAATTTTATAGCAAGCTTTTAAATAATATGTATTTATTATCCGCACTTAAAACTATTTTTACAGGGCTTAGCCTAAGACAATAGTGTAACTACTTTTTGGTACAGTAAGTACCTATCAACTAATCACTATTACTACTATAAATAATGCAGCCTTTGTGAATTCATTCAGAGAACAAGAAAGTGAATTATGATATAATACCAAATCTGATATTAAACTCGACAAGAAATGCGTTTAAAATTGAAGAAATTAAAAACCAATAGGTAGTTATTTATTACAATAACTAGAATAGAATATGTAAAAAGACTAGTAGGTACTTACTTGTTTTGTACATAATACATTGCCATTTTAGTTTAATTTAATTATTAAGTTCTGTCTTACCTGCGCTATTGATAAGACGCCACCAATAAATAGTACACTACGCACTAACGATCATTCATTAGTGATGGAAAAGTTCGATAGATTCGTATCGATACTTCGTTATAATGGATAAATTTCTGTTACGGACTTTGTCCAACGAAAGCCTAACAGCTAATAAAAGTTCAGCAGATGAGGCCCATTTAAATTGGGAAAAACCAGTTAGTCGCCTCTTACGACATCCACTGCCTCACTGAAACTTTACCTCTTTATAATATTAACTACCTAGTATAGATTGATCGTAATGGCGAATGAGTTTAAAAAAACAACACGTCAAAAGCAATATTGTTTCACCCAGTAGAATATAGGCCCCGTTACACATGCATTTATTGACGTTTACGCATCATGCCTAGTTTCACTTTTAACGTACATGTACCTACACATTATAATACGTTGCACATAAACACTTAAAAAAAAACATCGCATTTATTATTGCTGGGGTAGTGCCAGGTATAGGGCTATTTACAAATTTTAGAACTACCATGTTTTGCCTTAATCTTAAAAAACCCTTTAATTAGTACCAATTTTACCATACGATGTTAAATTTAATCAATGTCAATCGACTGTTCATACATTTTGACAACAACTGTTAAGGGTATAATCGTCTGTTAAGTGCTTAACATCGTATGGTGAAATTGGTACTAAACAAACGTACACACGGCCCAGTTAAATCGTTTGTTTGACTAGGGCGATTATGGCTCAAGTCGACAGGCCATAGTCACCAACATCTATCGAAGCAAAAATTACCCTCACCGAATAATCCGGTCTAGTCCCTACAGAGCTTGAATTTCATATTAGACTTTCATGTTACATGATACTATCATATCTTAGTACCTTTTCGTAGAGAATAATATAAACCATAGACGAATTTAACGATTGTTACACACGCCCGACCCAAGTGATGTAATGCTTTTATTAACAGTTAGGCAAATGCACGCACCTTTTTATTTTTTAGTTCCGGTTACGAGTACAAATGCATATTGCAAAGGTCAGCCGTTTTGTAACATGGCCTAGACAGACAACTACTTTATTACAACTACTTTAAGCTTCTTAAAGCAAATGCTAACGCATTTGGAGCCAGTAAGGCAAACATTTTCCCGGTATATCCTGCAAAACTTCAGAAGTTTCGGTACCGAAATTTTCCGGCACTGCAAACGCTAGCACAAGTGAAATAGTAGATTTTCAACAAGGGACTAAAGTAATCCATTGTGACTTGAGATATTTATGATGATGATGATGAAGTTCGAGTGCCATTATGGCTTTTTACACCCATTTATTGACACGAAAAGTAATTAAGTACTTAAGCCAAAGCAAAGTAATGACTTAAGAAACGGTTTTATTATTACACTAGCTTTTGCCCGCGACTCCGTCCGCGTAGAAGTCGTTTATCGCTACTCCATCGGGAACTGTACAACTTTCCAGGATACAAACTATCCTATGTTCTTTTCCGGGACTCAAACTATCTGTATATCAAATTTTATCTAAATCGGTTCAGCGGTTTAAGCGTGAAGAGGTAACAGACAGACAGACTGACAGACAGACACACTCGCATTTATAATAAAAAAAAAAATTCTCGATTGATTGAACTGAAATTGAAGATTGGAGCTACTATGATCAAATGAATTTACGTAAGTTTCATACAAACTTTCATCCCCTATTTTATCCCCTTAGGAGTGGAATTTATCAAAATCCTTTCTTAGCGGATGCCTACATCATAGTGGCTATCAGCATGCCAAATTTCAGCCCGATCGGTCCAGTAGTTTGGGCTGTGCGTTGATAGATCAGTCAGTCAATCAGTCAGTCACCTTTGCGTTTTATATATATAGATTTACTCAAGTACTTACTTATCTTGTCTATAAATACGGATGTTAGTCTCGAGTTAAACAACCTACTTTTCACTGCGATTGCGAGAAAAATATCTTTTGCGAAAAATACTTATTTTACTATTATATTTTCTCATGTCAACTTCGTGTTGGTTTTCCATATTATTTATATGCACAGAATGTATACTCCATACAATGTGATTTCGATAAAATATGTAATAAACACAGCCTTTAGAAAATGAACTAATTCCCTCGCTAACTCGCTTAGCTCGGGTGGATTTTTTACGAAAACTTAGGTGCAACAGACCCTTGTAATTGCGACGTTGCCACTTTTAAGCCAAGTTATCAAAACGGATATCACAAGTAACTAAATCAAATTAAACTCGCACGCCTAAGTCATCCATAACTTCTACATATTTGGTTTATATTTGTCTGCAACGTGCCCTGAACTTATTGCTTTATAATACGACACTCACAAAATTAAATTAATATGACAATAAAATTATGCTAGTGTTATCGTCATTGTTTACATGTCAACCAATTTTGAAATATTATTATGCTTTATCTCTATCTTGCAAAACATAAAAAAGACCAGAATTATGGAGAATTAAAGGTATCTACGAATCAGTAACTTAACTCTGTCATCAATAGTTTCAGTTACGAGCATGATAAGAAAATGGTCAATAACTAAAGTGGCTTTAGTACTAAAACGAATGTGCACATAATGGACGCATAATATTTATTATTTTTATGAAATTCCCCGAAGGAATTGTGGCTAAAAGTGTATATTGCCTATAACATTGGCCCTATACAATAAAATTACGATTACCTGCAGATGTGACTCACCATTCGTAATGTCGTCAATAATTTCATCGTCATTTTAACATTCATATTGAAATTTTCAAAACAGGTAGGTATAGAACTGGCGCTTTCGTTTTAAGGCTACTTCTATGCCGTTAGTTCTTATTCTATGGTTGACACGGCAAAATAGACTCGAGTAGGTACCTATCTGTGAGGCAAAGTTGACATTCGCTGTTTTATATTGGTCGCGTTGAAAAGGATACCAGCGCTGCAGCGGTAACGCATAAAGGTGGATTCACATTACGCCGTGCTGGGATGGGCCCAGTTTTGGCATGCTGTAATGTGAATCCACCTTAATACTCAACTATCCGATCATTTGTAATAGGTAATAATTCGGATTTAGCCATCTTGAAGAGCTGCTTTTTTTAATACATACATACATAATATCACGCCTTCATTCCCAGAGTGGGGTAAGCAGTTACAGAATTATCAACAAGTCTTTTTAGAGTTAGAGTAACCACATTTTGCACAATGAGGCCAAGAAGTTTACTAGTGTATTACTGACAGGTTGAAAGCCCATCACCTAACAGTACTACAAGCCTTTATTCCCTTAGTCGCCTCTTACGACATCCACGGGAAGACATGGAGTGGCACTATTCTAACCCGGCAACCACACGGTGTTTTTTTTTGTTTTACCTAGATGAATTTTATGTGTGTATGTGTGTATGTATTTTAACATAAATACGAGTAACATCACGCCTTCATTCCAAGAGTGGGGTAGGCAGAGCTACAGAAATACCAACAACTCTAAAAAATCTCGTGATAATTTTGTCACCACATTTTAATGCAATTTTAATATTTTTAATTATATTACCTATATGTATAGTTTCAATGCTAAATGATGTGATCAAAACATGGTTGAACATGCAAACTCTTTATTTGGATGCACGGCTTCGAAATTGAAAAAAAAATATGTATACTAGTTTGACTACGGAACCCTAAAAATTGGAGAGTAAAACACACTAGTGCGAAATATCCAACAATGTGCAGATAAGAAACTAAAAAGCACTAGTTCGATAAAATAAAAGTATCGCATTTAATGTTAAGTATTAACGGCTCGGTGAAGGTGCAGCCCACATAAGACAGTGGGAAATGAAAACAGAATAAGAGGGAAACCGCAATACGTATATTATGCTCGTACAACGGAACAATTAAATATATTCACGCACGCACACGAAGCTTTGTTAACACGCTCAATGAAGTTTCGTCTGACATCTCTATAAAAATAATGCATAGATACTCGTTATGACTGTCTTACTTAAGAAGGGTCTACCTATACTTGCATTAGATAAATATGTTATCGATAGTAGTTACAATGGGCAAAATGTAACCCTGTCCCAACAGGGCTGTGTCAAACAAAATGTCACTGTGATACAGTCTTATACGTGCAAAAACTGTTATACCTATTACACCATTTTCGAACTAATACATTTTGAGTTAAAAAGGGACAAAATACCTCGAAATAGTTCGTGAAGTAAAACACAAGACAGGCCAAAGGAACAAATTCTAAAAACAATAACTAGATACTTAAGGGCTTAAATTAAAACAAAACTAAATTGATTCCTTTGTGTAACGAAACTTAGTCATACAATCTACATACAGGGTGACATCAAGTGATGATAAGTTAATTAAGCATTTAAGTGGGATCCTAACAATATAGGTAGGTATGTAGGTGTTTAGATGTAGAATTCAGACTAAATCACGCAATGATCAAAATTAAATAATTAATTGTTAACTAACAGTGTGGTCTCCCTACTTGACAAAAAGAGAAGCAAAAATAAAAACAACAAAAGAGGGTCTTCCTGCCCGATTGAAAAATGACCGGCTTTTGATTTTGATTTATTCTGTTTACTGTTTTACTCTACTCACTTGACATTGACGAAATCACTGCGTATATCGCGGTGGACCGCCATTAATAAAAAAGAAGAAGAAAAACAACAAAAAAAATTGACAATGAGTGAAGTGGACTTGAATTCTCACTGCCACTTAAGTGTCATTAAAGTAAAATAGTCTGAATAGGATCCATAGAGGTTATGATTCTAAAAATAGGGTAACCATGATTTATTAAATCGCTGATTGAATTAAGGGGAAGTTTAACAAAAAAAAAATAGCTTATGCTTCTTGTAACTAATGTTACTTGAAAATGGCCATCAATTTGCGAGTCTGAAAAACTCACTTACACTCACTCTCTTTATGATCACATCTTCGATGTCACCCTGTATTATAGGTAACTTTCGTTACACAAAGTGATTAATTTAGTTTCGTTTTTAAGCCCTTAATTTTTTTTTTTTATAACTACCTCATGACAACGCGATTGGAATAGACTTGGACCCTATGTATAGGATGTGTTGCGCAGTAGGTAACCTTCTTACACTCCCAGCTGCTTGAATGTACAGGTCTATAATCAATGACCTTCTATACACAAGGACTTCGCATCAGCGTGCAAAACACGGGACTACATAATTGTGCTTAATGGCGGTTTAAGCACACTTCTTACCTTAGTCGTCGTTGATTGCAAAGCCGTAAGGATGCCGAAGTGTGTCATCATTGTCATCAAAAAGTGCCGAAATCATACCGTTACAGCAAAAAAAAAGATCGTGGTACTTACCACCATTAAGTGAATATCTATCTCTCACGCGCGTTAGAAAGAAACTGCCAACAGGACGTGACAAGAACACAGTCAGAAAAGAAAACAATAGAGTGGCTCTTTTTATTACCGTAAAACACCCTATCTTCGCCTGCTTTTTGACATATTTTTTAAGTTTTTTCTTTAACTACATGTTTATTGTGGCAACACTAGTGTTTAAACGATTTTCAGTATGATTTTGCCTATATTTAATTTAAAAACAACTGAATCATACTGATATTAAGGCCTGAAATACAAGCTCAAAGTAAGTAGGCGAAGTTTTGTCTTTTTGCCAAACTTCGCCTACCCCATCTAACATGAGTGAATATAGGCATACGCCATTGAAATTAGGTTCTACCCCCTGTGCGATACAGGTAATGTATATTGAATCGAGCTCCTGTGTTCTTAAAGGCTCATTTACCATATTTTTTGACATAGGCGAAGATTGGAGGACATCTAGCATGTTTTCATACAATTGACTACGATGATTTAGGGTTGTCAAAAATCTTGTTTTTACCGGATTGTTACAAATAAAGGAGGATTATGGTTTTTTCATGTAAAAAAATACTTGCATATATTTTTTTTTATTAGAAAATCAACTATACATATAATTTAACAATTTCCCTATACGCACCCACACTCAAAGAATAAGAATCTGTATGGACCGGGAGACATTTTACGCTATAAGGGTGTTCATTTTTAGAGGGAGGGGGAGAAAAGCTTAGAAATTTAAATAAAATGTGTTTTTTGATATAGGTACATAATAACGCAACGTTAATATTATTCTTTATCACTGAAGTGACAACCCTAGGGGCAGGCGAAGTTCGGAAGGAAGATGAAGTTTTGACCACACCGACTTCAATTTAATTAATAACTCTTTGACTACGCGTGTTACAAGAAAATAAATTGTTGCATGTGAAACAGCATTAAATTCAGAGTATAGATTGAAGTACTATGTAGACTCACCTGTTAACAATGTGCCGCTACAGACAGAAGATTTCACGAGCAAAAAAAATGTGGTTACATCTAACACACCTCAAGACGCTTTAAAAGTAAAAATTCTGAAGGTAGTCATGAAACTGTCACAAAAGTGTTGTCACAGATAAAAAAAATAACAGACATGGTAGTTTAATATGCCACGTTTGGTACAAATTTTAGTAGAAAACTGAACATTTTAATTTTAGGCGAGGTTAGACCTAACAGGCGAGATCAGGGTACCGTTTTACGGTATTCCGTCGCCAAAAGTAAAAAAACGGAACCCTTATTATAACAGCTATGTTTTAGCTTTCCGACACACGAGATTTCGAGAGGGAAAAGGCGCAAGTTAGTAGCAAGAGAAAGATCTAAAAAGTATTTGAAAAAGTAAACAATTTAAGCGTTTTACTTAGATCGTTTTATAATCTAATGTGTACCTATGTTCTATTTGAAGTCAATTTGTGCCGTCTTAGATGATTTTAGTAGGTATACACACTTTAATCGCCTGTATCTCAAGAAGCAATAATGTCTACTTATCGTGATAGTTTTCTTTTAAAATTCGTTATATGCTCTTTAGCCCATACCTGCGAAAACACGGTCAAGACTGCTTTAGACATATCATATAAAAACATAACTTATATGCACACAAACTTTTAGCTATTGACCACAGGAGAGACAACTTTTGTTTTTAAGAGTGTGTATGACCCTACTATGCCGGAAGTATATGTTGGAAAAGAAGGCTGTATAAAAGACAACATTTCTCGTTAAAAAAATGATATCGACAGCAGACGGACGGACATTGAGTAAACTTACAACTCTTATAACCATCCCGTTCTTCCTCTCGAGGTTGGGAACCCTAAAGTTAACAGCACGTTTCTACTCCACTGCTACCTTGTTCCAGTCCGCTTCTAAAATCAATATACGCAGCTTCGACTGCGTTATTGTTATACATTTTTCATAAATGACAGAGGCCATTTACTACTTCTTCTTCTTTTTTAATTAATGGCGGTCCACACAGTGATTTCGCCAATGTCAAGTGAATAGAGTAAATCAGTAAACAGAATAAATCAAAATCAAAAGCCGGACATCTTTTAATCGGCCATCTTCCCTCCCCGAAGGTTACCGGAAGACCGAGGCCATTTAAAAGAACTTGTGTCTCAACGTCAATGTACTTGTATTGATAATGCAAGTCGAAGCTTCATAAGGTGAAAATAAGATGCAGTGCCATGTTGGGGCTATTTTGTTGTACGACGTGATTTGTCCATGTGTATAGAATGTCATTGTCTATAATACATTCAACTGACTAAACAACTAAAGTATTACCTCCTTATACTACCTACATACGTGATTTGAGATGCATTAGAAAAGTTTACTAACTTCTGGATATTGTTGTTGCTGTGCAGAGTAGTACAAAAGTACTGCATAATGGCAAATGACAAAACTGTTCTAAGGGGTGCAATATTGTATTAAGTACCTACTTATAACCTTACAGTCTACCATGTCCATGGGTCGGTTTGTCTGTCTATCTGTGAGTCGCATTCAAAATTACTTACAAATAATAAAGAGATAATACTTTGTCAGCGGTAGCGCGGTCCGTTTGACTCTCCGTAAACTTAACAGCATATTGATGCCACGGCGCATGGTTACCACTAGGAGTATAACTAAGTGTTACAAAACGGTAATAATAGTTACGAGAAAGGACAATGGACTCGAACGAGCCCATTTGGTCGAGCGGTGATGGTCGGTCGCATTCCGCCACACAACGTATTGTCTTTATTGTCACATAGTACCGGCTATTATTTTGTTACACGAGCAAAAATACTGTGTACCCTTACGGAAATATATAAATAGCCTGTACTTAGGGTGCGACACTTTCGACACTAATGAATACATGCAAAATTGTAATTTGTAAAGGTATGTGTGAGTATGTATTCTCTTTATTGTAAGTACCCAAAAAACAAAAAAATACGAAACACTGGCAATATAACAGAAAAAATCACGTACAAAGGTGAACTTATTTTAAGGGAAAGAAAAATCTTCATTTTTTTTCTGCACGCGCGTTATACCGCTTATAACTGAAAATTCATATTCAATTTCTTAAAATTGACCCTTAACATTAATTAAGTTTATGCTATGTAATGTATTTTTTTAACTCGGCCGCCATTACTGTCAAGTAAATAAGAGCTATTCTAACGTTGGAAATGCGATAAGGTGTCAAAAGCAATACGGTTTTACGGATAAATTGTTTTAAAATAGCCCCGAAAATATGCCAAAGTTAACATGTCACCGCCTTTTTGTCTTACGAGTAGACGAATTGAAACGGAAGGTACAACATTCACGCCATTTACAACATTATAAAGTTGTTATTAAATCCAAATATCATAAAGAATATAATAGGAACCCATTAAGTTTCGCCATGCCCGTCTGTTTGTCGGTTTGTCTGTCTGTCAGTATACTCAGTATGTCACACACACATTTTCTCAGAAACTATCAAAGTGACAAAACTGGGGTGGCGATTTTTGACCTTCTAGCGTTAGAAAGTTACTCTCGAAAGTGAGCAAAAACAATGAAACCGTATTTTTGAAATACGAGCGATTGAAAATGTAAAAACGAGTAGTCCACACCATTCGTTTTTAATTATATCATTACATTAGAAAATTGATTTGACATCTGACAAACTTCAAATGACTAACATAGACAAAGAACCTTGCCGGAGTTTTAAATTGTAAAAGATTTTGATAAACAGTATTAAAATACGGTAAACAGTATTAAAATACGGTAAACAGTATTAAAATACGGTAAACAGTATTAAAAACAGTAAAAGTTCACATAAATAATAATATTATCGCCATAATTACAATTAGTGTTAGTGGTGGTAGGACCCTGTGCAGCGTCCGTCCGGATCGCTACCACCAACTCATCTCCACTAACCACCCGCCAAGCAAGTGTTCGCATTGTTGTGTTCCGGTGTGGGGATAAGACAACCGGTGAAATTACTAGCATAGAGGCATTCCATCTTGGTCCTCAGGGTTGGCAACGCATTTGAGGTCTTGGGATTATAGTCTTGAGAATTCAAATGTCTATGGGTCTCAGATTCCACTTACCATCAGGTGGCCTGAGTGCTCGTGTGCCTTCTCCTTAACATAAAAAAAAAAAACTAATTACTTAGATCGTATATTTACTTATATTTCAAACATAATTGAAACAAGAGCATTTCGGACCATGCTCAGTGTAGGGTTCCGAAGCTGTTAAGTATTACAAACATAAAAAACAACAAGTAATAACTAATTTTCTATTTAAAGTCAATTGGTTTCGTCTTAAATGATTTTAGTAGGTGTAAACACTTTAATCGCCTGTATCTCAAGAACCAATGATGTCTACTTAGTCGTGATAGCTTTTTTTAAATTCGTTATACGTTCTTTCATTAAGATTTTTTTCAGATTTTTAGTAATTGTAGTTTTGGCTGTAGTTGGTTGGAACGACGACGACACTTGAGTCTAACAAAAATTAACGCATTAAAGCTTTTTTTTTATTGATATTTTGCACTATAAAAGTGCCATTTTCGCTAGTGTTACGGCAGGTGGCATTATCGCTATCTCTAGGTTTGCAAACACATCTTTAACTAAATAGCAAAACCCGGGAGTTTGGAATTTAAAGTGAATGTCTGTGTCACGGAATAATAAAAACAGTGGAAGTGGCATGCGCTTCGCAAACTACCAGAACCGTTGTCGCCAAACTCACACAATAACTTAAAAAACAACCACTACGATAACCTAAAAATGACTGATCAAAGGATTTCATTTCATAAAAGAATATGCACCCTGATCCGTTAACGTAATGTAAACTTTATTTCCATGCATCATTGTTCAAATTATAATACGCCTTTTTACGACTTATGACATACAGATATAAATCACTATTGTCTTACAAAGTGCTGAAATCTAGCGTTCAGGGCCTCTATTCAGGTGCGTTAAAACGATATTGTGTTTGACACATTTAAGAATCGTTTATGTCACAATCGCCATTATTGTAAATGACATGAGACAATACGGAAACAGGTCAAAAACGATATCGTTATTAGGTACCTTGTAGAATTCCAGCCCTGTAAACGAACAATAATGCATTGCAACAACCAATGATTAAGAAAGTAGTTTGCCTATTCGACAACAGATGGCTTTTAGTGATGTACCAACTCAAGGACTTCTTATGTCGATAAAATATACCTATTCAAATCCGTAGTATTTTTTATTGTTACAGTTGTTTTATCTTACGAAAACGAGTGGGCCACACTTGTAATTGTAATGCGTACAGTCACGCAGACTGACCTAGGATATTTAGAAAAGGTGTATTTTTTTCAATGTCTTGAGTCGGTTCATTGATTTTTAAGTACCTACATTAATAAGCTTTGCTTTGCTGCCTTGCTGACAAAGCACTCGTTCATTGATTTTCATACGACAATGTCGCCTAGTAGGGGAAAAAAAATAGATTGTAGCTAAAGCAAATTTTAAGAGGCATCACTGTTAATCACGAATTCACGATGTTTGAATATGTTTCGTTATTAATTTAGCTTTGTTCCATAATCGTTAGCTACCACATGTAAAACTATGAACAAACCAAAAAGAAC
Source organism: Acleris holmiana (assembly GCA_949316455.1). Classification (NCBI taxonomy): domain Eukaryota; kingdom Metazoa; phylum Arthropoda; class Insecta; order Lepidoptera; family Tortricidae; genus Acleris; species Acleris holmiana. Next base: position 27,187,175 of record OX438762.1, read on the forward strand.
TTCATAGTATTCGGTCTTTATTTTATTAATCACAGCAACTTACATACGCTTACATTAATGAAAAGATCGACAATCATAAACCCGTAACCATAGACATAAACCGTAATGGCGGTCCAGTTAAAACAATACTATAAATATGTCAAAAGCAACATTGATTTTCCGCGCCAGAATAGAGGCCCTGAACATTGCATTGTACAAATCAAATATCGATTACTTTATCGACAACACTAGGGTGTTAGTCGGAACGATACGTCTCTCAACGAGTAGCGCGTTCGTTCCGAGTAGGGTGGAACATTCGAGATTATAGCGAAATTTTATCAAGGATGTAAATCAACCTTACTCCATTGACATAAAGTTCATTTTTGTATTGTACAATGTCTAATATTGTCTTGCAGAAATCATAGATAGAAAAATACATTGAAATAAATAAAATAAGACTTATTGATGACGCGACACGCCACAATGGGAGATGTTTTTAATGCGGCTATCGTTTTTACACTCGGAAATAGAGCAATAAAGCATAATTCTATATTTATATTGTTTTCCAGAAATGGTACTCGCACGACCGCCACGTACAAGTGGTCGCGACTAAGCTAGGTTATTATGCACACTTCAACTGGTTTTTCTGATCTGTGGTCTCTCAAAAACGGATGGTCCGATTTAGAAATTTAGGTTTTTTCAAAGAAAGTAAACATATTAATTCACTAGTAAACTTCTTGTCCTGATTGTGCAAAATGTGGTACTTAACAAAATTATCAATAAGTTTTTTTTTGATTTGTTGGTAATTCTAAGCTCTGCCTACCCCTCGCTGGGAATGAAAAGGCGTGATGTTATGTACATAACATTCAGTTTCAGTATGTGTGTATGTCAATTTATTAATGGTTTTTAGGTAAGCTGTGACGAGATTTGGTTAGGCCGGTTAAAAGATATCGTTCAAAAAGTAGGTGTCACCATGATATCAGGGGTCTTTATCTAAGTAATATGAGTAGTTGTCTTGTCCCCGGAGACCGGGCGGTGCTCGCGGCGAATTTTCCCGAAGCCATTAGAGCCGTTTTCGAGGACGCAATAACAACTGTACTTATCTATAATATTGCTCGTTAGCATGGGAGGACTCTAACTTTGACACTCTTATCGAAATAAGGTGTGTTGTCACGTGGGATCTAGCAGAGTTATGTGATACAGGAAAGAAAGCCTGAAGGTCGACCACCGGCCGCTGAAAATCCTTTCAAATCGTTCTGAGCGTTCGAGACGCCAAGTTAACCAGACGCCAAACTAGGAAGAGGTTCGACGGTCAAGCTCATTAGCGGTATGTCCCAAGGCAAATTAAAAAAGTTCTGAAGTTCTCTTACACGTTTACTTAAGTGTTTGTTAAAAATTCCGCCACCATTATGATATGTTTGTACAAAGTAACACTAAATAAGGGATTTTCTAAAATCGACAAAATGTATAGGAATGACGTAAGCTGATGTGATGTGAAGACAGACCGTGTCCCCGCTTAAATAGCGACTTCCCAATGGCACAACTAAACGGCACAACTGACCAAAATCTGTATCATAAATATGAGGTAGGTTTAGGTTATGTTAGTTCTTCAGCAGGCCCGGAGGGCCAAACTACCCAGAAATAGGAGCTCTGCGATAGCAGAGCTCCGTCGACTCTATTACATTTGATTTTGAAATAGAAATCATTGGTCAGTTGTGCCACGCAGTTAAGTAGTGCCTAGGGAAAGAAAGGGCTTAAATCAACTCCATACATTTTAAGTCGATAGACAACAGAAACGTTAGCAGCGTCAAACTATTACCCGCAAAACTAACTTTGTTTCGACAATACGAGTACCTATTACGTTCTAGAAATTATTTGCAATTCTCAAGGTAAGTCGCTTTCCGCTTCTATGAATAGGAAATAAACATAATCAGCCTACGCACTCTCACTGCTGGGCGATCCCAACAGGCAGTGAGACAACCGTGTTGAAATTGTGTTCCCCCGTCTCAAACTAAGCTCTAGGCTTATACTATGGGTACTACACAACCATAAACATACTTATGTAGAGAAATATATACTTAAATATATAGAAAACATCCAAGACTCAGGAACTCGTGCTCATCACACAAATATCTGCCCTTAGCGGGATTTGAACCCTAGCTTCGAAGGCAGGGTCACTCCCAACTAGGCTAGTCGTCAAAATGATACAAAATTGTACCTTAAAAATGAACAATTCGTTTGCCATGCAACTTGAAAGTATCTGAGAAAAAGTAACTCGCCTAGTGTGAGTATGAGCAGTGTCATTTATTAAATAACTAGCGACCTGCCCTCACTTCGCTCCGGATTAAAGTATTATACGTATAAACCTTCCTCTTCAATCACTCTATCTATTAAAAAAAACCGCATCAAAATCCGTTGCGTAGTTTTAAAGATACATAGGGATATAGGGACAGAAAAAGCGACTTTGTTTTATATTATGTAGTGATAGTGTCTTCTTCCTTCACCTGTGTCGGTGGGGGTACTCAAGTAGCGCAGACGCTAGCTGTGAATGTGGAGAACCCTTGCAAACCATGTTACACCTCACAAACTGTCCCGCGTGCCCGACCACCTGCTCGCGTGAGGACTTACTTGTCAGTAACCAGAGGGCTACCACGGTAGCCGCTTTCTGGGCAAGTAAGATTTAGCCCGAGTTCTTGCCGACACGAAAGAAGAAGAAGTGATAGTGAAGCAAATAAACTTTTGTATTTGTTTGTAAGTTCAATTTGTGCTCATGTTTTTATTCAGACTTTTAATACTGTATTCAGATGTATTCCAGAGAAAGGCTGTTTGTCATGACAAATATTAGACTGACAAATCTCTAACATTATTAATTACAATTGGTGCGCGACTCAGGCCTGTGCTCGAACACGAACTTCTTCCTTCTCCCGAGTAAGTAACGGCCGACGTATCGTCGGCGAAACCGTTGTTTGTAAGACAATCGGAACAGCGCCCTCGTGTCCGTAAATATTATCTTCAAAACATTCCTACCTTAAACTCTGATAATGACTATTTCTAACTCGTCACATAATTGAAAATCATTTCGTAAAATTTAGTAGGTGGGCGGTTTTAAAAAAAAAATATAGTTGCATCATTAAGGACAAAAACTAAGAAACTTTAACTTTTCCATTTCGTCTCGAAAATTAATCGTACATTTAGACACATTAATTTTCGCGACGAAATGGTAAAGTTATAGTTTTTAATTTTTGCCCATATCGATATTCACTTTTTTTGTAAACCGCCCAGGTAACTACACGTTTTTATATAATAAAGGCGATTTGAAAATGTACCGCATAACGTACGATTGAAGTGTTCGTGCTCGCCCTACAGTGCATTAAATCTGCGTTTTGTATTATGATATTGTTATATACCATTATCATTTATTAACATTAAATGTTTAGGTACTTCATGACTAATTTTAATGAATAAATACCTATGACCACAAAGAATACATTTGCAAATAACTCCTCAAATAGCATTTTCAACAAAACGCGAATTCCCGCCCTGACCGCAAAACTTTACATTACAGCAATTACCTATACATTTAACGTGACGCAATCGCTTAAATAGTTAACGACCTCATCAGCTGATTAGGACCACAAATACCTAAAATAGTTTTACCTAGAATATATTCGACATCATAATAACGTTATACGTATCAAAAGTAGACTTACACTCACACGAATAGGGGTGTTGATAAGTGCATCTGTGGCGTGTGAGAAGTATACCGGTTTCTGGCGAAGGAAGAAAAGGCGCGCTCGCCGCGGCCGTCCGTCAGTTGCGCCAGCGCCGGCAGACTCGTCGGACAGCAATCTAGTCAATTTTTTAAAACTACTTTTTTTTTTTTTTAAAAGACACCATGAAAGTTTTCATCGTATTGGCAGCGGTCGCTGCTTTAGCCAGTAAGTTTTATTATTTATTATTTATTGCACAGCGATACTTTAAAGCTACTCAATTGACTTAAGTGGCAATTTATAGCTTTTTGTGTCACAAATCCTAGCTTTTACGACTTTGGCGAATTTATATTCAACTGTTCATTTCTGTTACCTATTTAACGCTATTTTAACGTGTAGTGCAGAAGACTTCAACGCGAGCGTGAGTTCCTACGTAGGAAGATTCTTATTGCACCACGCATGAACGGATGGACCGATTTCGCTAATTCTTTTTTTATTGTATTTGTTATCGTCAGGAGAAGGTTCTTATGAAAGAAAAAAAATGTTAAATCCAGGGAAAGTCAAAAACTTGCAGCCGGGCGAAGCCGCTGACAGGTAGCTAGTTCAATATAAAAATCGAACTGAAGCAAGATATCTCGGCAATTAGGTACCTATGCAAAGTTTTGACGTGAAACATTGCTTTTGATCGGTTGTTGGTGGTAAATGCCAATATGTTCTATCGTTAAATAGGAGTTTTACTTAAATTTGGTGTCTAAACATTTTAAAGCTTACAAAGTTATAAATGTTAACGGTAAATTTTTTTTATACAGGGTGTTAGGTAATGAGTGCATAATCCTTGAACTACGGATAGAAGGCACTTACTTTTTCCATACTAAGAAATCCCCGCGTTTGGTTTTCACGTAGTATGGAAAAACAAACTTTGTGCGTTTACTCAAAAAGTTGTCATGAAAAAAAACTGGGCATGTAGCTTTAAAAACTTCCTTAGTTCATAGTGATTCTAACCATGCAAAAACAACGAAAAAAAATTTGAATTAATACATGAACTTAGGGGTTTTTCGTAACACGGACATAAGGAAAAATGATAAAAAATCCGATTAAAATGACCAATATCTCGAAAACCGTGCGACTTTTACTAGACCTATTTTAGCTTTTTCATAACGTCCTAAGTGCCTTCTATCCGTAGTTCAAGGATTATGCACTCATTACCTAACACCCTGTATATCTGTTTTGGTAGTTAATAACAAAGTACAAAACAATACAATACTCTTTTTAGCCATAAAATAAAAACGCTTTATCTTGTTATTAGGTGAACCAGTTTGGTGACCTTTAAATAAGTCACCAGAAGCAGTTACATTATACAACCAGAATGAGCAAAGAAATAAACTATTACATAACGACCCTACATCCGGTTACATCGAACACATGTCATGTTAACTTTAAAACTTCTGTCTCGCTACTAGCAATCAAAGTTCGTTCGAGAAGGGAAAAATAAAAACAAATAGAGTACCTCCATAAATATTGTTCTTTATTTTATTGATTTTAGGGTTGTAGGATAACGTTTTATATGGAAGATAATTACTTGCTCGATTCTTTTGTAATTGTGTTAAAATGCTTTGTAGAATAGGGCGTATTATTCTGTTGCATCCAGGGTAGACCTATCGACATAGCTTAAATTTAATATAATTTAGACTCTGACACACATAATAGTACATTGTGCATCAAGGGAAATAAGAAGGGGATAACGAACGAGAGTATTAGAAGCCTAACGCCGCGCGCCGCAGGCGGAGGGCTTTTAATGGCATGAGTTTGTTATCCCCTTACTGTCCGTGATACACACAATGATTTTCATCACATTTACCCCGAAAAAAAAACAAAAATGAATGGCACTCGAATCGCTAAAAGAGATTGTCAACATGACAACTCAAGTTTTTTCAATATAGTCTTCCACAGATAAAGCTAAGACTGCCATTAATTTTCAAACTTGACAGGCCATACTGCCAGCTTGTACCAATTTTCAATATAAAATTTAATACAAACATTTGCAAATGTCTCTGAAATAATAGTACAATATAAATATAATACATTTAAATATACCGAAATTTTATATACTGTAAAATTGGTTTACAGCCAAGTTTTGAATATAGGACATGGACCTTGGCTGATTTTAAACATCCTTAGTCTAAAATGATGTCCCAGTGGGTTCTATATTTTAAAACTAAACCCATTACTCCTTTTTGAGGTAAATAGGCAATAACTGCCCTATACGCCTGCGTGTCATGAGTTCATGACACCCTTTCCGAGCATGTGTGATGAAAAAATATTCACCTTATTTGTATGTAATCCACAAAGCAGCATACTTCCCTGCAGCAGGCAGCGCCGCGGCGCCTCGAGCAAAGCGCGAGTTATTCGTGGGCTTTAACAAACTTCGTAATGAGTCATCATTTATGTTATAATTCTATTTACGACACCATACATTAAATCTCAGAAAAAATAAGTATATAATAAAACCAAAAAAGGATATCAAATGTTAAAGGCATTAAACGAGACAATGACACGAATTCTGCAACACATGCAATTTTGCATAGAATTGCACAATATACTTTTTTACAAAACCATGTTTCTATCTTCCTACAAGTTTTTAACAGTAATACATTTTATATATTTCATAGGTACATAACCATAACCATTCCTACCCCTCGGGTTGGTTTGTAGCAGCCGAAGTATAATTATAAAGCAAACAAGGCTACAACTAAAACGGAACTAAAATGAACCATTTGCGTTACCGACTGCTGGCCGCGAGCTCTCAAATAGCGTTTTCTCGGTCGACATTGACATTCGCCGGTCTCGCAACAACAAATTTCTTGAAGTTGCGCCTGTGCTGTGTTGACACTGGGTATTAAAAATCACGCATTTGCGGGAAGGCAATATTTATTGCCTTTGGCAATCGCTAATTTGTACGTACCTACATAAAGTTATTGGATTATATGTGCGTAATAACACCAACATAATTACTAATAAAATATTTGTTAGTGCTGTGGAACAATAATTGTAAATGATTCATTTTCATCTAAAAAACTTTAAATCAATAAGCTAATAGGAATGCTATTACTAAATCTTATGGTTATTTTTTTAAATGCTGTGACTGTCAACAACCGCTCGAGCTGAAAAGAAAAACCAGTGACTTTGTAGTTGGTTTGACAATATAGGTACGGTCAGCATCAAAAGTAGCGGAATAATATGCTCAAAACGACCTAGACACGACGCGTTCTGTTGACGAAAGATTCGAGTGCAGATCATTTCGAGCATGTCATTCTGCTTAGCTACTTTTGATACTGACTGTGCATCGGTGCCAATGTAAACTGAATGATCATTGACCGAACGAAGTGTTTCGTTTTCCTTTTTACGTAAATAACATATTATTTCAATTTAATTACTAAATGAATGTAAATTATTAGCTATTTTATTAACATAATTTCTATTTGATAACATTTTGTCCCCAGCTAGGTGTGTGAGTCACTAGATTATGTAAATTGCTGGTTTGAACTTTGGCACAATCATAACTTGCATTACTTAACAAACCAGTGACATTTATTTAATGGTCTCTACCTGTCTCTAAACATCTTAGGTTACACGCTAATTTGTAAAAATAATCAAAGCTTGATAAAAAATATCCTTCAAGGTATATGTGGTTATCAAGAAAGGATTTATTCCTTTGTTGATAATCATACACCTGCCGGGATTTAAACCTATGATCTCCATTATTTATAGATATAAAATAAAAAAAAGGTTATGGTCTCTTCAGAACTTACTATGAGTATATACCTACTCGTATCTTAAGCTTTGCATTTTTTTTTTAAATCATGTAAATTTAACTCATTTTTATCCAAATTGTGTCTCCAAAATCGTTCTTTTCCCAAACAATCGCTCACCTCTAGCAAACTTTCATGACAATTTACGACTTTAAAGGTACATATTACTTAGTTACATCGCGCCGCTGAGCTTCAATCATTAGATCATCCGAAGCGCTCGAGAGAATCAAGGGTCACGCCGGACCCGGTGCAGTGACGAGTTGCAGTGTTGTAACTGGGACTTTACTTTCACTTCTCAGTGCGTTGCGTCACAGTATTGCGATAGCGTCGATATAATCATGTGTTAACAATGCATCTACGTGTGCGAGTTAGGAAATACCTATTTGAGGGATCGACCCGAAGGATGTCTGTGGCCAGCCTTCTTTTATTGAAAACAAACTCAAACTTATAATTTATATGAGTAGGTAATTTAAACGAGAAATGGTCATGAGATTGAATACGGATTTATTATCGCACTGTGCGTGGTAAAACAAGCGATAATGGTCATTGAGGTCTAAAATTACGTCCAGAAAAAGACACCCGATGAAATTAGTTTGTCCTAATACATATAACAAAGTACCTACTAAAAAAAATTGAATAATATTAAATCTAAATGATCAATTAATATTAAGAAGAACTGGAATCTCGCATGTTCCTCGTCTGTAAACCAGACGTACAACAAAGCGTGACTCACTAAACTGATATGTATCTAACAATACAACGTAACGTTTATGTAACACAACTGGACCCGTGCGAGTGTAAGTTAAGGTTTGTTACTATAACGTCAAAAATAATATGTTAAGGTGGAAATTGGATTTGACCTGTGGCATCATTAGACAGTAACAAAGTCCTGGGGTTAGCCGAAAGATGAAGCGAGATTCCGTAAGTACTGTAAACTTGGCTGTTAAATTAACAGTGCTTTATGTATAGTACTGAAATTATAACGCACGAATATTTATATTTATAATTTTTCTTGCCTACATTTCATTTCACCGTTCGCAGTGAAAGTGTCTTTGGACCCATAAAATACTGTAAATTTATCGATATCTACTGGCAATTATAAAACATATTTATCTACTTAATTAAAATAAAAAATGTTAACTTCGTCAAAATTGCAATTTAAAAGTCCACTGAACCCACGATCGCTGCTTGACGTTACATAAATTCTGAAAACTGAATTGGTCACACTATTTTGTAAAATTGTGCCAACTTTCACCAATAAATACTTAATTCTTGTTTTTTTTCGGCCAAACAACGTTGCGAAATTCGTAATACGTGATCATTACACAGGCAACACGTAACGACGAATCGCTTGGGATTGACCGGATGACGCCTTAAAAACGTCGCTATCGGGTGGAAAACGTTTTGCCAAAACAAATAGAAACGATTGTTGACGAACGCATCTTGACTAGGGCCTCTGGTTCTTGAGATTCGTCGCAATTTATCTTGATGCCTTAGTCATCTGGGATTTGTGACCCACGCGTATTGCCTGAGTTATTGTTATGAAACGGTCTGACAACTTACACAATATCTAATGCCTGGGCTACGCATAATACGTATAATTAATGACGTTACTGACGTGACGTCTCTTACGTGTGACGTTACTTCGACGTTTCTTATCGTAGTAGGTAGTTGTTACGTATTTTGATCTTCACTGACAAACTAAAATGGAATTGAATAGTATTGTATTCAAGTACTTGGTTTGGTTTGGTTTTAACCGGACATGGATCCAATTAGTGCTTACTCAGGCCCTAAGTATATTCTTCTAGGTTAAACCGATATTGCGTTTGTCGTGTCGTGTGTATTGTTTTTAACTCGGCCGCTAATACTGACAAGAAAATAAGAGTTATTAAAACGTTGACAATACGGAAACACGTCAAAGGCAATATCGTTTGTTTGTAGGATCTCAGCCCAGTGGTGCTAGACAAGTTGCATTCGACAATCGATAGCTCGATTGATAAATGTATGGAATTGACGTAAGCCACCGTGATAGTAACGTGACACTTACGTCAATGCCATATATTTTTCAATCGAAACATAATCGCTAACGATTGTCTAATGCAACTTGTCTAGCACCACAGTTGTAATTCATTAACAGAAACGTCACATCCACAAAAGTCGTTTGATGCAGGAAAAAAAAATACTATTTGTAATTTTATACAAAATCGGAATTATAGTTTTAACTTTTTTCAGGCGCCCAATTCAAATGTCCGGCTAAGGACGGCCAATATGAAGACGACAGGCAGTGCGACAAGTTCTTCGAGTGCGTCGACGGTGTAGCCACCACGAAGCTGTGCCCGGATGGGCTGGTGTTTGACCCCACCATAAGGAAGATCAACAAGTGCGACCAGCCCTTCAACGTCGACTGCGGGGACAGGACCGAGCTCCGTGAGTACCTCCCTAACATATTTTACATACATAATGTTGTGTCCTTAACTTGAACATACATCAAATATTTGAAATTCTACACTTTTGAAGTCCCATTTCCCCGTGGGCCTGGTCGTATCAAGAAATTTCTTCACTCGCTTAGAAAAAATATTTAGAAAAAAACTTCGCCGAAAATTACTGATAAGTAAAAAGTCATACTTAAAAATGACGTATGTGTATTATGCTTTAAATTGCAGCAAGTTATAACTTGCTCTATGTATTAAGTTTACAATGACTACTGTATCAAAAGATGTCACAAATATTCCTAATGTAAATGTTAATGTACATTATGTAAATGTGTGTAATCCTTATATTAATTTAATACAACATTTATTTTTGATTTGCATGTCTGAAGCAATCTAGGATACGGTCATGATCATTTCCGCTGTAAAATATGAATTGTAAAGGTCGTTCCTACATAAATACTTATCCAATATGAGTAGACATACATTGTAAAGTGAAGGTGTCTCCGTCCACCTTTGACACGAGGTCGCTGCGAGCGGCTGGCTGTCGAGGTCGGCTGGAGAGCGATACATGCAGCACGGAGACACACGAGTCAATTAATCGCGTAGGTATGCAAAACTATTGATGACTATATCGATGGTCGAAATGTATCGATACGCAAAATGTTAATGCGAATGCATAGCAAAGTGCTAATCTTAGCAAACATGACAATATGACAACCGAATAGAATCTTTGATGTCACAATTGTTAGTTTTATACATAAAAAACATATATTTATTTGTTTAATAATATAGTCACTAAAACATGTCTGACCTAATGTAATAACACTGCTATACAGAAGACTGAACAGTAGTATAATAAACTGTCGGTAATATAAAAATAACGATGAATCGACCCTCTTGACAAAGCGTGAATAAGTTTTTAATTAACTTACTTACATACATACATTACTTCGCCGCTTTCATTCCCAGAGCGGGGTAGGCAAAGCTACAGAATTACCAACAACTCAAAAATAACGATACTTATTGATAATATCGTAACCACATTTTGCATAATCTGGGCCTATATTCTACTGCGTTATAACGATATCGTTTTTGACGTGTTTCCGTATTGTCAACGTTTTGATAACTCTTATGTCATTTACAATAGCAGCGACTATGACATAAACGATTCTAAAACACCTCAAACGCGATATCGTTATAACGCAGTTGAATAGAGGCCCAGGCTAAGATGTTACCATCGTATTAGTAACAGGTCGCAAACCCATTGCCTAACAGTACTGCCTTTATTCCCTTAGTCGCTTCTTACGAGTACGACATCCACGAGAAGACATGGAGTGGCACTATTCTAACCCGGCAACCACACCGACATTATTTTAATACAATATATACATATTTTTCCAAGTTCCTATCAGCCTACGAGCCTACTCCTACGATCATCACAGGAACATCAACTCGAAGTGTGAAAAGCACAATTTGCGGTAAAATACCAGCACGAGTCGATATCTGATCCAAATGTACCACAAAATGCAAATGCACTGTCGCGACGTCAAGGAATGCCGGCGGGCACGCCGTCGTGACTCGCTTTCAAAATACACCACTTAATAAGAAAATAACCTTTAGCGCAACGTAACACATCGTTTATTGGGCGTTACCAAAAAGCCAACCTTGCCAAGACAATGGACGTTCGCTTTTATCTAGAACGTTAAACTTTCATTCGTTTTTTGGCTAAAGTGACGAAATTTCCTGCTCGCACTTTTTGCGTAAAACTATTTTAAATCGACCTTGGGGGACCATTTTTACGGGTCTTTATATATAAGATCGCTCAGGAAAGCTGAGCGCTGACGTAATACATTTACTTAATGACCCTGTTTTTAAAAGTTACTGAGTTACCTTGCTCGGTGTTAAATACTTATTTAAAGTGAGTTTCTTAACGATTCGCCGAAAAAACTTAATCTAGAATAATATTTAAAGGCTTTTCCTGTTGGCGACTGGTTTTAGTTGTTAAATTATTTCAAACTCGTACCTACCTATAGGGTTATTTCTCTCAGTTGTCTTGTCCTTAATTCCGTTTTTGCTGTATTTTTAAATATTCTTTATTATTCCTTAATAATTTAACTCTTAACAGGTTCCCTGTCCCATGAGGCACATGTGCCTCATGCGTGGTTTTATTCATACGTCCATGAGGCATATGTGCCTCATGGCTGGAGATAAAAAATAATGCAGATTTCTTTATCTATAAATATGTACACATAATATGTATAGGTACCTATCTATCAATCAAATCAATGACGTTTCTTATACGAAACAATACTAAATTAGATTTTATTATTACTTCAGGGACGTGTCGAAAGATCTCTGCACATTGCTTTGGGACAGGGAAACAGTTAAAAATACTATATCTTACCTGAAACCAGCTTTTTTCAAACTTACTTTTCTTTCCCCAGAGCCCCCCAAACCTACCACTCAATGCCCCCGCCGCAACGGCTTCTTCTCCCACCCGGACCAATCGGTGTGCAATATCTTCTACAACTGCATTGAAGGCGAGGCCATCGAAGTCAAGTGCACCGCCGGACTGCACTTTGATGAATACTCCGGAACCTGCGTGTGGCCCGACTCCGCTGGCAGACAGGGATGTAACGCTCAGGAGAGTAAGTAAACAACGAAAATGGACTAATATTATAAGTGGCTTATAAAATTTAGGTTTCCTAAAATTCCTTTTTTTAAATTGCTTCTGTGCTGCCTCCTTAAATCTTGTAGTAATCAGAAATGCCTTCACATTACATATGTTCTTAAGCAAAAAAGTGGTTAACGCCACTTCCCGTTTTAAAGGAATTCATTGGAAAATATAAAGCTATGACAATCTGTTAGTAAAAAAACAACGTAACTAGTAGGTGGAAGAAGAATTTTGTAACATAACTTATTGCTTACACCTAAACAATCTCTAAGCTTTTGTAAATGTTTCAGAGTTTCTTAAGCAAAAAAGTGGTTAACGCCACTTCCCGTTTTAAAGGAATTCATTGGAAAATATAAAGCTATGACAATCTGTTAGTAAAAAAACAACGTAACTAGTAGGTGGAAGAAGAATTTTGTAACATAACTTATTGCTTACACCTAAACAATCTCTAAGCTTTTGTAAATGTTTCAGAGAAGACCAAGGACGGCTTCGAGTGCCCAGCTGAGTACAAGACTACCCAGGGCCAGCAGGTGGCCCATCCCAAGTTTGCGCACCCGACCGACTGCCAGCGCTTCTACGTTTGCCTGAACGGCGTCGAGCCCAGGGACCTCGGCTGCCAGGTCGGAGAGGTCTACAACGAGGAGTCACAGAAATGTGACGCGCCTGAGAACGTGCGCGGATGGTTGGTATCTCTTAAATCCTAATGATTATGATAGACGTTACATGTCAATCATCTGTAAGTCATAAAAAGTCACTAATCACAATTTGTATTCGCTACCATAGCGGGATACCTACTATATCTTCAACATATTCTAAATAATGTTTGTACACTCTTTATTTTACTTGAGTTGGCACATTAATAAATGCACAAAAAGTCATGAAATACTACCAACTCAGTAATAATGAAGCGGTGCTCCGTTTTCATTAAAACATAGACAACAAGATATTATTATACTTACTAGTAAAATGAAATATTTACATTTAAATTAAGCACTTATTGTTATTTTTTCGTGTACAGTGAGGACTGGTACAAGGACTCCGAGGAGGCGGCGCCGTCAGGGCCCAAGGCGAGGTCCTAAACTCATAGCGATACGCATAATTTAGTTAAAATTAAGACTTAATAAATTCTAAGTGAACAAAATAATAAACAATATGCATTTTATTGAAACTACCTAGTTATCCTAAAACAGAGCTTGGTATTAGTGATTATTTAGGTGCGTTGGTTTTACAAATAATTGTGCAGGTAATTTCATTTTTCCTTCTCCTTCGCCTCCTAACGCCCCTTTAACTGTTTGCATTTCGTATAAAATTTACATTGTAATTAGTTAAATAAAAGCTCTTAGTGAGCATCATTTTATTATTTTCTACATAGTTTCGTTTATTGCAAAATCTATATAAAATCCATTCGGACTGTTTGAGGCGCAGTTCGAACAGTCCTATGCTTCGACAAGATCGTTTCAGATTATGATGGAGACACGATTTACTGCCTTTGGAGAAGTTACTGAAGAAATTACCAACTTATAATGTACATATAACTACTGGATTTTAATGTTATTAGATTATATAAACTTGCATTTAAATGACTACGCGGTTTTAAGTACCGACAAATTTACATAATTAACACTCAAAGTCGGTTAGCAACTACTAATAAGGAATAAGTTTTGAACTCTCGCAAAGAATACATTAAAAATTATGTGTACATAGGCCCTCTATTATACTAGGTAAACAATATTGTTATTGACATGTTATGGTATGGTTTTAACTCGACCGCCATTACTGTCAGTCAAGTGAATGAAAGCTGTACAACGTTGACAATACGGTAACATGTCAAATACAATACGGTTTGACCGAGCAGAATACTGGGCTGGAATTCTACAAGGTAATAACGATATCGTTTTTCACCTGTTTCCGTATTGTCAACGTTTTGATAACTCTTATGTCATTTACAATAATGGCGACTGTGACATAAACGATTCTTAAACGTGTCAAACACGATATCGTTTTAACTGACATGACATGAAGGTAGAATTAAAGATAAAATTATACATGGAATTAACGCGAGCCAACGACAATATTTAATATTTGCCTTAACACAACAAGTTTTTCGTTTTTTATGACAGGTAGGTAATTTGCCAATTGTCCAAGCCAGCTGATCGATATTCTTACGATGAAGTTGTCGATAAAATTCGCATGGTTCAATCACAGCCTATTTACTCCTGCCTCAAAATACACAAGTAACCTTTTAACAAGTAAATTCCACTCTTCAAAAATACAAAGTCAATCATTGAATGCCAAAAGCTGAAGTCACAGTTCAACAATATCACAAATAAAAACTGTTCAATAAATACATTTAAAGGAATAAAACGCTTTTAAACCGACTTCAAAAAAAGGAGTAGGTTATAATTTTTTGCCTCACTGTCACACTTGCTCATATTTAGGTCCTACTACAATTATAGGATAAGGAAATAAAATGGGATTGGATGGATGGGATTACTCGTGTCAACAGACAAATGCTGGGTGAACATGCTGGCTGGCCAGCGCAACCAATTGTGGAAATGTGAGGGCGGAAATCCTATAATTATATAACTAATAGCTGCCTTCCAGCGGCTTCGCCCCCCTGCATATTTCCCACTTTCCTAGTGGTTTTTTTGTCGTACAAATCTTGTCTTGACAATAACGAAGACAACAAAAAAAAAAACAATTTGGTGGAGTCTATCGGAAGTTATATGCGCGTGCATACATTTCGGCGATTCATTTTTATTTGTAAAGATAGTTATGTTAAACTCCGCGCACACGCTTTGAAATCTATATTCTGTAAAAACCAGTTAGGAAAGAAAGTCATAGCAGTGTTCCTCCGAAAGCGGCCGGATATAGTATGATACCATAAATATTTGGATGGGCTAACCCATTCCCTTTTAGATGACCTTGAGCTTTCAGTAAACGATTTGTAAAAGCCACTTATTCTGGTTCCAATCGTCGTTTGTCAATTCCAGTATTTCTTTTGTACAGACTGTAAGTATAAGTAATGCAAGCTTGTATTGTAATTGGCAAATTGGGTAAAAGCTCTTTAGCCGTCATTAGATAAAATATAATACGAATTTTATAATACGTTCCGTCTAGTTTAGATTGTATCCAAAAAATTCCAACACTTTAATTTTTAACCAATATCTGTTGCAAAATACTTATATAATAAGATAATGTTTACACAATCATGTTACTTTACGAAAGCTGGCATAATCGGATTTAGGACGAAACTAATATAAAAATGCTGAGTTAGCAGATATTGTATGAGCAAACGTAGGTAGCTGCGTAGCTTTATTTAGGGCCCTATTCTACTCGGTACATCCTAATTGCTTATGCTTTGATATCGTATTGTGTTTTAAGTCGGCCGCCATTACTGTAAAGTCAATATTGATACTCGTACTCATTTATGTAATTACCATAAACATATTGTTTCCATACAAATTTCGCAATACCCTTTCATCCCCTTAAGTGGTGAATTTCGAAAAACGCCTTCTTTTAAAAGGCATTGTTCCAGTTGACTGATTCATCGTCGCCCAGCCCGGTTATATAGTTTGCATGGAAAAAAATACTTTGATGGTAATATTTACTTGAAACTAGGTAGAAATGCTCTTCAATAATGAGACACGTATTTCAGCGATTAGTAAAATTCAACCCCTAGAGGCATGAAAGGGGTTGCAAAGTTTATAGAGATAAAATATTTTTTTGATAAAATTTTCTTGTATGTTTAATATACACGCGATTACTAAAATTCAACAAAGGGTGCAAAGTTTGTATAGTTTTTTTTCGTATTCTCCAATTTACATGAAACTTGGTAGAAATGCGCTTTATTGCAAATAATAACAAATAATTTGATTATTTATTATTATAGTGTCCTTAGTAATACACACTCAACGCCTTCGAATTTAAGTGACTGCAATAAAATTCCCCCTTAAAGTCTGCTTTGCAATAACCAGTAACAAATCTCAGAGTAATTCGTTAAGGGTACCTGGCATCGACTTAAGGGAGGATTGCTCCTCTTACGGGCAGTTCCAGGGTTAGTTCAGGCAGCAGCTTGGTTATTTCAGCGCCCTACAGTACAACCACCAACGTAATATACAAAGAAGAGCTTTATTGAGTCTTTAGGCAACTAAAAGCTTTGAAAACAATGGAACGTGGAATGGTAAAACATTATGCTGTTAGACAACACTTGCATCAAAACTTTTGAGTCGTCGTAGTTTATTTGCTTTTTTTATTGGGATAAACCATGCTGTGCTAAAGCCTGCCCGAGTAATTAGTGGATAATACCGTGATCAGCTGATAAAAGACATTTAGGTCGTTAAAAAAAAAACAAAATAAGGTTTAAAGATGTTTGAATTTTTTCTTTTTTCGAAAAGTAAACGCCTTCATGATTTTTTTGTCGTGTTAATTCAAAATTGCTTAATAATATTAAATAGCCGTGTGAAAAAATATATCAAACTTAAAAAGAAGGGTCCTTTTTTACTTTTAACCAAAATATTGATTTTCCGCGGAAGAAGTCGCGGGCGGAAAGCTAGCTGTTAATATGTGTATAAAATATTACATGTCAAAATAGAATTGGGATAAGCGCTACGTTGAAAACATGACTGCATGACGCAAGCAATTAGGGTTGACCGAGTAGAATACACCACCAGCCTTTTAGCCTTCCTTCAATCTAAGCACATGCAGGCAAAAACTAACGCTCACCCTTCAGGCTGTTTGTGCCTAAAACGACCTACAAATGCCAAATCGCGTTTAAATTAGTAGTAACTATCAGAATCAGAGGAGTCATCATTCTTGAATAAACACAACTGCCCAAAACAGTCTTTTACCACTTTTACCACTGTCTCCGCTTTTTATATTTGTACCCACGGTCAACAATGCGACGTGCAGTTAATCTGAGGCTGATATGAGTAGGTAGTGTAGGTACCTAGTTAAAAGCCAATTGGACACTTAGTGCAATATTAACTTTAGAAATCTTGGGCGAGATTGCAGCTACAGCCTCACGACGTCAAGGTAAATGTCAACTCATAGACAACTGTTATCTGTGGGCCGAGCATGATGCCACGGGACTTAGTGTCAAATATTATTATGAAATATGAAATTATTATAATGACAGCCACCCGGGGATAAAGTGGCTTCGTATTAAAAGGAATCAAATCACACTAAACACACTTTTATTTTAAACTTTTTGAAATAAAGTCCTGACCGGAATAACTCGATATACATATTTCCCAACCATTCAA